>OY744617.1:11035865-11088365 GCA_963556255.1 Allolobophora icterica | reverse complement strand
CTGTCTGTCTCTGTCTGTCTGTCTGTCTGTCTGTCTGTCTGTCTCTCTCTCTGTCTCTCTCTCTCTGTCTCTCTCTGTCTGTCTGTCTCTCTCTCTCTCTACGCACCGCTCAGTCAGCCTATCAATCAGTTCGTCCGTTTGTTCGTCTTTCTCTGCAGTCTGCCAGTCACTCATTCTGCTACTCAAAAAGTAAGTAAGCAATCAAAAAACTTATAGTCCAGGCAATCTAGCTCAAAGATCTGATGAACCTGGGCAAAATTGCTTCAGAAGCTTTTAAAACGGTTTCCTGTTCAGAAAAAATTGCTGAATAACATATCCAAAATCGGACAAAAACGGAAAAGGGGAACACCCCCAAAAATGAATTTCAAACTGGCGGATTGGGGGTTTTCTAAGAAATACCAATAATAATACAAATAATTTGCAAATAAAACTGGGCTAACTGCTTCGGAAGCTTTTTAAACGGTTTCCTGTCCAGAAAACATTGCTGAATAACATATCCAAAATTCGGCAAAATCGGACCACGGGAACACCCCCAAAAATGAATTTAAAAATGGCGGATTGGTAGTTTCCTAAGAAATACCAATAATAATAGGGGCCTAACAATAATTTGCAGTTAGACATAGGCAAAAGTGCTTCAGACCATTTTAAGACGGTTTCCTGCTCAGAAGCCATTGCTGAATAACATATCCAAAATCGGAAAAAATCGGACCACGGGAACATCCCAAAAACTGATTTTCAAAATGGCGGAATGGCGGTTTCCTAAGAAATACCAATAATAATAGCAATAATTTGCACTTAGACTGGGCGAAATTACTTCAGAAGCTTTTCAAACGGTTTCCTGCTCAGGAACAATTGCTGAATGACATATCCAAAATCCCCCAAAATCGGACACGGGAACACCCCCAAAATGGCCAAATCCAATATGGCCGCCGTCGACCGTATTTGGAAAATTCACCTTTTTGTTTTTTAGAGTATATGCATGTGTAATACCTCTAATGTTACTGATTTCGGTGTGTAGAATTCATTCCTGATATTGTTTTCGCCATTCGAGGTCGTCTTAACCTTGAAAGGTCATGGTCAAGGTCATTTTCTCAGATTTGAAAATTCACCCTTTTTGTTTTTTTAGAGTATATGCATGTGTAATACCTCTAACCTATTGGAATCAATAAAAAGAAGAAAGATGTCATACTTTGGGCACATAATGAGGAAACAAGGGGATTGCCTAGAGAAAGAAATTATGCAGGGAACGGTACCGGGAACAAGAGCAAGAGGAAGACCAAGGAAGAAGTGGATGGACAACATTGGCGAATGGTTGGGATTATCAACAGAGAGGTTGCTGCGAGTAGCCGAAGACAGGAAAGGATGGAGAAGAATCTCTACAATGCGACCAACCCTCGTATCGAGGACGGTTAAAGAGAAGAAGAAGAGAAGAATACCTCTAATGTTACTGATTTCGGTATGTAGAATTCATTTCTGATATTTTTTTCGCCCTTCGAGGTCGTCCTCACCTTGAAAGTTCATGGTCAAGGTCATTTTGGTACATCGATGATACCATCAAGCAAACTTTCCATCATTCGGTAAATGTAAATTTTTATGTGTTGCTTTTCTTCACTGTGACCATATACTACTCTTGCCACACATGTTGTGGTAGATGTCATGTCTAAGATGCGGAAGATGCCACAAGCGCAATTCCCTAATCTTGGTATGGTCATCGACGCAACCATAACCTCTGCTTCATCCCTCTGCCAAAATGTGAAATTCACCCATCAGGTACTTGCCTCCTACATTGAGATGTCTCAGCTATGACAGCGATGTGGTTGCAGCAGCTGGAATAAGTGTTCACATTTTTAGATTTTAGACATGAAATCTACCACAACAAGTGTGGCAAGAGTAGACTCATGACATAATTGGGTGAGGTCCAGTCTAGGCTCAATCTTCCCAACAAGTAGTGACTTGTTGGTGTGAGCTGGACGATCACTATCGAACTGTAGAGATGCTGAGAGCAAATTGTTTATGAATATCTACCTGAGGTCCATGCCACGCTCCTTAGCAATGTCCATGTTTTTATGCGCATCTGCCATATCCTTGGATGAGAGGTCGTTCTTCTCCTTCTCTATTGTTTATGGTGTCTTCTAAGGTTGGTCGGTGAACCGTGGCAGTTTCGACTTCGATGAAGTCGTGCTAATTTTCTTGGTCTTCTCAACTAATCTCTCCTGCTGTGTGAGCGCCGAGCGGTAGCCACTCTCACGATACTCAAGAAAGTTGAGCAGGCGAGTAGCCATCTTTCGGTCAACAGCCACCTTTGTGAGCAGGTTGTGCAGCTGCACGGGGTTGTCACCGAGTATGGATTCTCCCGCTCTAGCACAAAGTCTAACAGCTTAGACACGCTATGGTTACATGCGAAACGGCGAGTGGTGCTCATTGCATGCTGTAGATGGCATTCTGTGTGGCTCAAGGGGTGGTTAGAGTTGAGAAAGTTGAGAAGGCTGGCGATAGACCCGATCTCGTGGAACAAGAGCTCGAACTCTGCCACGGGAGTGGCATTGCGTGTGGCTCCTACCACATAATGACCTCCAGAACCCTTTGACACTCGCTGGATGGTCTGCTCGACCTCCATGCCACCTCCCACAGCGCAGAACCATCCTGGGAGATCCTGAACAACCCACTGGCTCACACAGAAGCACCGGTAGAGCTCAGGATGTGTGAACTCCAACACTTTGATTTGTTCCAGATACCACGATCCAAAACGTATATAGTTGATACAGTCACATTCTGCAAAGATTGGCATAGAATCCTCGACAGTAGCCGCAAGTATATTCCAGTTTCTTTCTTTCTCTCATGCTACAGCGTTCTTGATGACTGCGCCCAACTGCAGCCAAACTTAAAAGATTTGGCAGAGCTCAGACTTGGCCTAGTACTCCTCAAATTCCCGGAAGTTCTGATGCAACTCCTCCACTTCTCCTATCAGGGACTCACTGCTCAGGGCAACATTGTTTTCCAGCAAGTGTAATTTGCAGTACCTCCAACTGTGCCAGCACTTGATATACAACTTTGTCCTTGTGATTCCAGGATATCTCCCTCTGAAGCGACCGGATCAAGTCCTCCACAATAAGAATAACAACAGTAATAATGTCAAACTCAATTTCTGTGTATATGGTCACAGTGAAGAAAAGCAACACAAAAAATTTACATTTACCGAATGATGGAAAGTTTGCTTGATGGTATCATCGATGTACCAAAATGACCTTGACCATGAACTTTCAAGGTGAGGACGACCTCGAAGGGCGAAAACAATATCAGAAATGAATTCTACATACCGAAATCAGTAACATTAGAGGTATTACACATGCATATACTCTAAAAAAACAAAAAGGGTGAATTTTCAAATCTGAGAAAATGACCTTGACCATGACCTTTCAAGGTTAAGACGACCTCGAATGGCGAAAACAATATCAGAAATGAATTCTACACACCGAAATCAGTAACATTAGAGGTATTACACATGCATATACTCTAAAAAAACAAAAAGGTGAATTTTCCAAATACGGTCGACGGCGGCCATATTGGATTTGGCCATTTTGGGGGTGTTCCCGTGTCCGATTTTGGATATGTCATTCAGCAATTGTTCCTGAGCAGGAAACCGTTTGAAAAGCTTCTGAAGTAATTTCGCCCAGTCTAAGTGCAAATTATTGCTATTATTATTGGTATTTCTTAGGAAACCGCCATTCCGCCATTTTGAAAATCAGTTTTGGGGATATTCCCGTGGTCCGATTTTTTCCGATTTTGGATATGTTATTCAGCAATGGCTTCTGAGCAGGAAACCGTTTTAAAATGGTCTGAAGCACTTTTGCCTATGTCTAACTGCAAATTATTGTTAGGCCCCTATTATTATTGGTATTTCTTAGGAAACTACCAATCCGCCATTTTTAAATTCATTTTTGGGGGTGTTCCCGTGGTCCGATTTTGCCGAATTTTGGATATGTTATTCAGCAATGTTTTCTGGACAGGAAACCGTTTAAAAAGCTTCTGAAGCAGTTAGCCCAGTTTTATTTGCAAATTATTTGTATTATTATTGGTATTTCTTAGAAAACCCCCAATCCGCCAGTTTGAAATTCATTTTTGGGGGTGTTCCCCTATTCCGATTTTGTCCGATTTTGGATATGTTATTCAGCAATTTTTTCTGAGCAGGAAACCGTTTAAAAAGCTTCTGAAGCAATTTTGCCTAGGTCTAACTGTATATTGCCTGGACTATTAGTGAGTCAGCCAGTAAGTAAGTGAGCAAGTAACTCAGTCAGTCAGTCAGTCAGTCAGTCAGTCAGTCAATCTTTTATCTCAACACTTAAGTAGGTGAGTCAGTAAAAAAAAACACCAAACCACATCACACTATACCAGAACACACCGTAGCAAACTATGGTATAACACCCTGTGTCATACCATATCACAAAACCACATCACACCATACCACTCTACACCTTATCACACCTTACTATGACACTCTATGTCATACCATATCACACAATACACCAAACCACATAACACTATATCACACTACACCTTATCACACCTTATTATAACACCCTGTACCGAACCATCACACAACACACTAAACCTAATCACACCAAACCACATCGCACCATACTATACCACAGCACACTATCGTATCACACCATAAGACACCTGTGTCTAGTCGAAGACCGCAGAGATAATGGCCTGGCTAGCCTATCTATTGGTAATAATTCATCGCTGCCGCAATATCGCCAGTTGCACCACGCAATATAGCATAGCACGTCTCAGCAAACTGCATAGCATATGACAGAAAACCACATAACATAGCATATAAAGCAAACCATATCATAGCATATGAAACAAACCACAAATCACAAACCACGGGGAGTGGGGAAAGAGTAATGGTAAGTAACACTTATGGCCAGGAGAGCATTAGGTTCGTGGTTCGATACCCGCAACCCCCTTTTGGGCGGCGCCTTGCATGGCTACCAAACCGTGTGTTTAATTGATCTTGATTGTATACTGTCGTGTTTCAATGTAATCTTACTGCGAACTTGTCAGTTTGAATTAATAAAGAAAATTATCATCATCATCATCATCATCGTCGTCGTCGTCGTCATCATCATCATCATCATCATCATCATCATCATCATCATCATCATCATCATCATCATCATCATCATCATCATCTTCACGCATATAGGAAGCACCACTAAACTTAATTAGTTAAATCTAAACTTAATTAGTTAAATCTAAACTTAATTAGTTAAATCTAAACTTAATTAGTTAAATCTAAGCTTAATCAGTTAAATCTAACCTAATTTCATCATCACCAATTTATCATCATTTAACTTATCTATTGGTTCCCTTATTCTGTTCATTGCGCCTCGTTTCGCATGCTCGTGTTTTGTAAGCCGCATTGCGTCTGCAAGCGGTTCAATAAAGAACATACATACATACTTACTTACTTACTTACTTACTTACTTACTTACTTACTTACTTACTTACTTACTTACTTACTTACTTTACTATATATCTGATGACCAAGCATCAATCCTAAACGTAAACCTCAAATTCTAAAGCACTATACTCTATAGCCTAGCTAAACGCAGGGCACCAGATTATTCGCGAGCGCTGAGCAATTTGTGGGGCGTGGTGGCTCAGTGGTAAGTTCGGCGCCTGTGACCGGAGGGTTGCAGGTTCGAATCCCACTCTAGCCACTGCGTACGGACCTTGGGCAAGTCCTTCACTCGCAATTGCTCGTGGCGCTTCGGCGTGAAAATTCCGGCACAGTTTCAAATGCTGTAGTCGGGAGCGCCTCTGAGTAGTAGTTGACTTCGAGAGGCGCTAGAGAAATATCCGGAATAAATAAATAAATAAATAACAAAATTGTGAGTGACAGACTTGCTGTAGGACCTTCACAGTAACTGTCTCAGAGGAGTCTCGAACCCGTATCCTCTGTGTAACCAATCGACATCATGCATGCACTCCCTTTCTTAAATCACGGTTGCAGAGGTAGAATTTTAGGGTGCGTCCAACTTTCAACACCCTGACAACTCCAGCCTGGCTAAAGGCTCGCTGTTAAGTTATGCCTAAGCTGAGAAGCTCCGTGTTTTGTTTCCATCAGTTCTGAATTTCATATTACCTGAGAGCTGTTTCTCTCACATTTTATCCAATCGGCGCAGAACGTCAATGTGCTTCAAGAATGCAGTATATTACCTGGGTCTATTCAGATGACTCTGTGCGTCAATATTTCCTCATGTTAAATAAGAAAGTGAGTGAGTGAGTGAGCGAGCGAGAGTGAGAGTGAGAGTGAGAGTGAGAGTGAGAGTGAGTGAGTGAGTGAGTGAGTGAGTGAGTGAGTGAGTGAGTGAGCGCTCGTGAAGCTGGTGCCCTGCGCTTGGCTTTTGAGTGGCGCTTTAGAAGTTTGGAGTTTACGATTACGATTACGACTGTGCGAACGAGCGAGCAAGCGGGCGAGTGAGTGAGTGAGCGAACGAGTGAATGAATAAGTGAGTGAGTAAATGGGTGAATGAGTGATTGAGGTAGTGAGTGATTGAGTTAGTGATTGAGTGAGTGATTGAGGCAGTGAGTGAGTGAGTGAGTAAATGAGTGAGTGAGCGATCGAATTAGTGAGTGTGTGAGTGAGTGAGTGAGTGAGTGAGTGAGTGAGTGAGTGAGTGAGTGAGTGAGTGAGTGAGTGAGTGAGTGAGTGAGTGAGTGAGTGAGTGAGTGAGTGAGTGAGTGAGTGAGTGAGTGAGTGAGTGAGTGAGTGAGTGAGTGAGTGAGTGAGTGAGTGAGTGAGTGAGTGAGTGAGTGAGTGAGTGAGTGAGTGAGTGAGTGAGTGAGTGAGTGAGTGAGTGAGTGAGTGAGTGAGTGAGTGAGTGAGTGAGTGAGCAAGAGAGAGTGAGTTGGGAAATGAGAGATGGATGGAGGGAGGGAGGGAGTGAATGAGTGAGTATTGGGTGAGTGGGTGAGTACCGTAAGTGATCCACATCTGATGGAAAGTATGTTTTTGGTACACCTTTGATCGGCGTTCATTCACAGTTGTCGGTGACAGTCGGTCTCTCCATCTGGAAGTCTACCAGGTGATTGTAACAGCAGTGGTTAAATTCAGCCGGATCCCGCCGGATCTGAGATCCGGCACCTCTGATTTGAGATCCGCCACCTGCATTGTGAGACCCACCACCCAAATTATGAGATCCGCCACCTAAGAAGGGAGACCCAGCACCTCAACAGGGAGACCCATTACCTCAACAGATAGATCCACCACCGAAGATCAGATTAGCATTCGTCAGCCTCACAGTGCGGTTCAATATTCACTAGTATCAAAGAAAACTACTTGGGCCTATGTGTTTACTTAAATCTCCTGCTGTTTTATAATCGCTGCCGAAGGCAGCGATTATAAAACAGCAGGAAGTAGTAACTCAAGACTGTGGCAGCAGAAGTAGATTTGGGCCTACATCCGAGCGATAACACAGTAATTTGATTAAAGTTGGACAGCGTGCAAAAAAAGCATTCGTACGTGGATGGATTGCTATTGCTAAGGGTCGTCATGCTGCAACAGATTTTCTTGCAGTCCCTTAAATTAAGTATTAATCTAGCCCTGATCAGACAGCCACGGGTATGAAGTGTTAGCGACTTCATTTTCTTAGCCTTGGCATATAAGGGCGGGTGGCCAGTCCTCTCCCTCGCCGTCTCGTCTTCCCATCGACAGTGGACAGTCGGTGTACTCATTATAGCTGGATTGGCTAGGGGGCACAAGTGGAGCAGAAACCTCGAACCAAATTTCTGTCCTAGCGGGATAGATAGTGAGTGGTTAGCGTGCAATAGATTTAGGCAAGTGCAAAGCAGCGAAAGCGTCCACAGGCACAGAAGCATGAAGGGCAGTATGGATATGTTTCTAAGTCAGCATATTGTGGCATAGACAGAATGACAGTATTGAAACTCCTGCGTAATTTTCAGCTTTTCACTGAAGGGTTTACATCTGTTATGATCTAAGGCTATAGTCAGACTGCTTTACTTACTGGACTCTTCAATTTGAAAGTAGTCTGCATATTAATTTTTGGTATTTGTTCATCATGTGCTTTGTAAGTTATTTCATTGACATGTCGATCAAAGCCTATAGTCTTCTGTAACATGTTTTGTGAAGTAGGTCTAATATTATGTGTCAATCTTAATTGTTAATGTTTTTACTTTCAATTATCGGTGATGTGTCGTGTTTCATGCATGTTGTAATTCAGGGACGTCATTTGGGGGGCAGGGGGCATTTGCCCCCCCCCCCCCGATTTTTGGAAAAAAGAAAAAAATTATGTAAAAAAGACCAGGAGGAAGAAGAAAGGGGTAAAAAAAAGAGAGACTCATTTGCAGCAGTGGCTTACAGTTTTGGACATGTAGAATACAGAGGCCTACAAAGCATTTTAAAAGAAATACCAAAAAAGGTGAAAAAATGTTCGCACGTGAGCGCAGAAAAGTTTTTTAACCTCTTTTTTGCCTACCCCTCTGGAAAAAGCTGAAATGACGTCCCTATTGTAATTTAGGATTAGCCGCAGGTTTTTTGGATTTGTAATATTTAGAGACCCACCACCTCTGAATGAGCAATTTAACCCCTGTGTAACAGTAATACACATTCGACACACACACACGCACACTCACACGCACACTCACACACACACACACTCACCTACACACACATACACACACACATACACACACGTCTAAGCAACTGTTGATAGAGTGGGGGTCCAATGTGGCATAGTTGCGCACTGCAAAAGTTCTGCAAAATTAGCTTTAAAATTAAATAAAATGTCATATAAATGGTAATAGACAATACAACACATATTAAACATAATTTTCTGCTTATACAGGCAATTGTTTATTGCGTAAAAATAATTATCCGTCTATTTTCGTCATATAGAAACCGCATGCGTTTGTTAACACGGCGTTATACGAGTCTGCCGCTAGGAGCGCCACGCTATACGGACGTATAACTAATCACATAGGAACCAAAGCAAATTACAAATAACTGATCAAAGTGTACACAAACTATTACAAACTTTGTATTAAAAATTGCATTATTTGAAGTGGTTTTAGTGTTAAATATATTTTTTATGGAAATGCTGAACTGTAATAGTTATTGCTGCATAAAGATAAACCTAAATTTAACCCCTTTTTAGTTAACGTAAAATAAAATATAAAAGGCAGCTGCGAGAAACAGGGCTATCGCTTCTCGGTCTGTTGATCAAGATTAAAGTGTTTACTATGTACATGAGTAAAATCGTGTGCTGCATGGCCCTGAGGGAGGGGGGCTAAAATTTGGGGGGTCCTGCCAGGACAGTCCAGTCCACCTGGCTGTACATGGTGACACTTTCTTCTGGTTAATAGCCAGAGGCAAGAAACAAGAAAAAGAAATAAGAAAAACAAAGTGTTAACTACAGTCAACAACAGAACAGTACACATGTCATTAAACTTACTATAAAGTTAAGTAATGATTTGGGATCATTAATTATAATAGGCCCAATATCGTGAAAATATTAGCGTTATAATATTATCTTATGCAGTTTTTGGGTGCGTCTAATTTGAAACAATTCAGCAAATTGTTTTGCTCTTTTAACGGCGCTATATAAATGTCCTATTACATCTACAGTTACAAGATGACGCTCATGAAAAGATCTCTGCGACAGAAATAATGCGTGCGCTATCTTCAAACGTCGCTTAGCGGGAACAGGTCTATGTGTTTGTCTGTCTCTGTGTATGTCTGTGTGTGTCTGTGTGTCTGTGCGTCTGTATGTGTGTCTCTGTGCCTGTCTGTGTCTGTCTGTGTCTGTATGTCTGCCTGAGTGTCTGTCTGTGAGCCTTTATGCCTCTGTGTGTCTGTATGTCTGTCTGTGTGTCTCTGTGCCTGTCTGCGTCTGTCAGTTTGAAATAATAAAAATATTATTATTATTATTTATATCATGGCGTGTGAAAATCCACATAGTAAAGTAACACGATTTTCTGCTTTTGATCGACTTTACCAGAACTAGCTCTCCTGAAACTCAACGCCCTAAGCTGATTGTGCATCAGATGTTAAAGCGCTGCAACTGATTAATAAGTCATGCCTTCCTCGCTTCACCCATAGATAGGCCTACATACCAACGACGGAGCACATCTGAGAATTGTAGCTTCGTAAGAGGTCATGTGTTGCTTGATGAAACACTTCATGCGCATTGCCATTTTGAGCAACAACTCAATTGCTTTGCCCATGAAAATAAAGCAGAAATAAATCGCGCCTTAGCAGCTGCTCTGCCTTCTCTCTCTGGTCTCTCTGGCAACCGGACTCGGATCTCTCCTTGACGTCTCTGGACAACCCCTCTGACGCGACGTAGCGCTCGTGAATAAGTTGGTGCCCTGCGCTAAGCTTTAGAGTAGCGCTTATATAGAAATTTGCAGTTTACAATTACGCCTGCGAAATAAACCAGGAAGGCGATTTCGTCGTAGGCTACCGGTTACCTGTGGTGGGCACTAAACTAATTTTTTTTAAAGTTAAACTTCAAATATTATCAACAAAAATAAAACAGTTTACAGATGACAACTGATTTTGTAAATAAATTAAATAAACTAAATTTTTTTTAAAGGGATCGCTTTTTTCCACTCATATTATAAACGTTATATATTATATACACATGCATAATTGGACATTAATTTTAGCGTCTCAATAGGACCTGTAGAAATCTTAAAGTCATCCGAAAGCAGTGGCTGATCTGTTAAGTGCATCCAGTTCATCGATGCGACGTGTAATCGCTTAGAACACATTCATCCGAGTGTGTCGAGTAAAGAAGGTCTGCAGTTAAGCCAAAGCAAATCTTTAGCGTCGTTTTCGGCGGATGTTCGCAGATGCTGACGTTCATATCGATCCATTCGATCGATCGATCGAAAAGATCGATGGACACGAAGTGCTTTACGCCCTCATGCAATAGCAGAGACGTATCGCAAGTGGCTTAGTCTTGGCTTCCCTTTGTCTGTCTCTGTCTCTGTCTCTGTCTTGTCTGTCTCTGTCTCTCTTCTCTCTCCTCTCTCTTCCTCTCTCCCTCCCTCCTTCCCTCAATTCCCTCCCACTCATCGCTCCCTTCCACTCCTCCCTCTTGCTTCCCTTCTTCCCTCCTTTCCTCCTTTCCTCCCTCCCACTCTTCCTCTGTATCTCTCTCTCTCTCTTTCCGTTTCTTGTCTTTTGTGTCTGTCTATGTCTATCTGTCTATTTGTGTCTATGTCTCTCTCTGTCTCTGTCCGTCTGTCCCTGCCTTTCTTTCTTTCTATCTATCTTTCTCTGTCTTTGCAACCCTCTACCTATATGTCTGCCTGTCTACATGTGCCTGTCTTTATGTCTGCCTTCCTGTCTGTATGTCTGTCTTTCTGTCTGTCGGTCTCCCACTTTGTCCGATCCTCGACTGAGAACACTAAATTGCTTCAACGTAATCGAATGAAGAGGACAACAAAGCAGCCTTAGTAGTAATCTGGGTGGTTGTGTCGACTCCTTAATTGACTTTCGTCGACCATTCAGAAGCTCAGTCTTTAATCGACAGAAGACTCTCCTCTCCCGTCTGTCACCGACGTTTCCTTGCGACCCCATCAATTGTTCTGCCACGGTTCCTGAGTGCTTGAGCGCTCTACTTCTAAGGCCGAGGTCCAGATTCGGAGCCTCTTCTGTTTGCAATATGCACTCGTCTGAGACCCAGGGGTGGATATAACAATCTTCCACCTTTAGGTCAAGTTTTTCCACCCCTAATATTTCTACTCAGAAGTTTTAGCTTTTTCATTTTATTTCAGAAACGCCAGATAATTCAGAAAACATCAGTAAGAGCAACAACACAACTGTAAAATCTAAACAACTTTGACATGTTTCAACATTATATGTTGTTATTAATAGCATATCATTATGTCGGGAGCGCCTCCGAGTAGCCCTCTTGAAGAGGCGCTATATAAATGTCCTAATGAATGAATGAATGAATTATAATGAAATCTGTTTCTTGTTGTACAGGTCGCAATTTTTTAAATTAAATGTAACCACTTTAATTTTTAAATATTTTGTATTCCTAAGTTGGCTGTTCTTCGGAATGTGCTGTCCTTGGCCATAGCCTCGCCTCGTTTGCTCCTGTAGTAAATTCACTGCTGAGGTCCGGCACTGCCGGGGAAGAAGATAGTTCCACAACTTGACTGGAATGTTGGGGTGCTGAGTGAGGAGACAAGGTTACGATTATATTTACAGGATATTTCAATATTAAATACTTTATGCACTCTTATTTATTATTGCTACTCGTTGTTGATTCGGTTCCAGGACTATCGCTCATATAATTGGACTATCGCTCGTAGGGACGATCGCACATACGCTATATTATTTAGTTAATATATGCACATCAAATTAGGGATGCGAGCAATTAACTCTAAATTAGCTAGCAATTATAAAGCAATCAGATGCTCCAATTGACTTCATGTTACTTTACAAATATTTATGAAATATATGCACATCAAAAAATGGAAATGCATCCGTTTTGGACAAATACATTGATTATTAAATTGCACAGAGCATACAGGAAACAAACAAATGACTTCAATTGAAGATTCAACACTATTATACAACTACAATACCTTAAGTACAATAACAACAAACTGTTAAAAAAAATTAACGGTAATAATAACAATAATGTTCTTCAAAGAAGAAACGTTTTCCCCGTACCGGTACTGTATAAAAGGCCATGAAATAATAGCCAGACAAACATAAGCAGCGATCGAGTCAAGATTCAAGAACAAAGCTACGGTACGTTAGGCTACTGCATGTAATGAAGAAATCATAATCATAGTGTAATAATTTAAGGGCGATCGTCCATATGAGTGATCGTCCTATGAGCGATAGCCCGTATACAGGGCCTATCATTAATTGAAGTCTTTTAATTTCCATTTGTAGTTGAACAATTACAAAGCGTCACCTCAAGAGCAAACTGTAATTGCAAATTGGCGTTATGTCTATGATAATATAAGAAATGATAATTGTGAATAAATGAATATTCATATATAAATAATAAATTAAACATAGGTAAGCATTTCAGTAGATATACATCGGTTCAAGCCTTAACTGGCATGGAGATGAAATTTTTGGTGATCTGAAGTTTCTTTTTTCCTGATCGCAGCAACACAATCTATTGTTTATTGCCAGACACAATCCAAAATGGCGTCTGTATCGGTTCTCAAAGGCGGGGTTGACATTGGGATCAAAAGGGAAAGTGCGTCGGTCCATCTACTTCTGAGACCTGGTTTCAATTCCCATCTATAAACTGAGTCTTGTCAATTTGACAACATCGTGCTGTCAGATTCTACGAAGCGTCGGTGACCTTCGACCCATAGGTGAGATTATGTAGTAGGTATGACTGTATTTACTTATGCATGTATTGTATATATGTATGCATGGATGTGTGCGTGCATTTGCAGTATTGTGTATGTAGGTATCTATGTATCTACGCATGTACGAGTGTATTTGTTAGTATGTTGCATGTATGACTATTAGGGTGTGTCTATAATTTGAAGTTTCAAACTTAATATCGGCCAGGTTGTTTTTGTGTTCCACCTTGAGAAACATTAACATTTGCCAAATTAGATGAAAATCAAAAAAGATTTAGAACTGGCGCAAAGCCCGGAAAAAATTACCACTTAGAAAACAATGTCATACATTGTAATTCTCGAAGATCCAAACAATTTCAACACTTAAACATAAAAAATTAGGCAAAAGCAAACCAAGAACCTTCAGTTATTTCTCATTACTTAGTCCCTTTAGTGCTTTTGGGAATCTATTTCGATGGTATTCAACCATTTGAAGAACAAATTGTTTCTCTTCCTCATTTCGAACCAGGGCTTCATTGAAGGACTGCATTAGAACCACTCCTCTCTCCGCTAAATCGTTCGTCACTCTTAGGGCGGATATGATGTCTTTCGCCTCATTGAACGAATGCTGTGACTCCCAGTGTTGTGGATCTCGATCAAGTAAAGCGTAATCGAATTTGAGGAGCTGGAAAAGTTTGATGGTAGAAGTGGTAAAAAATCGGATAGCGCTTTTGTAGATGGATTATGTATGGGAGGAAGCCTCTTTGGAGGTTCGTCGGATCCCTGATTGTTGCGCATATTATAGACCATGCGCTGTTTTTCGTCGAAATCGTCAAAAAGGCTGAGGCCAACCATTGCAAGGTCTCCGACTAATACCAAAGTTGTCGGTAAAATGCTGTGAGACTTCCTTGTCTGGGTAAGTATGGATTGCCTTCAAGAATTGAGGATCGTTCCTTGGGGCTTCATTGGGTGATGTACAGGTGAACCAGTACTCCGCGTAGGTTGTGGTCACAAAAAGTGAAACTCGAAGTAGATGATTACACATCTTTTGAGAGTAAGATTGTCGAGATGCCCTCTGGTGTAGTTGAATGGGAAACTGCTCTCTGAAAAGCCACATCTTGATTGCATAGACCGTACGTGTCATCCAACGCGCGCGGTGAAATGCCCCTGGGTCCCTGAACTTTATTCCTTTCGGTGGAATTCCTCCTAGGAAAATGACTGTTAGTTCTAGTAGCTCTTCGTAGTCGTCTCTGTGGTATTCAGCATTCGGTTGCTGCAGTGCGAAGGTGATGACATTCTCTCGAATTTCTTTGACTCTTTGTGCTGCGTCTTTATCCTCCATTGCTGTGCGATACTTGGTCTGATCGATTTGCGGCCAGAAGTCACGGAAATGACTGAAGAGTTCCAATTTTGGAGACCTTGCAGAATCATGCAGTGAAAATACCTTTTTCAGAACAATTTCAGAAACATGATGTCGACAGGCAAGGTTCGAGAGGTCTTTTCCTAATTCCGTTTCCAGCTTGATGCATACGCCGTGTTACTCGCCGTTGTGTCGAAAGACGTGGCCACGACTCTGTCTTCCAATCCCCAACTTCTGATCTCGGCCAAACACGCATCTGCCATGAAGGCAGCAGTCCCGGATTGGAGTTTGGGGATGGCCAATAGTTTGGTCACATCATTACCAGATACCATTATTGGAAGACGATCAACGCACACTCGTCCAGTTTCTGTAAAATCTGGCATGATCTTGCCGTCCCAGTAAGGGGAACCTTCGGATCGAAAGATTCACGAATCTCAGCTGCTAGGGCTGCACGGTTATCCTTCCTTGCTCGATGGATAGCAGAAGGACTGATGATCAGCTCACCAGCTGGTGCTGCATATAGATTGGATGCAGCAAGAGCAGAGAAAATGTGAGAGGCATTCCTGCTGCTGGTTTTGGTACGATCTAGAGCTGCTGCAACATCACGGGTAACTACAGAGATTGTTCCCTTTCGCCGCTTTGGTGGTCCAGCTGACGTTGAAGGTTCTGGTTCTCTTTCTGAGCTATTTGATGTCGCCTCTTCCTCAGATGATGTTGCCAACAGAGAAACCTCCGTCGCTACCGCCATGCTTGCACGATATCGTCATGGGCGAGGGAATTATTGTTGTAGACAGATTGCTCCGATCGGAAACCACGACATTATCTGATTGGCACAAACTCATTCGAGGATCAAACACATACTCTTACCAAGGGAGACAGCCACTCGCGTTAAATACCATGCTATTGATGTAGCACCAGGTGTCTCCTCTATAAAACCACAATAGCTTAATTAATTACTATAATTATGTTGAAGGTCGAAAACACGAAGAACAGACATCGTAACGTCTGAAATTTTGGCCAAACCGAGACAGGTCACCGGGTTCCTAATTTCGGTCGCCTTGCGCCAGTCCTAAATGTTCAGCTATCGCGATATAATTTCGGATATGGCGTTTATACGCTTATTGGCATGATAATTCGACCTGGCCGTTAAAAGATCTTTAAGTTAAAAAATCATGTGCATCATAAAAACACCCTAATGACTATGTATGTATGAATATATGTATGCATGCATGTATACATGTCCTTGTTACTATGTAGTATTCAGCTATGCATGTTTGTACGGTACGTATGCATGTAGGCATATATGTGTGTACGTATACATGTTACGCATTTGCTATAGTATTATAATTATGTAGTATGTAGTATGTATACGTACGTTTGTATGCATTTGTTTCGTAGGCAGCATAGATTTATGTATATATGTGTACAAAACTGTACATATGTATATAAACACATATTTGTTCGTTTGTATGTATGTTGTGTATGTATGTTTTAAGAAGAAAGAATAGCAGCCTATTTTCTTCGCCTGATCGAAATGCTTCTTCTCTCTGCAATTTCTTCGTTGATCTTCATTTTGCACACGTGACGTTTGACGGAACGTGGCATCCGCCGTCGCTCAGACCTTTCCATCGACCGCCGATGGAGAATTGCCTACTGTACACGAATTGGAAAATGACCTGAAAGCAAACGGATTGCGAAAGCAGAAGAGGAGGGGAGGAGATGGTAGAGGAGAAGACAGACCAGGGCAGACCAGGATAGAAAAAGACAAAATTATAAGACAGGCCGAGGAGGAGAGGAGAAGAGAGGAGAGGAGCGAAGAGGAGCGTATACACAAGAGATGATAGGAGAGAACAGGACAAAAGGATAAAACACGCCGAAGAGGAGAGGAGAAGAGAGAAGACGAACTTAGAGGAGAGATGATAGGAGAAAAAAGGACACAAAGGTAAGACGGGAAAAGGAGAAGAGGAGAAGAGGGGAGAGGAGCGTTGAGGTGATAGAATAGAAAAGGAGAAAATGATAAGACAGGTCAAGAGGAGAGAAGATACATGTAGAAGAGCAGCGGAGAGAAGCATAGAGAAGAGATGATCGGATAGTAAAGGACATGGCAGGACACAAGGGACTAAGGAATACATGACAGAATACGATAGGAGATATGAGGACAGGACAGTGAATATTAAGACACAATGAAGAACAGAAATGAGGAAGAATCCGATCCATCGCTATTCGCCGGATGTTGCTATAGACTTCCGCTACATTTGACCAATCAGGTGACAGGACATCCGGACCAAAAACCGCCTGGTCCGTTGTTGACAACAGCATTTCCGGTCTCTCATCCTTTGTCCCTGAACGGAAGGAAGGACTGCAGGAGAACGAACGAGAAAGGCTTCCCCTTTCTTGATCCGGGTCACACAACCGATGGCACCATCTGCACTAACGCGATGAACAGGTTTTAATAATGAAATTGAAGGAGTGCTGTCGACCAGCTTAGCACGAACCGGGCTGCACCGCGCTGCCAAGTAGGTGACCTGCGTATATGACTACCGCTCGCCTCTCTACAAAGGCATTTGGCGGAGTAATATTTGCCCGGCGTGGAGATCACGGCTAATGGATAACCTGATTAAGCAAATGAAATTCCGTGCTGGCCTCGCATAGGGTGGGCGTGTATGATGCAGGAAGATGACGGACTCGGATTTCGACGATTGTCTGTTAAACAATGCGCTTATTTTCATGAGCTGCTTATTTGTCCTGGCCTTTAAACGACATGTTTCTTAAATGCAGGTATATATTGGTACTGCAAAGGTTCATCAGTCACTCTGTTACAGAGTAAAGCAGGGAGGCGACCTGACCGACGTATCTTAGGAGCGTAGACTCGGATCCGACCTGGGCTGGTGAACCAAAGTCCTCCGTGCCCACCTTCTCGTGGTGCGGACCGTTAGTACCCTTCCATTGGAAGGGGAACGAACGGGCACGGCAGGCAAAACCAGGGGAAGGCAATGGCAAACCACCCCTGCTAACATGCCAAGAAAATCGTCATGAGACACACCAAATAAATGGAAGGGGCAAAAGAGGGAGTTAAAATTGCGGGTAGGACATTGAATAATCTTAGATATGCGGATGATACAACACTAATGGCAAAAAGGAAAGATGAGCTGATAGAACTAATAAGAAGGGTAAGGAGAGAAAGTGAAAAAGCTGGCTTATATTTCAACATAAAGAAGACAAAAGTCATGACAACAGCAGAATGGGATACTTTTGAGATTGACGGAGAAGAAATAGAGGTGGTAGAAAGCTTTACTTTCCTGGGATCATTGGTTGAAAAAGAAGGAAAATGTGATACAGAAATAAAACGAAGGATTGCGATTGGGAAAGCTGCAATGATTGGATTGGAAAAGATATGGAAGGACAAGCATGTGAGCATAGATACAAAAAAGGCTTGTGAGAGCTCTAATCTTTCCAACGGTTCTGTATGGTTGTGAGGCGTGGACTAGAGAGTGACACGGTAATGGGAAAAGCGGTATTACCGCGGTTACCGCGGTAAAAACCGCGGTAATCATGTCAGAACCGGTGGTAATACCGTGGGGATGGTATAAAGGCTTACGGTAATACCGTGGGGATGGAAATAATATCACGGTAATTACCGCGGTAACGGTTTTAACATTGTCCACTGCATGAAATAATTAGTATTTACTCTAAACGGGTCCGCTTTTTCAATGTCTTTGCATTGCTCTACATCACTGAAAACTCGAATGTTCGATTTCTTTCCACCTTCCAGGCCGTCTTGCGTGTTTAAGAGTGAGCACATTATATCATAATTTGGATTTGAAGTATGCTCTGTTTTAAAAGCTGCTACTGTTTCAGTTGTGAGCATTATCTATTTTCGAATGGGGACAGACCAGATGGGGATGGGGTGGGATGGGGACAGACCGGATGGGGATGGGGTGGGGATGGGGACAGACCGGATGGGGGTGGGGTGGGGATGGGGACAGACCTGATGGGGATGGGGTGGGGATGGGGACAGAACCACGGGAATGGGGTGGGGATGGAGAGAAATTCTGTCCCCATGTCACTCTCTAGCGTGGACAATGACAAAGAGCATGGAGAAAAAGATCAATGCATGTGAAATGTGGATTTGGAGAAAGATGTTGAGAATATCATGGACAGAGAAAAGGACGAACGAATCAATACGAGTGGAGATTGGTGTTGAGAATGAAGAATCGTTAAAACAAAAGGCGACAAGATCGAAGCTAGGATTCTTTGGTCATGTTATGCGATCTGATGGGCTAGAAAAGGAAATGATGTTGGCCTGTGGTGAGGGAAAAAAAAGACGGGGTCGACCAAGGAAGAAATGGATGGATGAGATTCACGATGTAACTGGCATGAATCTGGAAGAACTAAGGGACCTGACTTCGAACAGGAAGCAATGGAGAATGTGTATCATGACGACCGCTAGAGCTCCAAGAGTTGACAGCACAAGGTGACAAGGTGATATGCGATCCACAACTCAGACTGCTTTATCCTCCTGCATTATCTTCCGCTGGAGTTACGTCAACGTCAACTATATACCAACTCATAAACTCTTCTGCAGTTTTCGCCAGCCTTTCAATCACAGCTGAAAGCAGTCATCCTCTACTTAATACCTCAAGTCTCTGCAGCTTTCAACAGCTACTGTTCGACTATTGACCTTCATAACCCTTGGATCAAAACCTGGAACCGAACTTAACATCATCTGTCCATCTATTTTATTTTTTACAGAGCGCAAGTGTACAAACTGGTTCCCGCGACTTGGGTTTTTATGCATTAAATAAAGTTTGCTAGGTCTAAGATTTTGATTACGCGTTTTTTACAGTCACCGTAGAGATTCGACCGTGCTAATTTTTCTGTCAATTTACTGGTGAGATCCTTCACCACATGTTGATGGGCACCACGTCATTTCAGGGCTCCTACCATGTGAATGGGCTCCAGGTCATTTCACGACCCCAGTGTTCAACTAATGCTAAGACTGAACCCCACTCTTCGCGTTAAAAGTCAAGTGCTTTAGCCAATCTACTACTCCGTGACTGCCGTTTTCGGTGACTCCAGTTCCAAGCCTGGAAAAAGGGGAAGGGCGACGTTAATCATCTTCGTTATGACACAGCGTCGTTAAAAAGAAACAACTGACACCTTGCCACTACGTGTGCTAGAATCACAGTGTCTCGTTTAACCAGACATTACGCTTAACACTGCAAGCCCCCACCCCGAACCATCCACCCCTCGTGTCCTTTTTCGCGTATTAGTTATGTACGGCAGCCGTATCCATAGTAACGAAGATCTCACTGAAACGGAATCCGTCCAGAAGGGGTCGGATATATCACTTCGTAGCTCGAAAGGCAAACTGACTGTGAATGGGGCGTGCAGAGGGAGCCCAGTCCGTCCGTCTCGTATCGATTCACACCATAGTCCTCCGTTTAAACCGTTGAATGGATTGCCTCCCTCTCCACTCGGTCGGAGGGAGACAGGGAAGCTGGCCAGAGTCTCTTTTGTATACCTTCTCGAAAGAGACTGAAGCAATATTTCCTCGTATATTTGTACAGGCCTAACATCGATGCCTCAGTGACAATCGCCAATCAATGACGCTAGGCAACTACGCGTGAGGTATACACCGGCGTCCTAAGTATGTGTGCATGTCTTTGAACAAAACGTGAACACTGCTTCCATTATGGTCAGGTCGTAATCGTATCGTAATCGTAAACTTCAAATTTCTAAAGCGCTACTCTAAAGCTAAGCACAGAGCCCCAGCTTATTCACGAGCGCTGCGTCATATCAGAGAGGTCGTCCAGGTGATTTAAAGTCACCACATATACACAAATCTGTTGATAAAGGCAGCTCATCGAAGAGGCGCTGCTGAGTCATTGTCAGTGGACCTGGGATCTTAAACTTAACACTAGGGCACATAGCAACCGGTTGGAGTAGCTTGACACATTTCCGTATCTTGGCTCACATATATCCAAGGACCTCCGAGTGCTGGAAAGAACATAAGTCGTGGACTGGATTATCGATCAGTTATTGAGGGAGACAAAAAAACGCAGGTAGAACAAAATTGTCCATGTACGGACAAATCCTCGGCTCGAAGGACGGTTGAAAACAAGACATTGAAAATCTGTGTCAGAATTGAGATGTAGGCCCTAGCTTGAACGCTACGAAGTCTTTTGCAAGCAACAAATGCAAGATGTTTATCTAACTAAGCAGTGTACTGTGGATTTCAGAGTTACCGTGATTTTTAGAAGTCATCAATGCAGATCATATCGGTTTGGTTACTCTACTCAGACGGCTATCCACGTAGCCCTAATCGTAATCGTCAGCTTTGACGTTTTAAAAGCGCTATTTAATAGCTAAGCGCAGGGCACAGGTCATTCAAGAGCGCTACGTCAAGTCAGAAGGTTGTCAAAAATGCCACAATGAAGAACAATGTCCGGTTGCCAGAAGACCAAAGAAAGAGGACAGAGAAGCTGCTACTGCGGGTTGTCGTCGGGTTGACATAAGTGTTTCTAACAATGTTTTAAACAAAGGTCACGGTTTTACCTTGCTGCCTTTTCTAATGGTTTCTTTACTTCTTAGCTCAACGTATTGTACATCTATGATCAAAAGAGGAGACAGTAGCGACATCTTATGGCTGCCAGGGCTGTTGACGTCAGTTGACCTTATTTGACCCTCTGCCGGTCATTCATGGAATTGGAAAGCTGGCGGTTTTGGCGTCTGTTTAACGACGCTGCGTCATAAAATGAATATTATTGGCGTCGCCCTACTCCTTTATCGAGTCTTGGGACTGGCACCACCCCAGTACAGCAATGGTGCAGTTTTAATGAACCCAACTGTTTAACGGCATCTTATGGCTTCAAATGTTGTTCACATCGTTACGAACATTTCTTGTAGAGTTTTCACCGCAGCATATGAGTTCATTCAGTTAAACACCAGACCCACCAAGTCACAAAATTATGCGCTTGATGAACATATATAGCGTTGGTTGAAAATGTTTTGAAGGTGTTCAACGAAAACACTGCAATATACGGTGTTTAGCGCAATCTTACGCCTGCCATTGACGTCCATATTACCTCAAGTGGGGAAATAATAATGAACTAATATTTTACTTTTCAGAATTTACTTTTCCCATCGCAGCAGGACCGGTGCCTAATTTATTAATTATTTTTATTTTTTCGACTCGATTGTGTTCTTCGCTGGACAACCCGTCTGACTTGACGCTGTAGAGGATGAATAGGTGGCGCCTGCGCTAATCTTTAAGGCATGCAGCGCTGTAGAAATTCTTTAGTCTACGATTACGATTTCGGGTTACGTAGGCCTATAGGCCTAATTTCATATTTCTGATCCACAGCAGACTACTCAAATCGACCCTCTGGGGCCTTTTCTTTGTTTTATACATAGGTTCTGAGCCGCCATTTGTTTTTAGACCCTAGGTACGTTATACATTTACCCTTAACTTTTACTCAACTGCAATGGAGCGAAAATGTTCGGTAAGCGTTGTCCTGGACTACGCGGAAGGATACGAATTTATCGTTTAAATGCGTTGTAATTACTTGTCAGATATATGCCTAAAGTGTACGAACTCTTTGATCTACGATGACAATAAGGACGATGACGATAACGATGATGACGACAACAACGATGACGATAAAGATGATGACGATAATGATGATGACGACAAAGATGATGACCACGATGGGTGTTAACGCTGAATGTCATCGGGTTACCTTGAGAATTATGAAGATGTGAAATCGGCGGCAAAGAACAAGACGAACGCCAGAAATAATTTCTCAACTAATAAAGGCTACAAAGCAGAGGCCTACATAATAATAGCACACGTCTAGGTTGTTTGCACGTAACCTATACTCAAATATTGGAACACTTGTAAAGTTACCGTTTCAGACGATGAGAACTCCGTGCTTTCGATATAGGCCTACCATTGTGTCATTCGTCCTCCTATGAGAATGCCAACGCTGCCGATTATCGCTGCATAGCTATAGATCCGAATACGCGTCAATGTTCTCCGACATAATTCACCGCTTGGTATGCTCCGTCTTCTGTAGGGATGCCATCACGATGGCATCGACTCTAAACCCGTCGAAGCCCTTCTTTCCACTCACCCTAACCGTCAGCGAACATTGGCTTTTATTTGCATCGCATTCCTCCGCCGGTAAGCGTTGTCCTGAGCTACGCGGAAGGATACGAATTTATCGTTTAAATGCGTTGTAATACTTGTCTAAGATGCCGAATTCTCTGCCACGTCCTCGACCGGCATGAAAGAAGCAATCGGTCTTTCCCTTCTTCCATCCTATACCAGTCTCAAGGAGCTCGTTTCCTGAATATTTCATGATCCCAGGACCCATTTTGACGTAGACATCTTTCCTGCCAAATGCGTGTACATTGCGACGGAGTGCACGTGTACTGGACGACATACACGCATTGCACACGTAGTCGCCTCCCCCCCCCACACACACACAGAAGAAGCAATAGGTTAGAGTTATCCCATCGCCGGCACGCATAACATACCTCACGATCTCTGACTGGCTGTAGATCATCGCCAACCCATTGGGACCCCTGTCGTGCTGACGTTTCACCTCAGCCTTACCCTCTGATGCACATCTGTACCCTCTTAGGAATCGCGTAGAAAACACTTCATCGGCTAGTGTGGCCAGAGCCCTATAGCCCACCGGCACTGTCAACTCGGCAAAACACTATGTAGTAAGAAGGTAGTAAGAAGGTAGAATTGCCTTCCAGTGAAGTTTCAACGTTGTATTTCTCTCGCCACACCTAAAACTAGAACTATTCATGATTTAGGTACATAGGCCTAGATTATGGAACTCTCTCCATGCATGGGCCTGAAGGCCTATTCGTTTTGCTCAATCGCTAATGTCATCTCGTTCTGAACCTAAGACTCCTTCAAATTGCTTATTTGCCATAGGCTGCCTTTCTATCTTACGGACTGATCTTCTAGATACTGACCTGATTACGGCTTGGTTTTGTTGTGCCATCGCTTGATGCCTTGTGCATTAGACACTGGCGCACTAGCAGTTATAAGAACTACAATTGGAGTTATTTTCCAACAGATTTGCTCTGGTCTAAGAGGATCATGATCCCAACGAACAAGTAATTACAACGCATTTATTTCCGCGATTCGTTGATCGATGCGCAGTACGTAATGATATTGGCGATACATAATTTGAATAGCTTAGATCATACAAGATCAGATCATCATCACCATCATCATCATCACCATCATCACCATCATCACCATCATCATCATCATCATCACCATCATCATCATCATCATCATCATCACCATCATCATCATCATCACCATCATCATCATCATCATCACCATCATCATCATCATCATCATCATCATCATCATCATCATCATCATCATCATCATCATCATCATCACCATCATCATCATCATCATCATCACCATCATCATCATCATCATCATCACCATCATCATCATCATCATCATCATCATCATCATCATCATCATCATCATCATCATCATCATCACCATCATCATCATCATCATCACCATCATCATCATCATCATCATCATCATCATCATCATCATCATCACCATCATCATCATCATCATCATCACCATCATCATCATCATCATCATCATCATCATCATCATCATCATCATCATCATCATCAGTTCCTGACGCCAGCCATTTGGCGTCGATGGATTCGAAAAAATTATTTCCATTGTTCTCGGTCATTTGTCACGTCCAATACCCCATAGTGTTAGTCCAAGTAATGTTATGTCCTCATATATATATATATATATATATATATATATATATATATACTAACATTAAATAGAAAATTTAAAGCGTTGTTCTCAAATGCGAAAGGCATCAACCGATGGCGCACCAAAAACTCTTAATCAATCAATTGGAAAAGTCAGGTAGTATCAGTGTATCAGTGGTGCATCTGATCAAATCGAATAACTTCTATAGCGCCGTTTTCATAATGCCAAAGACATCAGTCGATGGTCGCTGAGACTTAAATCGCAATCGAAATCCACTGGAAAAACCAGGTGGAAATTCCACAGATCAGAAAAACCAGAAACACACCAGTGTCTGTTGGTATTAGACATGAATTTTATGAGTATCTTTAGTCTCATCACGTCTTCGATGTATGAGACCAAAGTCCCAACGCCTTACGTTCATGGACGATGTCTCAACCTGTTTCACAGGTGGTTCGTTATTCCTCGCATATTCCAGGCTGCATCTTGTGGAAAGACTCACGCGTCGCAATCCAATGTTAAGTCTTTATATATGAATGAAGTTCACTGCTACAGGTCATGTAGCTACGTTGCAAGCATGCAACACGTGCATGCAAAATTATTATTATTATCATCATCATCATCGTCATCATCATCATCGTCGTCGTCGTCATCATCATCGTCGTCATCATCATCATCGTCATCATTATGTATTTATTAAGCCTCTGTGTCTAATGATCAAGCGTCCATCGATGGCGCTGAGCAATTGTGAGTGAAGGATTTGTTGAATTTCCCCTATATAGTTACCGTCTCAGAGGAGGAGGAGGTTCGAACCCATACTGTCCGCGTTACAAGGCGACCGCTCTAACCAATCGGCTACCGTGTCCCGCCATGAATGTTATGTGCGCATTGGGCTTCATAATCTCCGTGCTTACTTGGTCATGTAATTTGCAACATAACAATGTCTGCATCTTAGCAGACAAATACTGTATCAAGAATTGTTGAAAGTTGCGTCGTATAATGCAGGCAGATACGTATAAGCAGGCAGCCACATAATGGTTGTCCATCGGGTGGTTCTGGAAAGCTTCGATCGATCCATAGAAGTCTTTGACTTTGAAGACCACCTGAGATAGTTCTCCTTTGAACCGGAACAAGAGGCACTGTGAAAAATTCTCAAGAAGTGTTTGAAGACGAACCGAGACTAGCGGGGCTCACTTCTGTCGCTCTGTTTCCCTTGGGCCGCTATATAAATTGGCCAAGGCATTACGTTGCACATTGAATCTGGTTCCCTGCCTTTGTCTCTTCGCTCTTTCCATCCATCAGTGTATTTCTTAGCAATTAGTCGTCTTCCGGTTTCAATGTCTTTGTTCATTCATTCGTTTGTTCACTAATTCACTTGCTTATATACTGATTCATTCATCCCTGTACATACATTTATATAATTGGAAACGACCCCCCGCCTGGGGTGTGCAATAAAGACTTAAATGTGGGGTTCATAAAAACACTAGGGGTTGAACCCCAATCGCCCCCGACAATTCCCACCCTGACCAGCCGGGGTTGGGTCGGGAGTGCTTCTGAGTAGATAGCCTTGAAGAGGCGCTATATAAATTCTCCATATGAATGGATGTTAGGTTTTGATTAAAGAAAACGAGAAACACGGCCCATGCAATGAAATTGAGTATAAAGAAAGCCTACAAACGACCGATAATGGAGGAGGAGAAGGAGAGGCTGGACAAATTATTTGAAAAAATCAAGTATAAATAGATCAAGATAAAAAAAAGTCTGATGCTTTCTTGAGAAAAAAACGTTACACTAACGACTAATATCTTAGAAATTATGACTTTCATTTGAATTAAAAATGGTATATACATTTTTTACTCAGCAGAGTGTTAAACCGAAGAAAGATTTCGCCTAACGTTCGGCTATCTTCTGTCTGTCTGTCTGTCTGTCTGTCTGTCTGTCTGTCTGTCTGTCCGTCCTTCAGTCTGTCTATTTGTCTGGCTGTGTCTCTGTCTCTCTGTCTGTTTATATCTCTCTTATACTCTGGCAAATATTCATTTATCCCTCTATCATTTTGTTTGTAGTTGTGTTTATACGTTGTGTCTGGCGACGTCTTAAGCCGAACACTTGCATCATCTGTAATTCCGATTCATTGTCTCACTGATTGTCCTACTACCTGTCCGTGTGTTTTTCTCCCTGTCTGTCCCACGCGTCAAAGCTCCTTCTGTCGAGTGTGCCGGGTCGCTGGAGGAGTCATAAACTACAATTGAGAGGCGTCAAAAGGTTGCAGAGGGTGGGAGAAAGTGCAGATGAATTCGTCGAAGAATGAGATGACGGCATTCGCGGATACGGAGGCAGCAATCACATCGTTCACGAACCATCAATTCCCCAACCACTGACTGATGGCACTTTGGCAATCCGTTATCAACGGACGTCTCTGCCAGCCACTGTTTTCGCACTGCTAGCTAATCATTCGCGTATATAACACATACACAAGCATACACGTACAGGTATGCTTGACAGACAGACAGACAGACAGATAGATAGACAGACAGACAGACAGACAGATAGACAGACAGACAGAGTGGCTGGCTGGCTGATTGATTGACTGACTGAAAGACAGAGAGGCAAATAGGTAGACCAACAAGACGTGGGGCAAACTAACAAAATAAGCATCCAAACAGACTGTAAGAAGGACATCCGGCCGGCAGGACTAACAGAGACAGAGCTATCCGTTAATGCTTAAACGCACATTTTCGTGTTTATATATACGTATATAAACTTATTTCAGGCAGCAGTTACTTGCTGCAGATGCGCAACGCTTATGGGAATTCGAGAGAGTTTAATCGTACGTATAGCGAGAGATAAGATGCCTCATGAAATGCGCCGGAATTGTCTAGAGTCCAGTTGACAGTCACACTTGCGTAAAATATATATCCTAATTAATTAGATGAGAGATTTATTAGGCTGCAAGCCTTGTGTGAAGCTGTAGGTCGTTATCAACAGTTATCTGGTGAAGTTGAGTGCTAAGGAATGATCATCGATCTCTTTCGGTTTTTGATGTCGGCCAAAAATAGTCTCGATAGGTTGGTCCTGTGTAAGAATAATGTCTACCAAGTTGTCAACCTAACACAAGGCGATAGCCTACTCGCGAAAAATTGAAAGGAAAGAGAAGTTAAGAACAGACAAAGAAAACGACACAAATAAGACAACAATATAGGAATTAAGACGGGAAGGAAATAGGTTGTCATCAAAAACGGAAACAGATTGTAGATCATTCCTTAACAATCAACAATTCAGACGCATTTTGAGTTTGTGCAGGCATCTTATCGTTCGCTGATTGAAGACGACATTTGTTTTGACCACAATGTTTGTAGACACCGATATCTTCCAACTTATGTAGCTCTCTTAACGAATGTGATCATGGAAATATGCCAGGTGTACGTGGTATTGCGCTTTATTGTTATAGGACAGTATTGTTATCAGCCAATACTTTCAGGCATGTTTCTGCAGCAAGCACACGTTAAAGGCGATGAAATTGCCTATGTATATGTGCACACGAACGATGCAGTACAGATTATCAATTTACATATGTCGTGGCGACCGATGCGATGAGGTGCGTTCCCACTGGCAAATGTGATATAAAAAAAACAGGTTCAACGATCGCATTTATTACAAATGCGTCGGCAAATGACCCCCGCGGGGTACATGGAGCCCGTATTGCAATCGCGACAGAGGTGATTGATAGTATATGATGACCTGAGGGAAGAAAGTACATTAATGCAACCGAACAACTCTGTTCCGTATCCACCAACAGTCTGTTAACAATTCCACGGACTTGACGGAGCACTCCTGAACGAGTTTGCGCTGTCTTCGCTCGTGGTGTGAGGGCGCTAGAAAAATTGCAGACCTCCGGTATCATTGCATCATATCATTATAATAGGTATCACCAAAGTGAAGTCTTTATTTATGAAAACGGCTGAAAATCTGGCATCCAATGTTCCTTCAATGTTATGCTTTATAGTTAAGTGATCTAATTCTCTTTTCAAATAAAATGCTGGAAAAACAAAGCAACATTGGATGGACGGATGGTTGGATAGATGGATATAGATGAATGAATCGATCTATGGACCGGTGGATCGATGAATCGATAGGCTGATCGAGGGTATCAATTGCGCGTTGGCTCTTCGCATGTGATTCATTTTGGACAGAAGACAATTCTTGGCATCTGTCTACCTCACACCTCCTTCACCAAAGACAATGCGTCACGTGCCAATGCCCTCTCCTTCTACCGCCATAGCCTCCGTTCGTTCTTCAGCACCATCATTCCACCCACCGCTCTTTCGCTCTATCGTGACATATGTCTAGGCTTTGCCATCGCTTGAAATTGTGTTAAACTGATTGAACATGTTGGCCTTTTAATCCCTTTTTGCTTTGTCCGAAATGAAAATGAAGGCAAGCTGGAAAAGGAAGAAAAGAAGGAAGGGGTAAAGTAAGGGTGAAACGAAAGAAGAAAGGTATAAATGAAGGGAGGAAGAAAAGAAGACAGGAAGAAAGAAAAGCAAGGAATGAAGTGAGGAAGGGAGAAATGAAAGGAAGGAAGGAAGTAAAGAGAAGGATGAAAGTAAGAAGGAGGCAAGAAAGGAAGGAAGGGAAATGGACTAAGAATGGGCGGAAGGAAGAAGTGAATTCAGAAAATAAGGAAGGAAGGAGGAGAAAAAGGAAGGAAGAAAGGAAAGAAGAAAAAGGACAAAATGGAGAGTAACGAAAGGAAATTAGAAATCTTATCTAATGAATTCTAAAATGTCGTTCTCATATTTATACGAGACATTTAATGATGGCCGATTCAAGTCACACCGTAGTAAAAGCTCTGAAACCTTTTGATAAGCCGGGTCGATATCCGAGAGGTTACGAAAACAAGTCAGGCTATATGGTGTGTAATCGAGTTGAGGTCGATGACTTTTCAACTTAGACTTGAATAACCCTCGAGAACTATAGAGAACTAAGAGAACTGGCGGTGAATTCCAAAGCTTCTGACTAATCCCGAGTATACCCCGTGATCGATCGAGTCAGTCGATCAAGTCGATCGAAACTCGGCCAAGTCGAGTCGGTCGAAAAATCGTCGACTCGATCGACTTGCAAGTCGAGTCGATCATATGTTTTGACAAGTCGAGTCGATCGTTGTTTCCTCGACTCGACTCCACTTTGAAATATTTTCTTACTAATTTTTGCGGCTACTTCACAAGATGATCCACATGATGCGGTGACGTAATACTTTGTAAACGCACAACTATAGGGGCCTACCGTATTAATCTGATTTGAAGTTCAGTGCAAATTATGAGCCTTATGGTGATCGTATAGTGGACGCTGCAGATACTTTTTTCTCAGTTTAACGGTGAAAATGGAAAGATTAAGATGCGTTAAAAATGCGCAAGTTTCAGGAAATTTCAGCTCTGTAGTCAGTTATAACGACGATCTCAAACGTTCGAATGTCTGTATGTTAGGACGGGACTGAATGCTTCGATTTTGGCCAAGAGCAGTAGGCATAACTCGGAAAGTGTTTAAAAGTTGCGTGAGCTAATCTCAGCCAATTAGGCTACAGACCTAAGATGGATAGAATTATACATTATATCCAATATAACCAATAAGAATATTTTGTCATTTCTTACATTAAGTGGAAAAGTTTATTATACATGGCCTACATATTCATGAAATGAAACGCGTCTATAGTATAGATAGCACAATAAGTCAATAACTACGTTAGCAAGCATCAAATACAAAGCGCCAGCCAAAAGTTGTGTGAGCAATCACTGAGCATGCTTCTGCCTCGGCGCTACAGAGCCAAAACTTGTGTGAGCATTGGCACCTTTGGCGCCATGGCCAAGAGATACAGTCCAAGTCGACAAAGTCGACCAAGTCGATCATTTATTTGCCAAGTCGATCGAGTCGACGAGAGGTCGACTAGTCGACAAAGTCGATCGAGTCGATCGTCGGCCGAGCCAAGTCGATCGTAGCAGCTCGACTCGATCGATCACGGGGTATAATCCCGAGAGCCCAAAATTGTTCACCGTCCAACAAGAGTCAATTTGTTGATAGAGTTCAGTACATGTGTTCTTTGGTACGTGGCTCAGCAGGAGATAAGATTCAAAGACTGATTTATCTTACTTTATGTTACTTTCGGTCTTGGACACTTTCAACCATCAACCCCAATAGAATAAATATAGATGAAGGCACCCGATTGAGACGCACTTAATAAAAACAGCAAGTGACACTGAGTGACATGTTTAAGTGACATGTCTAAGGCTTTCCGGAGACGTAAAACGGAGCTCGCTTAAGTGACAGGTATATGTAGCTCGCGATCATTTAGAACAGCATGAGAAATATTGAAGCCTGCAAATGAGCGTCGTCTAGGGCCCCATAACCGATGAGTCGGGCAGTTGCCGTTGCGCGTGCTCCATGTCACAACGAAGTCTATTTACTGTCGAGCTCATTCATTCCGCCGTACATCTATCCGTTGGTTCGTGTAGGCGTTCCTCTGTGCCGTCGGGTGCCGTGTCCGTATCGACCCAGGTGGAATAGGATCCGGTCTCTGTTTCTTACCGATACCGTCACGATTGTGAATGAATACCGTCTCAAACTTAGCTGCTGTTGACGATGGAGAAAACATAATCTACTTTAAATATTCACCATCTCTGAAGATATTTTTTAAACTGTCATGTGACTGTCATTGATTAAAGATCTCATGTACATCGCCCTTTTTGGCTTGTGCTACTGCGCTATATAAATAAATAATCTTATTATTATTTTATTGGGGAGGACCAGACGAGATAGGATTCGTAACGAGTCTCTCGGCACTACATAAATGCCACTTACAAACCATTTCAACTGCCTTTTTGTTACCCTACATTATATTTATAAAAAAAATACTCGTGCGCATAAACTAATTGTTCAGGCTGCGGCCAATGAATGGGAATCTGTCGGTTGGACTCTACGTGCGTGCGGGTGACCGTCACTTTTATTGTTGGAGAACTTAAACATCATTTTAGACTTGCCATTTATTTTAATCAGGTTTAAAGGCGCTATATGAATAACTAGTTACATTACGTAGTTTCTACTCTTATCCAATTGATCCTCCATCTTCCAAGATTTATCATCCTCAACGAAGCCCACCCTAGCAGCTCCTCTGCTGCCGCTCTCTGGTCTCTCTGGCAACCGAACTCGGTCCTCCACTGGACATCTTTAGACAACCCCTCTGACATGACGCAGCGCTCGTAAAAGACTGGTGTCCTGGCCTTGGCTTTCGAATAGCGCTTTAGAAATTTGGAGTTCACGATTGCATTGCATTATTTGGACCATGACGCCCATACATACGTCCGCCAAAACGTCGTCTAGTTTTAGGTGAGCGAGAGAAAAGCAATTGACGAAATGCCACTTTCTTGGCATTGGCATTTGGCTCGGGGCAAATGCCCCTGGGGAAGAGAATGGGCCAAAGAGGACAGCGTACAGACCGACATGCCATTTATCTCAGCCAGCCGAGAACATACAGCTGTCACTACAATTGCCAGGTCCCACAGAAGAGCTGCCTCTGAAATTGCCAATCATCGCAGCGTCGCTTCTAGGTGAGTTTGCTGCCGTGAGGAGGACACATGAAGGTCGTTACTGTGTCGTATTTTCTGGCTATTGGAACTGTCAGATCCGGTTGTGCCGAACGAGCAACCGGTCGACGAATTGCATTAGCCGTGAACGGATATTTATGTTTTGTCGGGCTTATGTATGTATACATACAAGGACCGAACTCCTTTCGGAAAAAAGACCGAGACACTTAATGGCTTCGGCTGCAAAACGAACAAGTGTAAAACCTTGCAAAATAAGACGCACTTATGAGAGAAAAACTCCTTTCGTGGAAAGTGAAAGCTTCCGACCAATATGCGAGATACAACACGAGTTAATATTATACATGTGTCTATGAGAGAATATAATGACTATGAAATGAAATGAATGGAATCATGAATGAATGAATAAATTAAATGAAGAAATTAATGAAGAAATTAAAGAATGAATGAACGAACGAATTAATTAATTAATTAACGAACGAATGAATGAATGAATTTAATTAATTAATTAATTAATTAATTAACGAATGAGTGAACGAACGAATGAATGAATGAATTGAATGAATGGAATGAAATGAAAGAATGGGGTGAGAGGAGTCAATAAAATTAATGGAACGAATTGAATGAATGGAATGAATAATTTGAGATATACGTGTCAGACATCAATACTTTAGTCAGAGGAGGAATAATTACCTAAGAACATATATTGACTCTTAGTATCACATGAATAGAGCAGAGAATGATATGATAATTAAGATGATGATGATTGTAATGAAGAGGAGCAGGGGAAGGAAGAGGACTATAACAATTGTGTAGTGGTACTGGTGATGACAATAACGAAACGATGACAAAATTTCGACCACTATGCAACACACAACATAAGTTAATTTTTTATTGTAACCGAACATTTAGCACAGACATCTGTACAACTTCGCTCACTGTAGACACGAAACGTTAGAAGGCGAGCGCTCCAACTAATCGGCTACCGTGTTAGATCCTATTGTCTATTTTCACGCATATGATACCTGCTCCCGTTCTCACCCATCACCTTCCAACAACCTCCTTCTCCCTGCCTTAAAAGACTCCCAACGACCAATGACCCGTGCCCCTCGTGGGCCCTTCAGATAGAGCCCCCACAGTCTGTCGACTTGATCCGCGTCCGATTCGGTGTCACGTACCGACAGTAAATAAGTATGAAATGTGTCTGATCGTGATCGTCCATGCGCGCAATTACTGTGTAACTATAATTTCCCTTGCCTGCCCCCGTCCGACCGACCGTCAGCCGAGAGGGAGCGAGGGTCGCCGGCCCTCCCCCGTCGACCGCTCCCCTTACCCTGCCGAGCATCGCCGCCGCCTCGGCCGCTGCTGCCACCTTATCGCTGACGGACCCGACGGACTTTCAATCATCGGAGTCGGCGCTGCTTGAAGTATTCCGAACGCCGTGACTGACTCTCGCAGGAAATGCGCTATATAACCATTGCAATGATCACCGATGCGCATACGACGCTTATAATAACTATGATCGCTCGAACGAACACTGTTTGCATACATACATGTAGACATACACTGACGTTGATCATGTCCTTCGTAGGATCAACTGCGTCTTGGTCATGTATCCGCCTATTTTATATGTGCTTCATGGACATACTATGTGCGCATAAGTCTAGCAGGGTGGTGCTTATTGATATGGCGAAAATTACATGAAAAGCAATGTTAGGTCTCACCCTTTCAAGATGTACATGATGAGTAAAAATTGTTTGCCATCAGTTTCACTAAGTCATGCATGAAATCAAGCTGCAATGAAAACTAGTGTTTATTTATCAGTCTCGAACCAATTTGGAACAGTTTTAAAATCAAACTATACAGTACACATTTAAGTAGCGTCAATTTTGTCGCAAATGGGAAAGTTTTCCCGACTCTGTTTGATAACATGAAGCGCATCCTGCAACTGTTCTTCACTCTTAAAACGCCTCTGTCTGTGCTAATTGTCTTGTGTCATGGCGACAACTCGCTCAACATGATCGTTGGTAACTGCTAGAGTGCGGATACATAGACATACACTGACGTTGCTGGAACCTTGAAGAGATTCATACTGTTTCCTGGATCAGGGTCTTCGGTTAGGACTCCAGCCCAGATTTACAAATGCATTTATGCTCCACTTTGTCACGAAATCAACAATAGTCTTCTGTTGTGCCTTCGCCAAGTCCACCTCTGTGCGTTTCAATTGATCTTTTGCTCATTATTTCTTGGTTGATGCTTTCAGCATGACCCGTTTTGTGGTCAAGTCCACCTCCGGATCAAAGATGCTGAGGAGGATCAAATCCTCAGAAAGGCGCCATAGGTACCCGGCTTGTTTGAGTGAAGTATTATTTAGTATTATTTACTGTTATTTATTCTGCGCTCATTAAGCGCCACTATCTAATGACGAAGCATCAATCGATGGCGCTGAGCAATTGTGAATGTAGGACTTGCTCGCAATAACCTATAGTATAACTTACACAATAACTATCTCACTATTAGAGGCTGAACGCTTCGATCAATCGGCAACAGTGTCCAAAGGTATACAAGTGCAAATAAGTATACTTATAAATACATTTGTAAGTACACTTATAATTACACTTTATAATTACACTCATACCGCATGCGGTCAGTACGAAGATTAGACTGCGACATGTAAGAATAGAAGTGAACGATGTCGCTATGGACGAGTCAGTTCGATGTTTTGTGATTGGTGCAAACCTGTAAATGTAGTCATCTAGATTTGGCAAAACTTTTGCCAAATCGCCGCAAAGTATTTGACAAATAAAGTCCATCGTGAACCTCATGCGGACGCGGTAATTAAAAGACAGGTATTAACATGGATTCAAAGCTGGTTATCAGAACGAAAGAAAAGGTGAACTTTGGCTGGACAGGAATGCTAAGCGGATTGCCACGAGGGTCAGTCAGTGCTTTGGCCATTTCTGTTCAGAATTCCTATAATGACATGATTAGGGAACGGTTTATACAAAACTATGCTGAGCGGTGGTTGATGAAGAAGAGGCGGTGATATTGTGAGGTGCTAGGAAGATGCTGTTTAATTTCGAACAATGCATGCTCTGTTTGCCTATAGGAAGAGAAACAAAGAGTTTAGCGATAATGAGAAATAAGCGTAAGGTATTAAAAGTGAGGGAATAAAATATTATGCAGCGTGATCCAAGACACGGCACAGACAGAGGTGCTTTAAGAGTGAAGAACAGTTGCAGGATACGCTTCATGTTATCAAACATTTGCGAGAAAATTGACGCTGTAGTATGTAGGCTTACTGTATACTGTATAGTTTCATTTTAAGAACTGTTCCGAATTGGTTCGAGACTGTTAAATAAACAGTAGTTTTCATTGAAGCTTGGTTTCATGGACATAAAACATTAAAAAATGTGTTGATGCAGCAAAAAGGCCAGCTCGACCTTAGGTTTGATCAAGCGTACAATGCTCAGCAGAGACAGAGATCAAATACTGAGGTGGTACAACTGGTCACAGATAGGTATGAAATCCTTATCTAAAACATCACATAGAACAGATGGAGATAGTGCTGAGGGGATCTACCAGGATGACTTGTTGTCACAAGGATCTGCACTGCGAGGAAAGTTTGAAAAGATGTGGGCTAACAACGTTGGAGAGAAGGAGGAGCAGAGGAGACCTAATTTGAATCCTATAAGATAAGGATGATCGCAATTTTATATCTAGAATTTTATATAAGTATATGAACTGATTGCCTATCACAGCATAATTACCCTCTAAACTAAAAATTATTATACCGTACTGATGATACTGAAAATTTAAGCTTTTCATATATGCCACATATAGACAGTCAAGGTATTTCCTCAGACGATAGAAACAACCCTTCTGTCATAGCACATTCCTATAATAATTAGTATATAAACCCCGTAGCCGGACTAATTTTTATGACATTTTTAAGACATTTTATTGTAACAAGTTGCGCACATGTCAGCTTGCATTGAATAAACGAAATTGATTGATTGATTTGATTGATAAGCACTGGATAGGAGGCAGCGCAGTGAGACAAGTTTTTCAGTTAGCACCAAGCAAGTCGACTCGAGGAAATAGGTATAAATTATTTAAGAAACCGAAAGGAATATTAGGAGAGGAGTTGTTCAGCGCAGAAGTTGTAGTCTTGTGGAATAGTTTGGATGATAGTATCGGGCCTGTTGTACGTCCCACTGGAAACTGTTACAAATTGGTTAGAGCGCTCGCCTTGCAACGCGAGAGTACGGGTTCGAGCCTCCCTTGCAGAGACGGGTATTGTGTATGGACTGTAAGTCCTTTACTCACAATTGCTCAGCGCCATTGACTGATGCTATATCATCAAATAGTGGCGATTAAATATTGGGATATCACTGTCTCTCTCTTCTCTCTATCTCATTTCTACAGTATATGAAAGGCCAGAGCTGATTATTATCAAAAGAATCCACATACTAACTCTCTGTCACTAAAACAGAGTTACAGCTACTAACCTGATCTCATCGGGGACCGTAGTATAAGCCTTTGGCTTGATAGATAAGCTAATCGATGTGTTTCACAATGAACTATGATATTTTTCTTAATATAGTCAATCTCTCTGTCTCTGTCTCTGTCTCTCTCTCTTCTCTCTATCTCTGTCTCTGTCTGTCTGTCGTCTGTCTAACTGTCTGTCTGTCTGTCTGTCTGTCTCTCTCTCTCTGTCTCTCTCTCTCTCTCTCTCTTCTCTGTATCTCTCTCTTCATCTCTCTCTTTCTCTCTCTCTCTCTCTGTCTCTCTCTGTCTCTCTCCTCTCTCTGTTTCTGTCTCTCTCTGTCTGTCTGTCTCTCTGTCTGTCTCTCTGTCTGTCTCTCTGTGTCTCTCTCTCTGTCTGTCTGTCTCTCTTCTCTCTCTGTCTCTCTCTTCTCTCTCTCTGTCTCTGTTTGTCTGTCTGTCTATCTGTCTGTCTCTCTGTCTGTCTGTCTGTCTGTCTCTTTCTCTGTGTGTCTCACAGACTTAACCAGATTCTGGTGTAAAGTGCATCGATTAATGTCTATAGAGCATTTTTATAGCGCCTCTAAAGACGCTGTAAGATCAGATAAGTCTTGGATCAGTCAAACAGCCATCTTGCAGCGCATTAACAAGGTACTTAAAAGGCGCTATATTAAGTGTCCGCTAGAACTGTAGCGTCGATATTAACACTTTAACGACGAGTTGCATCGGTTTCCCAGTCATTTTGAGTCCACTGTCGTCGCTGAAGTGTTAAGTAGGCCTTGTTGTTCGAAGTGTTCTTTACATCGTTTATGTAGGTGTGCATCGTTTTCTTGTACTTCACCAGTATATATATATATATATTGTATATGTATGTATACACGTACATGTATAACAATAATAATAATAATAATAATAATAATAATAATAATAATAATAATAATAATAATAATAATAATAATAATAATAATAATAATAATAATAATAATAATAATAATAATAATAATAATAATAATAATAATAATAATAATAATAACCTCGTTCAGCGGTTCCTTTGCCAAAGCAACCGATACGGATGAGGTGTAGCCGTTCCAGAAACATAACACTTTTAATTTATAAGACCTTGGGGGAATGAAGTACCTCAGGGCAAAAAAAATAATAATCTTCGTTTAATATTTTCAAACTGACAAATGCGCAGTATGATTACAAATCAGCATGAACGGATGATCACAAGTTATTACAGGAGTCGAATTTAACTGTATACGGCAGCCTTGCAAGGCGCCCATCACGTACTACATCTCACTTTAAACACCGCGCCATCTCGCGAACGATAGTTTGACTGGACCTTTTGGGATGGTAGCGGGAAGCGATCCCGCTACCTACTGCTATTCACGCCAGTGATGTTAATACTACTCTATGGACCCATGGGCGTCCGCAGGAATTTTTTAGGGGGGCGCAAAAAAATTTTAGGGGGGATTTTTTGGGGGTAGCGAAATGACGTTTTTGCATGTAAAAACTTTGCATAGGAAAAAATTGAAATAAATGATGATCAAGAACTTTACCTAAATAATTAAGTGTTTCTTCGCATTGAAAATCGTGTTGGGACTGTTGTATTAATCATAATAATCAAAAGATTTTATTTTTATAAAATATTTGCAAAATCCAGAGGGGCGCAAATGCGCCCCCTTGCGCCCCCCTCCGGACGCCCATATATGGACCCCATGAGGCCAGTCAATGGAAGATAAACAGTTTCGTTTATAACAAACGTAACCAAGAAATCAGCGGAGCGGTTAATTAACTTATCTTTTAAAGCCCGGACGTTGTGGAAAGTTAATTTCATTACTGATGAGCAATTACTATACGACGAAGACGTTTCTCTTGAATGTGTATGGAGGCGAAATCGCTTCTTTTTAACCCATGTTAACATCGGCCGTTGGAACCATTCTGTTCGATTGTGGTTTATGCTGTCAGGCGCAGAGAGCCTCTGGTTAGTCAAGTAGAGGCGCCATGTGTTTATGTATGTATATATGTATGTATGTATGTATGCATGCATGCATGCATGTATGTATGCATTGACCATTTATACAAGAACCTCACGAAGGTGCCAAATGAATGTGTTATTACAATTACCATCTAGACCTGTGTCCTTTCTATTTCATGATTCACGGCAGTTCAACTCAGTTCCAGTTGTATGATTTATCGACAATAATTATCATTACAATTTGTCTGTCTGCCTGCCTGCCTGTCTGTCTGCCGGTTTGTCTGTCTGCCTGCCTGTCTGCTTCTCTGCATGTCTGTTTGTCTTTTGTATGTCTCTCTGTTTCTCTGTATGTCTGTCTTGTGTCTGTCTGTCTTCTGTCTGTCTGTCTTCTGTCTTCTCTGTATCTATGTCTTCTGTCTGTTTGTCCTTTCGTATCTGTGTATATCTCTCTGAAAATTCTTGGTGTTGATAACTTACCCTAGGTAGACGACTGCCGAGATCGAGATTAGAACAGCCATCGGGTGCGACTCCACTATTTCCCAAGACGGGGAGATATGGCTTCTGAAGATCGCAGTGTTTGATATAATACCTCGAGTGAGCAGAGACCAAGGTCTTTCCGTTAAAACTAATCCATATCGCTGGCTCTAAATTGCCCACAGTCCACGTAATGCATCAGCAGCCTGCACTCGATGCCTTGCGTATCACTAAGATGATTGAGAAAACCACCTAAGTAAGAAATTCGTCGATCTGATAATTGACTCGACAATGGCTGCCGGTCGCGTGTGTGTGCCATCCGTGGAAGTCTGCCTGCATGCATCGTCCATGCATTGAACATGACGTCTTAGACTGCGTCGACTGTTTACTTGCAGCGCGTGGACCAATTGGGTCGTTTGTTGTTGGAGGGGGTATGAAACGACAGAGGGACATCCGATATGGAACGTAACTTGGAGCGAAGATTCAGGGGAAGGGAGCGATGAAATAGGAGGGGAAAGAAAATGAAGAATAGAAGAAAAATGAAGAGGAAAATAACGAATATAAAGAAAGAAGTTGCTGAGGAAGGAGGGAACAGAACCACAAATCGGAGGAAGAAAATAGGAGGAAGAAAAGAGGAAGGAAGAGGAGGATTGAAGGTTGGAGTTGATGAGGAGGAACTAGGGATTCTGCATGGGCCTTCTGTTCTTTTCAACTGGATTGGGCTGAACGCGCCTCTGAGTATTCATTGGACATGAGCCATATGAATGCTCTGAATGAGTGAGTGAATGAATGAATGCTCTGTATAAATGAATGCTCTGAATGAATGAATGAATGAATGAATGAATGAATTCTCTGAATTAATTAATGCTCTGTATGAATGAATGAATGTTCTGACAATGAAAATGACAAAATCATTTATTGAAACCAAAGATCAAAACAAAACATGATAACGTCTCATAGCATAAACTGGTTACAAAGGATGTCCCTAAAGAGATGAACTCCCGCTCTGTATGAATGAATGCTCTGAATGAATGAATGAATGAATGAATGCTCAGAATGAATGAATGAATGCACTGAATGAATGAATGCTCAGAATGAATGAATGAATGCTCAGAATGAATGAATGCACGCACTGAATTGATGAATGTTCTGAATGAATGAATGAATTATTTAATTGATGAATGCTCTGAATGAATGAATGAATTAATTAATTAATTAATTGATGAATGCTCTGAATGAATGAATTAATTAATTAATGAATTGATGAATGCTCTGAATGAATGAATGAATAAATGAATGCTCTGAATGAATGAATGCGCTGAATGAATGAATGGATTAGTGCGCTGAATGAATGAATGAATGAATTAATTAATTAATAGATGAATGCTCTGAATGAATGAATGAATGAATTAATGAATTAATTAATTAATTAATGCTCTGAATGAATGAATAAATGCTCTGTATAAATGAATGCTCTGAATGTGTGAATGAATGCTCCGAATGAATGCGCTGAATGAATGAAAAATTGAATGAATGAATGTGTTCGACCTTGATTTCGTAGTCTGTTCAGTAATGCTTTCAAATTCTAAACTCAGTTAATATTTTTCTTTTCGCTAACAACAACTTCCATCACTCACAGATTCTGTCAAGAAATACTCGGAGTATTTTTTTGGAGGATGTCAACTTAAATACTATTATTACGCATTTATTAAACGCCACTATCTAGCTCATCGCCATCAAAATATCCATGGCGCTGAGCAATTGTGAAGGACTTGGTCTAAGTCCCTACACAGTAACCGCCTCAGGAGAGGGATGAGGCGAGCCCGTATTCTCCGTGGTACAAGGCGAGCGCTCTAGCCAATAAGCTACCGTGTCCCACCCCAGAAATACTACAAGAGTAGTATATAAAGTACACTGCGGACCGACCAACACTGCTGTCTAACTGCATCTCGTTATACAGTTTCAGACTACTGACTATACCATGACTATGCCTACATTAACTATTATTGTCACACGTTATGAAAATTCCTTTACTTTCAGCGTGTCTTAACTAATCAACGGATACAAGAAATAAGTCATTAGCTACCAAGACCATCTCGCCGCCTCAGAGTTTGATTAGGCCTAAGGACACTTCATGCGACAAACGTCGTCGTCATCATTGTCATCATCATCATCATCATCATCGTCATCATCAACATCATTATCACCATCATCATTTCCTGATGCCTGCCGTTTGACGGCGATGGGGGCGAATAGATGATCTTCAAGCATTTCGTTCGTTTAATACTTCTCTCAAATTAATTCTCAGTCTTACTATGTTCTCATTTTATATATTCTCTCGCGTAGAACAAACCTGCGAGAACCTACACGTTAAATCTCTTTTGTTAAGACACGGTAGTGGCGTTGATTTCGGATTTTCATTGCTAGAGCTGGCGCCGAGGCAATTGAGCATATGATCGCTTGAATCGGGAATATGCCGAGCCATATTTCGCTCTTTTCTGCCCATTCTAAATCCTTGAGTCAAGTGTCTTGAAGATCAATTTCCAGGAATTTTAAACAGTCAGAGATTCGTGCTAAATTCTCCCTTTTTAATGCTCGTCTTTCCATTAAGATTTGCCCATGCAGAGCTGAAAGGGTTGGATTTGACGATATATGCGGCTTGCCTCCAAATTGTCCGTGTCCTAATCAACTCGATGCCGGAAAATTTGCCGTTAGTAAATGATAGTAAATCATCCAGATTCGTCTTGGAAGATGCACGATCGCTTAAGAAATCTAAGACATCGCTTGAGCAAACAGGGAGTGTTAGTTTATTGGACGCTCTGTATACGCATGAAACTATAATCTGTCCCGGGGATAAATCGCTCTACTTCAGAGATGTTGTAATGCTATGTGCCTTATTCACAGTGCAAACAGAGCGACAGAGACAAGATTTAAGACAGTCATTTTGGTCTCAGACCTATAGGTCATAAAACTCACCTACAGGCTACAACACACTTCATTCCTCCCAGCCCTTCTATCTCCGTCAGTTGTTCACGGTACAAACACCGCTCAACCCGTTCCTCTTCCGCCCTATAGGCTATAGCACTTCTCGCCCTTCCGTCACCTCATCACAAAAATTTGCGATTCGCTCCATAGCCATGGGTGTTCCACTTCTCTGGAACAAACTCCAGTCAGTAGGCTAATACCTGATAATATCTGATCCATCCTATATATGAACTCGCCAAATCCTCACCTCTTGCTATCTCTCCGCAGGTCTTTCGCTCAAAACTAAAAACACTGCTCTTTCACAAACCATGTCACAATTCCTCCTCTTCCCCTTACCTCCCTCGCCGTTTAAAATTATAAGCACCATCCACCTTAGTCGTCTGACTATATCTGCCTGCCCGACCCCTTTGAATCTTGACCTGGAACCGATTGTTGCCCCTCCCCCATTCCGTCTGTAGCTTTTGTTTTGACTAAGCGTCTGTGAATAAATAAGCTGGTTCCCGCGACTTCGCTTTTGGGGCGCTGTGGAAATCTCGAGATTACGATTTCTCCTTCACAGGATTCATCCCGCTCCGTCTGTGCAGTGAACTATTTAGTATTACGACTTGGGTTTTGTGTACCTACCATTGCTTCATGTCTTATGAATTTTACACCAGAGATGTATCAGTTGATGACAATAATTACGACACCAGATGCCACTACACGCTGTTATCCTAGACTTCACCTTAAACGACTTGCAGTAGCCTAGTAAGCTTATATCATAATGATTCTGTAACAGCAAGAAGCACAAACGATTGCCTTATTCTAATACATTCTAATCTAGTGATTTCTGTAGCGCCGTTATCATCATGTCCAAGATATCAGTCGATGATAGACTTAGAGTTAACTCTAAATCCAGTGGAAAAACCAGGTCCAAATCCAATGAGAATGAGACAATTGCAAGGTCTAGCCTTCGGTAGCCAGTGGACCTATTCGTTTTCCCTTGACATCAATAGGGCGATACACGAGTCCTAACCAGTGAAACTGTCTCTGTCATCTATCGAGTGAAACAGTGTCATTCGGTAGATGGCAGAGACGGCTGCCGCTGTGTATTTTTCCATTTACGGTTTCATTCGGTAGGTGGCACAGGCGGTTGTCACTAGTTAGGATTGTAATATAATACAATATATTATATTACTGTGTCACCGACTGACTAAATCACGGGCTTACTAAAATCCCTAACAAGCAGGTTAAAATCTTACAGACCACCACTAATCTGCATTCCATTGCATTATGTTACATCACATTACTAACTGTTCGATCGACAGACCGACCGACCGACAGACCAACCGACCGACCAACAGCCTGATCAACCGCCTGACGAACCGACCACCTGTCCGACCGATCGACCGTCTGACCAACCAACCGTCTGACCAACCGACCGTCTGACCAACCAACCGCCTGACCAACCGACCGCGTGACCAACCGACCGCCTGACGAACCGACCGACAGATCAACCGACCGACAGATCAACCGACCGACAGACCAACCCACCGACAGACCAACCCACCGACAGACCAACCCACCAACAGACCAACCCACCGACAGACCAACCCACCGACAGACCAACCGACCGACCAACAGCCTGATCAACCGCCTGACGAACCGACCGACAGATCAACCGACCGACCGACCGACAGACCAACCGACAGACAGATCAACCCACCGACAGACCAACCGACCGACAGACCAACCCACCGACAGACCAACCCACCGACAGACCAACCCACCGACAGACCAACCCACCGACAGACCAACCCACCGGCAGACCAACCCACAGACAGACCAACCCACCAACAGACCACCCCACCGACAGACCAACCCACCGACAGACCAACCGACCGACAGACCAACCCACCGACCAACAGCCTGATCAACCGCCTGACGAACCGACCGACAGATCAACCGACCGACCGACAGACCAACCGACCGACAGATCAACCCACCGACAGACCAACCGAGCGACAGACCAACCGACCGACAGACCAACCCACCGACAGACCAACCCACCGACAGACCAACCGACCGACAGACCAACCGACCGACAGACCAACCCACCGACAGACCAACCCACCGACAGACCAACCCACCGACAGACCAACCCACCGACAGACCAACCCACCGACAGACCAACCCACCGACAGACCAACCCACCGACAGACCAACCCACCGACAGACCAACCCACCGACAGACCACCCGACCGACAGTCCAACCGACCGACAGACCAACCGACCGACAGACCAACCCACCGACCAACAGCCTGATCAACCGCCTGACGAACCGACCAACCGACCGAACCGACAGACCAACAGATCAACCGACCGACCGACAGACCAACCGACCGACAGATCAACCCACCGACAGACCAACCGACCGACAGACCAACCCACCGACAGACCAACCCACCGACAGACCAACCCACCGACAGACCAACCGACCGACAGACCAACCGACCGACAGACCAACCGACCGACAGACCAACCCACCGACAGTCCAACCGACCGACAGACCAACCCACCGACAGACCAACCCACCGACAGACCAACCCACCGACAGACCAACCCACCGACAGACCAACCGACCGACCAACAGCCTGATCAACCGCCTGACGAACCGACCGCCTGACGAACCGACCGACAGATCAACCAACCGACCGACAGACCAACCGACCGACAGATCAACCCACCGACAGACCAACCGACCGACAGACCAACCGACCGACAGACCAACCTACCGACAGACCAACCCACCGACAGACCAACCCACCGACAGACCAACCGACCGACAGACCAACCGACCGACAGACCAACCCACCGACAGACCAACCCACCGACAGACCAACCCACCGACAGACCAACCCACCGACAGACCAACCCACCGACAGACCAACCGACCGACAGACCAACCGACCGACAGACCAACCCACCGACAGACCAACCCACCGACAGACCAACCCACCGACAGACCAACCCACCGACAGACCAACCCACCGACAGACCAACCGACCGACCAACAGCCTGATCAACCGCCTGACGAACCGACCGCCTGACGAACCGACCGACAGATCAACCGACCGACCGACAGACCAACCGACCGACAGATCAACCCACCGACAGACCAACCGACCGACAGACCAACCGACCGACAGACCAACCGACCGACAGACCAACCGACCGACAGATCAACCGACCGACAGACCAACCGACCGCCTGACCAACCGACCGCCTGACCAACCGACCGCCTGACCAACCGACCGACAGACCAACCGACCGACGACCAACCGACCGACAGACCAACCGACCGACAGACCAACCGACCGACAGATCAACCGACCGACAGACCAACCGACCGACCGACAGACCAACCCACCGACAGACCAACCCACCGACAGACCAACCCACCGACAGACCAACCCACCGACAGACCAACCCACCGACAGACCAACCGACCGACAGACCAACCGACCGACAGATCAACCGACCGACAGATCAACCGACCGACAGACCAACCGACCGCCTGACCAACCGACCGCCTGACCAACCGACCGCCTGACCAACCGACCGCCTGACCAACCGACCGACAGACCAACCGACCGACAGATCAACCGACCGCCTTACCAACCGACCACCTTATCAACCGACAGACCAACCGACCGACAGACCAACCGACCGCCTGACCAACCGACAGACAGATCAACCGACCGCCTGACCAACCGACCGCCTTACCAACCGACCACCTTATCAACCGACCGACAGACCAACCGACCGACAGACCAACCGACCGACAGATCAACCGACCGCCTGACCAACCGACCGACAGATCAACCGACCGCCTGACCAACCGACCGACAGACCAACCGACCGCCTGACCAACCGACCGACAGATCAACCGGCCGCCTTATCAACCGACGGCCTGACCAACCAACCGCCTGACGAACCGACCGCCTTATCAACCGACGGCCTGACCAAGCAACCGCCTGACCAAGCGACCGCCTGTCCGACCGATCGACTGACCAACCGCCTGACCAACAGAAAGACCGAGAGACCGACCGTCCGACCAGACCAACCAATCGCCTGACCAACTGATTCCCTGACCAGGCGACCGACTCTACGACCGATGGACCTTCTGACCTATCGACCGACCGCCTGATTGACCGACCGTCCGACCAACCGACGGCCTGACCAACCAACCGCCTGACCAATTAACCGTCTGACCAACCGACCGCCTTACCAACCGACCATCTAATCAACCGACCATCTTATCAACCGACCGCCTGACCAACCGATCGCTTTACCAACCGGCCGTCTTACCAACCTATTGCCTTACAAACCGACCACCTTATCAACCGACCGCCTTACCATCCGACCTCCTGACTAACCGATCGCTTGACCAAGCGACCATCTTATCAACCGACCGCCTTACCAACTGATCGCCTGACCTACCGACCGCCTGACCAACCTATCGCCTTATCAACGGTACCGACCGCCTTACCAACCGACCGCCTGACCAACCAATCGTTTGACCAACCGACCATCTTATCAACCGACCGCCTGAACAACCGATCGCCTGCCCTAACGACCGCCTGACCAACCTATCGCCTTACCACCCGACCGCCTTACCAACCGACCACCTTATCAACCGACTGCCTGACCAACCTATCGCCTTATCAACCGTCCCTCTGTACCACCGCCTGTCCGATCGACCGACTGACCAACCGATCGCCTTACCAACCAACTACCTTATCAACCGACGGCCTGACCAAGCGACCGCCTGACCAAGCGACCGCCTGTCCAATCGATCAACCGACCAACCACCTGACCAACAGAAAGACCGACAGATCGACCGTCCGCCTGACCAACCAATCGCCTGACCAACTGATTCCCTGTCCAAGCGACTGACTATACGACTGATCGATCTTCTGACCTATCGACCGACCGCCTGATTGACCGACCGTCTGACCAACCGACCGCCTGACCAACCAACCGCCTGACCAACTAACCGCCTGACCAACAAACCGTCTGACCAACTAACCGCCTGACCAACCGACCGCCTGACCAACCGACCGCCTGACCAACCGATCGCCTGTCCGATCGATGGACCGCCTGACCAAACAACCGCCTGACCAACAAACCGTCTGACCAACTAACCGCCTGACCAACCGACCATCTAATCAACCGACCGCCATACCAACCGATTGCCTTACCACCCGACCACCCTTCCAACTTATCGCCTCATCAACCGATCACTTGACCAACCGACCATCTTATCAACCGACCGCCTTACCAACCGATCGCCTGCCCTAACGACCGCCTGACCAACAGATCGCCTTACCACCCGACCACCTTACCAACCGATCACCTTATCAACCGACCGCCTGACCAACCGATCGCCTAATCAACCGACCCCTGTACCAACCGACCGCCTGTCCGACCGACCGACTGACCAACCGATCGCTTTACCAACCGACCGTGCACCTTATCAACCAGCATGACCAGCAGATCGCCTAACCAACCGACCGCCTGACCACCCGATCGCCTTACTAACCGACCACCTTATCAACCGACCGACTGACCAACCGATCCTCTGACCTACCGACCGCCTGACCAAACCTATTGCCTTACCAACCGACCGCCTTACCAACCCATCGCCTTAGCAACCGACCACCCTATCAACGACCGCCTTACCAACCGATCGCCTGACCTACCGACCGCCTGACTAACCGATCAACCGCCTGTCCGACCGATCGACCGCCTGTCCAACGGACCGCCTGACCAACGGACCGCCTTGCCAACCGACCGCCTGACCAATCGACCGACTGACCGACCGACCGCCTGTCCGACCGACCGACCGACTGACCGACCGACCGCCTGACCAACTAACCGCCTGACCATTCGACCGCCTGACCAACCGATCAACCGCCTGTCCGACCGACCGACCGACTGACCGACTGACTGACCGACCGACCGCCTGACCAACTAACCGCCTGACCAACGGACCGCCTTGCCAACCGACCGCCTGACCAATCGACCGACCGCCTGTCCGACCGCCTGTCCGACCGACCGACCGACTGACCGACCGACCGCCTGACCAACTAACCGCCTGACCATTCGACCGCCTGACCAACCGATCAACCGCCTGTCCGACCGACCGCCTGACCAACTAACCGCCTGACCATTCGATCGCCTGACCAACCGATCAACCGCCTTTCCGACCGACCGCCTGACCAACTAACCGCCTGACCATTCGACCGCCTGACCAGCCGATCAACCGCCTGTCCGACCAACGGACCGCCTGACCAACGGACCGCCTGACCAACGGACCGCCTGACCAACCGACCACCTGAACGACTGACTAACTGACAGCTTACTTATTATGATTGACCAGCTGACTCTTTCGGTGTCTGCAAGAGTGACTCATTTACGGTCTAATTTATTTCCACATATGTTGGCTTCAGACTGACTGACTGACTCACTTATTTACAGATTGTTAATTAGGTTGGCCTGACTCGCTTTAAGCCGTTTTCAGACATTCTCACTTGTTTGGCAACAGATTAAGACCCTGACGTCGGTTGACAATTAAACACCAGGCGGCGCTCCTCCGTCTCGCCATAGTATAACATAGCAGTCGAGACACCATAAACCAACTCCTCACGACCAGCACCAGATATGCGTGGAGACAGAGAGATAGACAGAGACAGAGACAGACAGAGAAAGGGAACGAGAAGACTGCATGAGCGATAATAGAGGGAGGTCTTGACCTCCTTCGTCGCTGCTCGTTATGTGATATAGGTGACACAAACTATAATGGAATTAGACACCAACACAGATAACACGGTTTACCCTAATCACTGACTTTCACCACCGGCACATAATGTATAACACCGCCACGCAACCTATAAAAAATATACATACATTATGTATATACATAGTACTTATATACCCCATATATACAAATACATATATGCATGCATATACATATACACGCATGGTGGCCTCTGTACAGATCAATTTGTGCTACGTATTTGCGTATGTGCAATTTATGTCCAGTTGTTTACACAATTGTTCAAAATGTGAGCTATGCTCAGCTACTGTCAATGTAGCTTGCATATTTATTTCTGTAAATTAAAATAAATCCATGTGCAATACCTGTGTGTTAAATGCACTGGAAATTATGTGTGTCTACTTGTATATGTATATAAAAGTAGACAAATTTGTGAGGTTCCTACAGAATGTACTACATAAGTGTTCAGATAAACACATGCACCGCTGAGTAGGTCTCTTGAAGAGGCGCTATATAAATTATCAGAATGAATGAATGAATACATATACATGTATATATATGTGTGTATATATATGTATGTATATATATATATATATGTATATATGCGTGTGTGCGCATGGCCAGGATATGTGTGAGACTCAATGACAGGATCTCAAGTTTGGGGCGAGGCGACTTGCGATAGGAACCAGATCGCGATATAAATTAGTTTGTTTATACCGGAATAGTTTTCTATTGGGGTTATAATCTGGCGGGTATGAATTTCCTATCTATAGGAAACGATGTTGGGTTTCAGCTGTTGATGCAGGGGGAGGGGAACACCAGGGGGGCATTTCCCTCCACACAGCATGCATGTCTTCGAGATTGACTTGTATATGCATTTGACTGTATGGTGGGCGATAATGGAATCACTTGACGCCACGATACGAAGAAAATAAATATAGGCCCTATGTACGTCGATATATGCGTACATATATTACCTTAATTAAACAAGCATTATATACATGTATATATATTATCTGGAGTATCCTTAATACACATAAATATACATAGGCATATAAATAATGTAATATATGTAAATACAATCAGATTTTTCACAGGTTATAGCTAGTATAAATAATAATACTCTATTTCATCACCACCACCACTACCACCACCACCACCATCATCCATATATCAATCAATCAGTCAATTAATCAGTCAACTACACAATTTTACATAGCGTGCTCTTCAAGGTAACTATTCAGAAGCGCTCAACATCATCATCATTATCAATTCCTAACACCAGCCATTTGGCGACAATGGGTACGAATAAATGATCTCCATCGTCCTCGGCCAATTGTCAAGCTCATTGCTCCCCTTAGTGTTAGTCCATGTCATGTTATGTCCTCATATATATTATCTATCCAGCATAGTCTTTCTCTGCCTGTATATAAATACCCTATTTACTATTATAGTAAATCCAGTAATGGTGAGTAGGCCCCCTATGTCATTGTTTATTGCCTACGCTAAGTCTTTGGTCATTCGCTAGAAGTCGCTGCACATGCGCCACCGACCTTCTCGATATTGATCTGATTTACGGCTTGGCGTTGGAAAGTCATTGCTTGATGCTGCTTATATTTGACATTGGCACTATAGAAGTTATTACTTGATAATAATAATAATAATAATAATAATAATAATAATAATAATAATAAGAAGAAGAATTAATAATAACAAACTGCTGTTCTGCTACAACATAATAATAACAATTGATAAGAAGAAAAGGAAGAAGAAGCAAGAGTAGTCCCTTATGCAAGGGGCAACAATGGGTATGAAGTGTTAGTGACTTCTCATTTTTCTTAACCTCGGCGTAATTATGAGGGTCGGTGGTCAGTCCTCTTCCTCGCCGTTTCATCTTCCCACTGACAGTGTGCGGTCAATGTACTCATACTAGCTGAGTTGGCTAGGGGTGCAGATGGAGCAGAAATCTCGACACAGATTTACATAATAAAGTCTGGCAAAAGTAGCAATCTGCAAAATCTCCACGTTTCTTATAAGCCATCACAACGTTGACACGACGTTGCTTGGAATTGAACAACAGCTTTGAATTATGACTGACAGTCAGTGTATCCCATAAATCTCTTGAATGTATACTAATGCACGTATTTGAGAAACTTTTAAGCGCTATATTAAGTACCTTGATATATGTTAGGTATTATTAGTCTAATTAGTCTAGTTTGTATATGCAATATGCGAGTACCAAATCATCTGTAAGCTTAATAGCTTATGAATGTATAAATCGTGTGCGCCATGCATCAGACTCACTTTACGACAACGTATATTGCAGTCTTATGCTGTTGTAGGAAGACGGACGTGTTTATACATGTATAAACATTAATGACTATATAGACATATATTAGGCCTACATAATTTATATGCCTATATTTATTTTTATGTATTATGGAAACATCTTATATAAGATACACATCCGTATATATATTTGCATATATAGCATATTATGTATAATCTTCAGAAGGTTTAAGATTCATGTATAGTTGTATACGTATATGTATACTTTGTCTTGATACATACATACATACATATATATTTTATATAAATACATACATACATACAATACATACATACATACATACAAACAATACATACATACATATAGGCCTATATACATACATATATATTATACCTACATACATATAAACAATACAATACATAAATACATATATACATACATGCATACAATACATACATACATACGTATACATACATATACATACATAGGCCTACAGTATAAACTTCAATGTATCTCATATTCGTATACATGCATACATGTCCGTGAAACATAATGCGTACATATAGAGTTTTGCGAGTACACGTACATTGCATAATATATGGCATGTGTGCATTTCTATATTTGATGAAGAGCACGTGTACATTGTGTATACATTGGTTGTTCTGAATGTTTTCCACGGAAACCAATCCATCGGCGTCAAACAGATGTAAGACGCATCGCCTTCTTGGGTGGCTGCAGAGGTCTATGAAAATTTATGTCATTCTCCTCTCGTATACATGTGGCTGCAGAGATAACCATAAAGTTCACACCTGTCTGAAGCCTCTCCTATATAGAACACCTCCTCCTCTGTATCCGCCACATTTAATCCAACTCTGGTTTATATAGGGCCTACGCTGAGGATCTTAGACGCTTTCTTACAGTATTGCCCAGCTAGCAGAAGCGCTAGTGTGGCTCATGGCACGTTCGTTATTCGAACACAGCTTTTTTGGACCTATATAGGCCTACATGAGAAAATGGTGTCTTTTTAAGCACTTTAAGATCACACTGTTGTCTGGCTGCATGCATGTGAACAACACTTCCATCTGAGTTGGCATGTATGAATGTATGTATGTATGTATGTATGTATGTATACGTACGTATGTATGTATGTATGTATGTATATATGTATGTAGGTATGTAGGTATGTAGGTAGGTAGGTTGGTAGGTAGGTAGGTAGGTAGGTAGGTAGGTAGGTAGGTAGGTAGGTAGGTAGGTAGGTAGTAGGTAGGTAGGTAGGTAGGTAGGCAGGTAGGTAGGTAGGTAGGTAGGTAGGTAGGTAGGTAGGTAGGTAGGTAGGTAGGTAGGTAGGTAGGTAGGTAGGTAGGTAGGTA
>OY744617.1:10975865-11033365 GCA_963556255.1 Allolobophora icterica | reverse complement strand
TGTAAATGTAAGTGTATGTATATGTGTATGTATATATGTATGTTTGTACGTATATGTATACATACAGACATTTCGTCTTTTATTTAGATTATTACGAAGTATAGGGCTACGATTTCGAGTTTTTACCACTGTAACACAATCTATGAGCGATCAGAGTATACGCCATGGTGTAAATGGAACAGATTTTCCTCAATTTTTCCTCGCTGTAGTTTTGTCTTACAGAGACCGTATTTTACAGCTATTCAACCGTCGATGTTGCCATGGAAACAAATGCTCGTTGACCATAGCAACGAGGGTGAGATGGATTAGATCAATGCAAGGTGATGTTATGTAATGTTATAAGTAACGAAATGTTAGGTAACAAAAGGCATGCAGCCACGATAATTTGCCTCAGAGACTGCAGTCACTTCGTCGTAGAGAGGCAGACTAAAACTCCCAAATTCTCTGAGATCTATTTTTAGAACGTCAGTCGAGACCGCGGTTTTCATTTCCAAGGCAAAAAAGGTCAAAGTTCATCCTTATCAAAATCTCTGACTTTCTATTTCGGAACGCCGGTTGTCCTTCAGACGCAGCTGGAGGCCTATGAGCCATGGGCTCCTATATAGTTGGGTTATTATACAGGGGTCCTCGTATAAGCCTACGCAAAGTGTCACCTGATACCCTATGACGACATCTGTGTCACCAAACAGGCACGCGCTTTGTACCACCATCATTACCACGACCGCAATCACCACCACCACCATAGATATCGAATTTTAAATGAGACGCCTTATAAATATGTTCGGTATCTGCGGTCATGTCGGCGTCGGCGTGTGCTCTGATATAGAGGTATATCCGTGGATATCCATAGATATCCGTGGCCCACGTCGTCTGGTTCGGAGCCATTACGACGGCCTCTTGACGTAGCGTGAACATTATGGCCGATTAGGTTTAATTAAGGAACGATAAGAGACGATTATTCTGAGCAGGAGAGACTTGGACCGAGTGACAATAATTAGATAGAATTAGCCAGCGATAAAATGGCGCGAGCAATAAAGATAATAGGAGCGGACGCAGGCATATTAGATAAACGCTTGTACAACGGCGTACGTGTACACAGGAGCGATAACGTACGTGTGTAGGAGGGAGGTCCCGGAGGTCGACATGCATAGTGTGTATATGTTTAATTTAATACGTCTATATGCGATTGTTAGTGTGTGGGAGACGCGTGGTACTTGTTTGACAGCGTCGATTCCAATTTGTTTCCAAATATTTACACGATTCGAATGCGATATGGTATTGCACCGGGGAAATTTATTGTGCTCGTGTATCTCGAGGGAATATGTTGCAATTCGCTGGCTGATATGAGTTTTTGTAAACTTTGTAAGTCACACTGAACTGCAGCTTTAAATAACTTTGACCTGGCTGGCCAATTACTTACAGTAATTTATACAAAAATGGATTTTTTATGAGGCAAAGTTTTTTGTTTGTTAAACTTAGATTGCAAGGCTATCACGAGCTGCGTTTAAAATATTCGGAGATCTTAATGGCGCCGCATGCTTGGACTTGTACGTCTCGTTAGTTTTGCCGAGCTCGAAATAACTGTAATTAAATGATTAGATCAATATATAGTTCAATATTTATTTTTAAAGCACACATGCTTGGTACAGTATGTAAGATAAGAGGAAAATAAAAGCAGAGTAAGGTATTATAAGGTTACGTTATGGAAAGGAAGAGCAATGTGAGGTATAAGAAAACGCAGGGGTTGCGAACCGTATATCACATGCCCAAGGTGGCACGCGTAAAAAAAATTTTTGGGCGAGCGAAATTCAGAGCATTCCCAAAATCTCGTCCCCAAATTTCGAACTTCGAAATAGGCAATCGTTTTAGGCCTATATACGAATTCACATTAATTCCTTTCATGAAGGATTTTATTTTAACACCTTTCAGAAAGCATCTGTGAAATAATGGCTTTTATTGCGTTTTTTGTGCTTTGTTAAGTATATCGTAGTCGTATATGAGAAAAATACTGTTCAAAATTCAGAAGGGAATGCACGCGAGGATAGTTTTTACAGTGATGTATAATTGCGACGCTTTTTGCACGCACCCTAAAAAGGTTCGCCACCCCTGAGATAACGAATGCTAGGATAAGGAAAGGTATGATAAGGAAGAGTAGGGTAAACGGATTAAGATACAAGTTTAGCTAAATGGTAACCCCGTATGCTATAGTATGGTAAGGAAAGGAATGGTATGAAAGAGTAGGAGTGGTTCCCAAACTATGGTCCGCGGACCGGTGCCGGTCCGCGAGCCCTCAGTTGCCGGTCCGCGAAGTGAATCAGGAAAAACTACGTTTTCTCGATTGGGTGTCGCTTCGAACTATCTCCAAAAACACGATTGCCTCATAAATTAAGATTTGTTCTGGAAGTGAATGTATTTCAGCTATTGTAAACTAAAACTGCCGAATAAATAGTTTCTCGACGAATTGCTGACAGGTCAAATAGATGTTGTTCACCTTTACTAGAAATTTTGATCGTAACATTTGGGTTTTTTGACCGGCAATTAGAAAAAGGATGTGACATATCTCTTTCGTCTTTAATAATTTGGTCACTGCTTTCGTCAATAGCGTCTATTGACGAAAGCAGTGACCAAATTATTTTAGGTTTGATATTGTAAGTACAATATAATTATAAATTTGAAAATTACAAAATAAAATATAATAAATATATTAATGAAAAGCATTAGCATGAATTATTTATATTTTTTTAACAAAATGCAAAGTCTTGATTCATATTGGACCAGTGAATATGATATTATTTCGTATCACATTAACTTGCTTACAACTTATTTTATAATTAGAACTGTGGTTAAATTTGTGACATTTTCCCAACAATATCCGCTCCTTTCAATGTAACTTTATAATTTGTACCAAATTCCAAGATTTGTTTTAGCCTAATTCTCGTTTTTTAAATCTTGTAATTAATACATCTTTAGTGATTGAGAAAGAAATAAAACTAATAAATTGGGTTTCGTTCCTGCTGCAATGGGAAAATTCTTGCCGGTCCGTCGCATTGAAAGTGAATTCCTGCCGGTCCGTCACACTGAGAAGTTTGGGAACAGCTGGTCCGATAGGGGTAAGGTAAGCCACAAGGTAACGTGTGGAGTTGTAAGGTATGGTGCGATCAGAAAGAGTAGGGTAAAGTGTAAGGTATATACTATGTGTATACAGGTAACTTATGCTCTGGTAAGAAAGGTATGGTAAAAAAGAATATGGTAAGGTATACCGTTATATAAATTAGGCTTAATATATGGTGTGGTAAGGTATGATAAAGAAGAATAGGGATGGGGATACAGAACGCCTTTATCTACTCGTGACCACAGTCTATAGCAAATAAATACGTCGGCATTTACATGTGTGTTACACGATTGGTTTAATAAAACATAACCCTGGTATAAGGTATATAGGTCGTATTCTGTGGACTTTAAGAGTTGCGCTATAAAACTATGATTAACCATACATAAATATGCTAGCTATACATCGCGCAACAGTTTTGCTTTTGCTGTAAAACAATCGGTCTGTAAATAGGGTGTTAACAAGACGAGACATGGAAAGATATCCTATATTACAAATTTTCCATAAGTATGCAAACATAAATATATGTATGCATATATGTACGCATGCATGTATGTATACATTTATGTAAATGTGTATGTATGTATATATTTATGAATGAAAGTATGTATGTACATGTATATATGTACAGTATGTATGTATATATGTATGTATGTATGTATGTATGTATGTATGTATGTATGTATGTATGTATGTATGTATGTATGTATGTATGTATGTATGTATGTATGTATGCATACATGTTTGTATGTATGTTTGCATGTAACTACGTATGTATGCAGGCATGCATGCAGCCGCTATGCATGTTTTGTATGTATGTTTGTATGAATGTTTGTATGTATGCATGTATGTTTGTATGTATGTATGTATCGCCTGCCATAAACAGGCACTGATAGACTTTATCCCACAACCTGCGGGGATGATAGTCAACAGCTGCTGTAGCCCAAGGTGCGTAAATGTGGAGGTAACTACAGTTCTTCTTACACTACGGCCTACTTCACCTCAGAGATTCCTATTTAGACACAAGGCTAAAAAGCATCGAGAAGGCACCTTTTCTCCTAGTAACAATTAAAAGCTACGATATGTCAATTAATAAAAGATAATTATTAAATAAAATAACGATATTAATATGACAGTTGGCCACATATTGCAATTAGATCGTCGTATAATAAGAACTCAATGTATGCAATTATTAAATCGATGCACTGATGACACTGATTTCATCGTCATCATCATCGTCGTCGTCGTCGTTATCACCGTTGTCGTTGTTGGTCGGAGTACACGTGACGGACTCTTTTCTCAGGTCGAGGATATCTGCGACGCTCATAATCCCGTTACTACGGTTACACGCCTCGTCAGCCGCAATCCTTCCGTCGATGGGGTCACGTGACGAAAGTAGTCCGTCGGAGGCGTCACGTGACGAAAGTAGTGCGTTGGCGGAAGAAACGTCTTCGACCAGACTGTTTTCGTCGTCTGACTCGGCTGCTGAGTGGTTCAGCGAGCGAAGACGGTTGTTGCGGTCAGGTTCGACTCCCACCAATTCGGGGATGTTGTCGTCTGGGCAGGCGGGAGATCTTCTCGAAGGGGGTGGGACCGGCTGAGAGGGTGGCTTTCGTGGGTCCGTCTCTTTCTTCTTCATCGCCTCCTCTTGGTGCCTCCATTTCATTCGACGATTTTGAAACCAAACTTTGACCTACAACAGCGCATATATTCAACGTTAAAACTCGTAATTATTACAGATAAACAGCAGACAATATCGACACACGGTGGTCCAGTCACTCACTCTGCGACTTAACGGTTGAGGGTTCGACGTCCTGAGGAGACTTCGTGTGCGAGGTGTAGCGCCACCCTATACTAAGAGTGCTTAGTGTTATGTTCTACACCCACGACTACTTTAGTTTTGTTTCATCTTGTCTTCACTGGACAAGGAAATGCATAGGCCTATCTATTTGACTAGGGAAAAGAACATTGAACACCTATGTATGCATTTAAATGAATATGAATATAATGTATATCAAAGTTAAAGCATGTAACAGTTCAATGTCTAGTTATCCTATGTCTACTTTGCCTTATTCCCTACCTAGCCAGCATCTTTGCTATCTAGATTTTATTGCCTAATGCTACCTCCCAGTAAGACCCTTTTGCACGGAATGTTCTCACAGTTTGTTCCTCGTGGAAAAGCTGTCTTTCATCCGTTTGTTCATCTGATGAGTTCGCGGCTCCGTTCGCAAATCGCCTTGTTTCTCCCTCGTCGAAGCTCGACTGTCCACCGTTCTCGTGACTTCTCGTAGCTTGATGTCTCTCCCAAAGAGACCGTCGTTACAACCCGAGTGTGCGCTTTACTACTCCAGAGTAACGTACACTTCACTCGCGGAATAACTCCTTAAGTCCGTTGACAAGATCGCTTCGCAAATGTCGACTTCCTATGACGGAAAGTCACGCTTCGCAACGGTTTGTTACGAGAGCGTTTCACTCGAATTATTCGATCCTCGCTGTCCAACGTCTCGACTTATAAACTCAACTGCATCGATCGTTTCGCAAAACCGATCATATTGACTAACGATGCCCTCTCATCGACTTAGTCTAACATCCACCGAGTCGATCCACTCAAGATTTCTAGAACGTCTTGTTCAGTTGAAATCAAAAATCGAACTGCCGCATCTCCACGCCACGTCACCACGGTTGCTTGGTTACCGAGTCGTCAGCTGCTTCGCCATAACGGTTTTGATCAGCTGTTCGTACTGACCAATGAGGTGAGTCCACATCGTCTGCTGTCCTTTGCGTAGATATGATGAACCCCTCTATCTAATATTAATTAATCCCTACAATGCTGGCTTAGCTGCTGGCATTTTAATTAAGTTACATTTATGTAGCTCTACTATCCTACATTATATAATCTAAATAGATTCTTCTCTACACTATAACATCTTATAGCATGTTGTGTAGCTGGGAATCATTGTGTGGTTTGGGAGATCATTACATCACCCCCCACAATCAAAGAAATAATACATTTTTTCTTAAAATACTATGACTCCTTACCTAACTACACAATATTCTTATCTACACAACTTATATTAACATATATCAGTTATCTAGTAAAACCATTTACTGTTCCAATTGGTCCAACTTTAACTAGTGAAATATATATATTAACTTGACTTAATAATCCCTTAACTTATACTTTAAAGCAACACACATTTTAATCTCTTAACTAATCATACATGAAATGATAAATTGTCCTATCATCTCATAACTTACGTTACTATCTTACTTATGACTATTCTAATTGGCTTATTCTAGTCCTCTACTTAAGTAATCTGCCACTACATTATCACTACCTTTAATGTATCTTATCCTAAACTTGTAGTTTTGCAATAACAGATTCCATCTCATCACACGATCATTCTTCACATTACCTGTCTTCAAGTATTGTAAGCTACAATGATTTGTTTGAATTTGCAATGGAAACATTTTCATAAAGATACCTGTTAAATTTCTTCAACCCGAATATCATTCCTAAACATTCTCGTTCCTCTACAGAATATCGTTTTTCTGCGTCGCTCAACTTTCTGCTTACATATGACACCGGATGCATCACTCCATCGTATTCTTGCATCAACACACTTCCCAAAGCTGCATTCGATGCATCTGTTCTAACTACAAATTCTCTATCTAGGTCTGGTAGTTTTAATATTGGTGCTTCTGATAACACCTTCTTGAGTTCTGTGAATGCACTCTCCAATTCATTAGTCCATTCAACAATTACTTTGGCATTTTTCTTGGTTAATTCTGTGAGTGGTTTCATTATCATCGCACAGTTTGGTATGAATTTCCTGTAATAGTTGACTGCTCCCAGAAAACTTCTTACTTGTTTAACTTCCTTAAATTTTCCTCACTACCAAAGTTAGGTTTCACTTGACCACTTACCACAAGGATTCTCTCCTTGCATCTTAACCTTAACTACATCTTACCTCTACAACTACTTATTTTTTAAATAACTCCTGAACTTCATGTCTGTTTATCTCAACACCAAGTTCCACTAACTTCTCATCTACTTATTTTCTCTAAATTTCCTACAGCTGCCCTTCTGTAGCTCTTGACTAACTTAATTCAAAGATCACTCCTAGTGATCATTTCCTTAACTCAAAATATAAAATCATTGTATATATCTATAACCCTTAATTACAGAATTTTCCTCGTTAAATTGCCTCACGAAATTACTTAAATACCTCGCACTGGGCTTATCTTTCAACTGTTCTCTAATCATTTCGACATCTCCATGTCATATGATACCTGGGATTTCCTTTCCTCCTGTCATACTTTCCCCTCTCTCTCCAACTCAACCATTTACCATCGACCGACTCATCGCTATCACTTCTCGAATAGCTATCTTCACCTTTGCACTTTACAGACTCCTCTTCTCCACTTCTTCTCCAGGATCTTTCTAGGTTTCTCCCAGAATTTCTCCATCTGTTGGCCTTCCAATCCTTCCATGGTCTGTATTGCTTTCTATTATCATTACTGTAATCTTTCTTCTCATAGTCCTCACGTGTCTTCCAGCTTGACTTACATCTTGGCCTTCGCCAATTCCACGTATTATCTCCGTATCTATAATTTGTCTGCATCGCCTGTTGATCAGACCTATGAAATCTCCCGTCATTTCCGTAATTCTTCTTTTCCGTTACATCCGCTCTCTCGGATGTCTTCATGTAATATAACTTGGACTCCTGCCAATTTCTTCCTTTCCTATATCCAATTTTCTTATTCTCTTCATTATTTCTGTTCTCCACTAAATGGTTTCTTCTGCTAGACCTGGGTTCTATAGGTTCCCTTATCTCCTCTGGTTTGGGATCTAAACCTGTTACTTCTGGCATTCTCAGTGGTCGTTCGACACGTCTCCCTTTTATCTCATCCTGTGCTCGTGTCATACATCCTGCTAATACCACTTCTGTTTTGCCGTTTCGTTCCACTCCGTCATTTATTCTTGTTTCTGTGATAATCTCACAATCATGTCCAGTTGTGTTCTGGATTTCTATGGATGATTTAGCCTTATTGCATCTCATCCCTTCAGCGTCACAACCCTTTACATTCCATTCTTTCTCTTTCTCTGCTTTGGCTCTATTAATTTTAGGTTTACATGATTTATCCGTTTTCTCTTTATCATGTTTTCCTTTCGGTTGGATCCTGTTTATACTCTTCTCGTACAAACATGGACCCGTGATCAATCCTATCACTAAGGATTCTATCACTACAGCATCTGTCACACCTTTGAAGTCATTTCCTTCAATTTTAATTCTTGCCATGGGGTATTTTTCTTTCTTGCCATTAGCAAATCTGCACACCATAAATTTATCTGTGTATTGTTCTGGTTTCACTAATCTCTTTTGCACAGCGACACAATTTGCTCCTGTATCATAAAGGCATTTAGTATCTATTTCATTTACTCTGACCTTGCTAGTGAACTCTTCAGTATCTCTCTCTGCCTCTTTCTTCCACTTTACTACTTCAGCCTCACAATAACACAAATTCAATTTAGACTCTTCAATAGTTTCTACTCTTGATCCAATGATAGCTTCTTCTTCTAGGTCTTTGATCACAGCGGCTTCTACCACGCCTGTGAGGTATTCGCTCTGTATTGCGACTTTTGCCATCGGATACTCATGTTTAGTACCATTCATGAAAGTACATATCATATTTCGACCTATGTATTCATCTTTTTTGATCAGACTCTCTCTTACAGCAACACAATTCGAACCAGTGTCAAAGACTCCTTTCGTTTCACATCCATTAATTACAACTGGTCCCTGATACTTGTGTTCTTCTATTATACACTTTCCTTCTTGTTCAACGTATGCAGAACAGTATGAAATTACTGCCTCTTGTTTATCTCCATTTTCATTTGATTCCTCGTCGCATTGCATTGTTGCTACTCTATGTTCTCTCCCTGTCTTATCTTTCTCACTACACTGGGCTATTCTGTGAAATTTTGATCCACAGCGGAAACATCCCGTCTTCTGAGTTTCTGTTTCTACTCCATATTTCTTGTTGTCGGAGAACTTCCAATTACTCTTGAATTGATTTTTATCTCTGAACTCCCTCTGTTCTCTAAATTTGTTATGAGGACTGCTTGTATTCTCAAAACTCCTCTGCTTATTGTCCCTCGGTTGCGTTTTGGATTCTTTGTCTCTATTCTTCTGAGTATGAATCCATTTCCTTTCATCCGATTCTCTCGCTTCTATGAGGTTTTGGGCCTGTTGCAACATTTCCTCAAGATTTAGTTTCCCTTTCTCCTTTAGAAAGCGTCTCATATCATTGTCACACATAATGAAGAATTGGTCTCTCAATATGAGTTGTTCTAGACCTTCTTTGTCTTCACTAAAGCCTGACATATGATGCCACTGTCTTAAGTAACGCTTAAGTCTTCCTACATATTGTTCCGGAGTTTCGTCTTTTTCTCTAGGGCTTTGTTTAAACAAATTTCTGTATCCCGATTCTGACAATTTGAACCTTATGAGTAGTCTCTCCTTTAACTTTTCATAGTCTTGAGATTCTTCTATACTCATTCTTTCGTACACTTCGAGCGCTTTTCCTTGAAGCGACTTTACTAGTGTCAGAACCCATAACTCATTCGGAACTCTGTATGCTGTACAGGTCCTCTCGAATCTGAGGAGATAGGCATCTAAACAATCTTTTTCTTCTCTGAAGATGGGCATCTTAACATGTTTGGCATTATTTGCTTGTCCAGAATACTCTTCATCTCCATCAAGTCTTATCCTATCTCCATCTTCTCGTCTTGTCTCACGTGTCATCTGAAGCTCTAGCTCTTTAAGTTTTATCTCCTTCAGATTTTCCATTTCCATCCTCTTCAAATTCATTTCTTCGGAGATCCGTCTCTCTTCGGCCTCACGTCTTTTCTCTTCCTTTTGACTTTCCATTTCAGCTAGACGCAGCCTCTCCTCAGCCTGACGCCTTTTATCTTCCTTTTGATTTTCCATTTCAGCTAGACGTAGCTTTTCTTCAGCCTCACGTCTTTTATCTTCCCTAATCTCATTCTGCCTGTCCTTGACATATTCTCTAACAGCATCTTCTGCGTATCCAAGGTCCTGCGCCACCTTAATCCACTTCTGAATCTCACCAGCCATTGCGCTATATCAATTTTCTTTGATATAAGGCTCGAGACAAATTTCCGATTTCAAAGCTAGTTCACCTTGTTTATAACTTAAACACTGAACAACCTTGACCTGACCTAACTCTTACCAATAGTTAGCTTTTGCGATTTGCAACCGTTGACCTGACCTCACCTTCGACAACGTATGATTGGTCACAATTCAAAATTCAATTACGTCATGCGTATTAATGAATACCGCAGACGACAAAATATGCTATACCTAGCTCGTAAGTAAATATCTCTGTTTACTTATTCAATCCTATCTAAATACACCTCTTGTGTCTAAGATATGATCCCAGATCGATTTAATCAATGTCTTTAATTGATTATACAATTCAATCCCGAGAGCGAGCCCCCATTTATGCAGCGCCACCCTATACTAAGAGTGCTTAGTGTTATGTTCTACACCCACGACTACTTTAGTTTTGTTTCATCTTGTCTTCACTGGACAAGGAAATGCATAGGCCTATCTATTTGACTAGGGAAAAGAACATTGAACACCTATGTATGCATTTAAATGAATATGAATATAATGTATATCAAAGTTAAAGCATGTAACAGTTCAATGTCTAGTTATCCTATGTCTACTTTGCCTTATTCCCTACCTAGCCAGCATCTTTGCTATCTAGATTTTATTGCCTAATGCTACCTCCCAGTAAGACCCTTTTGCACGGAATGTTCTCACAGTTTGTTCCTCGTGGAAAAGCTGTCTTTCATCCGTTTGTTCATCTGATGAGTTCGCGGCTCCGTTCGCAAATCGCCTTGTTTCTCCCTCGTCGAAGCTCGACTGTCCACCGTTCTCGTGACTTCTCGTAGCTTGATGTCTCTCCCAAAGAGACCGTCGTTACAACCCGAGTGTGCGCTTTACTACTCCAGAGTAACGTACACTTCACTCGCGGAATAACTCCTTAAGTCCGTTGACAAGATCGCTTCGCAAATGTCGACTTCCTATGACGGAAAGTCACGCTTCGCAACGGTTTGTTACGAGAGCGTTTCACTCGAATTATTCGATCCTCGCTGTCCAACGTCTCGACTTATAAACTCAACTGCATCGATCGTTTCGCAAAACCGATCATATTGACTAACGATGCCCTCTCATCGACTTAGTCTAACATCCACCGAGTCGATCCACTCAAGATTTCTAGAACGTCTTGTTCAGTTGAAATCAAAAATCGAACTGCCGCATCTCCACGCCACGTCACCACGGTTGCTTGGTTACCGAGTCGTCAGCTGCTTCGCCATAACGGTTTTGATCAGCTGTTCGTACTGACCAATGAGGTGAGTCCACATCGTCTGCTGTCCTTTGCGTAGATATGATGAACCCCTCTATCTAATATTAATTAATCCCTACAATGCTGGCTTAGCTGCTGGCATTTTAATTAAGTTACATTTATGTAGCTCTACTATCCTACATTATATAATCTAAATAGATTCTTCTCTACACTATAACATCTTATAGCATGTTGTGTAGCTGGGAATCATTGTGTGGTTTGGGAGATCATTACATCACCCCCCACAATCAAAGAAATAATACATTTTTTCTTAAAATACTATGACTCCTTACCTAACTACACAATATTCTTATCTACACAACTTATATTAACATATATCAGTTATCTAGTAAAACCATTTACTGTTCCAATTGGTCCAACTTTAACTAGTGAAATATATATATTAACTTGACTTAATAATCCCTTAACTTATACTTTAAAGCAACACACATTTTAATCTCTTAACTAATCATACATGAAATGATAAATTGTCCTATCATCTCATAACTTACGTTACTATCTTACTTATGACTATTCTAATTGGCTTATTCTAGTCCTCTACTTAAGTAATCTGCCACTACATTATCACTACCTTTAATGTATCTTATCCTAAACTTGTAGTTTTGCAATAACAGATTCCATCTCATCACACGATCATTCTTCACATTACCTGTCTTCAAGTATTGTAAGCTACAATGATTTGTTTGAATTTGCAATGGAAACATTTTCATAAAGATACCTGTTAAATTTCTTCAACCCGAATATCATTCCTAAACATTCTCGTTCCTCTACAGAATATCGTTTTTCTGCGTCGCTCAACTTTCTGCTTACATATGACACCGGATGCATCACTCCATCGTATTCTTGCATCAACACACTTCCCAAAGCTGCATTCGATGCATCTGTTCTAACTACAAATTCTCTATCTAGGTCTGGTAGTTTTAATATTGGTGCTTCTGATAACACCTTCTTGAGTTCTGTGAATGCACTCTCCAATTCATTAGTCCATTCAACAATTACTTTGGCATTTTTCTTGGTTAATTCTGTGAGTGGTTTCATTATCATCGCACAGTTTGGTATGAATTTCCTGTAATAGTTGACTGCTCCCAGAAAACTTCTTACTTGTTTAACTTCCTTAAATTTTCCTCACTACCAAAGTTAGGTTTCACTTGACCACTTACCACAAGGATTCTCTCCTTGCATCTTAACCTTAACTACATCTTACCTCTACAACTACTTATTTTTTAAATAACTCCTGAACTTCATGTCTGTTTATCTCAACACCAAGTTCCACTAACTTCTCATCTACTTATTTTCTCTAAATTTCCTACAGCTGCCCTTCTGTAGCTCTTGACTAACTTAATTCAAAGATCACTCCTAGTGATCATTTCCTTAACTCAAAATATAAAATCATTGTATATATCTATAACCCTTAATTACAGAATTTTCCTCGTTAAATTGCCTCACGAAATTACTTAAATACCTCGCACTGGGCTTATCTTTCAACTGTTCTCTAATCATTTCGACATCTCCATGTCATATGATACCTGGGATTTCCTTTCCTCCTGTCATACTTTCCCCTCTCTCTCCAACTCAACCATTTACCATCGACCGACTCATCGCTATCACTTCTCGAATAGCTATCTTCACCTTTGCACTTTACAGACTCCTCTTCTCCACTTCTTCTCCAGGATCTTTCTAGGTTTCTCCCAGAATTTCTCCATCTGTTGGCCTTCCAATCCTTCCATGGTCTGTATTGCTTTCTATTATCATTACTGTAATCTTTCTTCTCATAGTCCTCACGTGTCTTCCAGCTTGACTTACATCTTGGCCTTCGCCAATTCCACGTATTATCTCCGTATCTATAATTTGTCTGCATCGCCTGTTGATCAGACCTATGAAATCTCCCGTCATTTCCGTAATTCTTCTTTTCCGTTACATCCGCTCTCTCGGATGTCTTCATGTAATATAACTTGGACTCCTGCCAATTTCTTCCTTTCCTATATCCAATTTTCTTATTCTCTTCATTATTTCTGTTCTCCACTAAATGGTTTCTTCTGCTAGACCTGGGTTCTATAGGTTCCCTTATCTCCTCTGGTTTGGGATCTAAACCTGTTACTTCTGGCATTCTCAGTGGTCGTTCGACACGTCTCCCTTTTATCTCATCCTGTGCTCGTGTCATACATCCTGCTAATACCACTTCTGTTTTGCCGTTTCGTTCCACTCCGTCATTTATTCTTGTTTCTGTGATAATCTCACAATCATGTCCAGTTGTGTTCTGGATTTCTATGGATGATTTAGCCTTATTGCATCTCATCCCTTCAGCGTCACAACCCTTTACATTCCATTCTTTCTCTTTCTCTGCTTTGGCTCTATTAATTTTAGGTTTACATGATTTATCCGTTTTCTCTTTATCATGTTTTCCTTTCGGTTGGATCCTGTTTATACTCTTCTCGTACAAACATGGACCCGTGATCAATCCTATCACTAAGGATTCTATCACTACAGCATCTGTCACACCTTTGAAGTCATTTCCTTCAATTTTAATTCTTGCCATGGGGTATTTTTCTTTCTTGCCATTAGCAAATCTGCACACCATAAATTTATCTGTGTATTGTTCTGGTTTCACTAATCTCTTTTGCACAGCGACACAATTTGCTCCTGTATCATAAAGGCATTTAGTATCTATTTCATTTACTCTGACCTTGCTAGTGAACTCTTCAGTATCTCTCTCTGCCTCTTTCTTCCACTTTACTACTTCAGCCTCACAATAACACAAATTCAATTTAGACTCTTCAATAGTTTCTACTCTTGATCCAATGATAGCTTCTTCTTCTAGGTCTTTGATCACAGCGGCTTCTACCACGCCTGTGAGGTATTCGCTCTGTATTGCGACTTTTGCCATCGGATACTCATGTTTAGTACCATTCATGAAAGTACATATCATATTTCGACCTATGTATTCATCTTTTTTGATCAGACTCTCTCTTACAGCAACACAATTCGAACCAGTGTCAAAGACTCCTTTCGTTTCACATCCATTAATTACAACTGGTCCCTGATACTTGTGTTCTTCTATTATACACTTTCCTTCTTGTTCAACGTATGCAGAACAGTATGAAATTACTGCCTCTTGTTTATCTCCATTTTCATTTGATTCCTCGTCGCATTGCATTGTTGCTACTCTATGTTCTCTCCCTGTCTTATCTTTCTCACTACACTGGGCTATTCTGTGAAATTTTGATCCACAGCGGAAACATCCCGTCTTCTGAGTTTCTGTTTCTACTCCATATTTCTTGTTGTCGGAGAACTTCCAATTACTCTTGAATTGATTTTTATCTCTGAACTCCCTCTGTTCTCTAAATTTGTTATGAGGACTGCTTGTATTCTCAAAACTCCTCTGCTTATTGTCCCTCGGTTGCGTTTTGGATTCTTTGTCTCTATTCTTCTGAGTATGAATCCATTTCCTTTCATCCGATTCTCTCGCTTCTATGAGGTTTTGGGCCTGTTGCAACATTTCCTCAAGATTTAGTTTCCCTTTCTCCTTTAGAAAGCGTCTCATATCATTGTCACACATAATGAAGAATTGGTCTCTCAATATGAGTTGTTCTAGACCTTCTTTGTCTTCACTAAAGCCTGACATATGATGCCACTGTCTTAAGTAACGCTTAAGTCTTCCTACATATTGTTCCGGAGTTTCGTCTTTTTCTCTAGGGCTTTGTTTAAACAAATTTCTGTATCCCGATTCTGACAATTTGAACCTTATGAGTAGTCTCTCCTTTAACTTTTCATAGTCTTGAGATTCTTCTATACTCATTCTTTCGTACACTTCGAGCGCTTTTCCTTGAAGCGACTTTACTAGTGTCAGAACCCATAACTCATTCGGAACTCTGTATGCTGTACAGGTCCTCTCGAATCTGAGGAGATAGGCATCTAAACAATCTTTTTCTTCTCTGAAGATGGGCATCTTAACATGTTTGGCATTATTTGCTTGTCCAGAATACTCTTCATCTCCATCAAGTCTTATCCTATCTCCATCTTCTCGTCTTGTCTCACGTGTCATCTGAAGCTCTAGCTCTTTAAGTTTTATCTCCTTCAGATTTTCCATTTCCATCCTCTTCAAATTCATTTCTTCGGAGATCCGTCTCTCTTCGGCCTCACGTCTTTTCTCTTCCTTTTGACTTTCCATTTCAGCTAGACGCAGCCTCTCCTCAGCCTGACGCCTTTTATCTTCCTTTTGATTTTCCATTTCAGCTAGACGTAGCTTTTCTTCAGCCTCACGTCTTTTATCTTCCCTAATCTCATTCTGCCTGTCCTTGACATATTCTCTAACAGCATCTTCTGCGTATCCAAGGTCCTGCGCCACCTTAATCCACTTCTGAATCTCACCAGCCATTGCGCTATATCAATTTTCTTTGATATAAGGCTCGAGACAAATTTCCGATTTCAAAGCTAGTTCACCTTGTTTATAACTTAAACACTGAACAACCTTGACCTGACCTAACTCTTACCAATAGTTAGCTTTTGCGATTTGCAACCGTTGACCTGACCTCACCTTCGACAACGTATGATTGGTCACAATTCAAAATTCAATTACGTCATGCGTATTAATGAATACCGCAGACGACAAAATATGCTATACCTAGCTCGTAAGTAAATATCTCTGTTTACTTATTCAATCCTATCTAAATACACCTCTTGTGTCTAAGATATGATCCCAGATCGATTTAATCAATGTCTTTAATTGATTATACAATTCAATCCCGAGAGCGAGCCCCCATTTATGCAGCGCCACCCTATACTAAGAGTGCTTAGTGTTATGTTCTACACCCACGACTACTTTAGTTTTGTTTCATCTTGTCTTCACTGGACAAGGAAATGCATAGGCCTATCTATTTGACTAGGGAAAAGAACATTGAACACCTATGTATGCATTTAAATGAATATGAATATAATGTATATCAAAGTTAAAGCATGTAACAGTTCAATGTCTAGTTATCCTATGTCTACTTTGCCTTATTCCCTACCTAGCCAGCATCTTTGCTATCTAGATTTTATTGCCTAATGCTACCTCCCAGTAAGACCCTTTTGCACGGAATGTTCTCACAGTTTGTTCCTCGTGGAAAAGCTGTCTTTCATCCGTTTGTTCATCTGATGAGTTCGCGGCTCCGTTCGCAAATCGCCTTGTTTCTCCCTCGTCGAAGCTCGACTGTCCACCGTTCTCGTGACTTCTCGTAGCTTGATGTCTCTCCCAAAGAGACCGTCGTTACAACCCGAGTGTGCGCTTTACTACTCCAGAGTAACGTACACTTCACTCGCGGAATAACTCCTTAAGTCCGTTGACAAGATCGCTTCGCAAATGTCGACTTCCTATGACGGAAAGTCACGCTTCGCAACGGTTTGTTACGAGAGCGTTTCACTCGAATTATTCGATCCTCGCTGTCCAACGTCTCGACTTATAAACTCAACTGCATCGATCGTTTCGCAAAACCGATCATATTGACTAACGATGCCCTCTCATCGACTTAGTCTAACATCCACCGAGTCGATCCACTCAAGATTTCTAGAACGTCTTGTTCAGTTGAAATCAAAAATCGAACTGCCGCATCTCCACGCCACGTCACCACGGTTGCTTGGTTACCGAGTCGTCAGCTGCTTCGCCATAACGGTTTTGATCAGCTGTTCGTACTGACCAATGAGGTGAGTCCACATCGTCTGCTGTCCTTTGCGTAGATATGATGAACCCCTCTATCTAATATTAATTAATCCCTACAATGCTGGCTTAGCTGCTGGCATTTTAATTAAGTTACATTTATGTAGCTCTACTATCCTACATTATATAATCTAAATAGATTCTTCTCTACACTATAACATCTTATAGCATGTTGTGTAGCTGGGAATCATTGTGTGGTTTGGGAGATCATTACATCACCCCCCACAATCAAAGAAATAATACATTTTTTCTTAAAATACTATGACTCCTTACCTAACTACACAATATTCTTATCTACACAACTTATATTAACATATATCAGTTATCTAGTAAAACCATTTACTGTTCCAATTGGTCCAACTTTAACTAGTGAAATATATATATTAACTTGACTTAATAATCCCTTAACTTATACTTTAAAGCAACACACATTTTAATCTCTTAACTAATCATACATGAAATGATAAATTGTCCTATCATCTCATAACTTACGTTACTATCTTACTTATGACTATTCTAATTGGCTTATTCTAGTCCTCTACTTAAGTAATCTGCCACTACATTATCACTACCTTTAATGTATCTTATCCTAAACTTGTAGTTTTGCAATAACAGATTCCATCTCATCACACGATCATTCTTCACATTACCTGTCTTCAAGTATTGTAAGCTACAATGATTTGTTTGAATTTGCAATGGAAACATTTTCATAAAGATACCTGTTAAATTTCTTCAACCCGAATATCATTCCTAAACATTCTCGTTCCTCTACAGAATATCGTTTTTCTGCGTCGCTCAACTTTCTGCTTACATATGACACCGGATGCATCACTCCATCGTATTCTTGCATCAACACACCTCCCAAAGCTGCATTCGATGCATCTGTTCTAACTACAAATTCTCTATCTAGGTCTGGTAGTTTTAATATTGGTGCTTCTGATAACACCTTCTTGAGTTCTGTGAATGCACTCTCCAATTCATTAGTCCATTCAACAATTACTTTGGCATTTTTCTTGGTTAATTCTGTGAGTGGTTTCATTATCATCGCACAGTTTGGTATGAATTTCCTGTAATAGTTGACTGCTCCCAGAAAACTTCTTACTTGTTTAACTTCCTTAAATTTTCCTCACTACCAAAGTTAGGTTTCACTTGACCACTTACCACAAGGATTCTCTCCTTGCATCTTAACCTTAACTACATCTTACCTCTACAACTACTTATTTTTTAAATAACTCCTGAACTTCATGTCTGTTTATCTCAACACCAAGTTCCACTAACTTCTCATCTACTTATTTTCTCTAAATTTCCTACAGCTGCCCTTCTGTAGCTCTTGACTAACTTAATTCAAAGATCACTCCTAGTGATCATTTCCTTAACTCAAAATATAAAATCATTGTATATATCTATAACCCTTAATTACAGAATTTTCCTCGTTAAATTGCCTCACGAAATTACTTAAATACCTCGCACTGGGCTTATCTTTCAACTGTTCTCTAATCATTTCGACATCTCCATGTCATATGATACCTGGGATTTCCTTTCCTCCTGTCATACTTTCCCCTCTCTCTCCAACTCAACCATTTACCATCGACCGACTCATCGCTATCACTTCTCGAATAGCTATCTTCACCTTTGCACTTTACAGACTCCTCTTCTCCACTTCTTCTCCAGGATCTTTCTAGGTTTCTCCCAGAATTTCTCCATCTGTTGGCCTTCCAATCCTTCCATGGTCTGTATTGCTTTCTATTATCATTACTGTAATCTTTCTTCTCATAGTCCTCACGTGTCTTCCAGCTTGACTTACATCTTGGCCTTCGCCAATTCCACGTATTATCTCCGTATCTATAATTTGTCTGCATCGCCTGTTGATCAGACCTATGAAATCTCCCGTCATTTCCGTAATTCTTCTTTTCCGTTACATCCGCTCTCTCGGATGTCTTCATGTAATATAACTTGGACTCCTGCCAATTTCTTCCTTTCCTATATCCAATTTTCTTATTCTCTTCATTATTTCTGTTCTCCACTAAATGGTTTCTTCTGCTAGACCTGGGTTCTATAGGTTCCCTTATCTCCTCTGGTTTGGGATCTAAACCTGTTACTTCTGGCATTCTCAGTGGTCGTTCGACACGTCTCCCTTTTATCTCATCCTGTGCTCGTGTCATACATCCTGCTAATACCACTTCTGTTTTGCCGTTTCGTTCCACTCCGTCATTTATTCTTGTTTCTGTGATAATCTCACAATCATGTCCAGTTGTGTTCTGGATTTCTATGGATGATTTAGCCTTATTGCATCTCATCCCTTCAGCGTCACAACCCTTTACATTCCATTCTTTCTCTTTCTCTGCTTTGGCTCTATTAATTTTAGGTTTACATGATTTATCCGTTTTCTCTTTATCATGTTTTCCTTTCGGTTGGATCCTGTTTATACTCTTCTCGTACAAACATGGACCCGTGATCAATCCTATCACTAAGGATTCTATCACTACAGCATCTGTCACACCTTTGAAGTCATTTCCTTCAATTTTAATTCTTGCCATGGGGTATTTTTCTTTCTTGCCATTAGCAAATCTGCACACCATAAATTTATCTGTGTATTGTTCTGGTTTCACTAATCTCTTTTGCACAGCGACACAATTTGCTCCTGTATCATAAAGGCATTTAGTATCTATTTCATTTACTCTGACCTTGCTAGTGAACTCTTCAGTATCTCTCTCTGCCTCTTTCTTCCACTTTACTACTTCAGCCTCACAATAACACAAATTCAATTTAGACTCTTCAATAGTTTCTACTCTTGATCCAATGATAGCTTCTTCTTCTAGGTCTTTGATCACAGCGGCTTCTACCACGCCTGTGAGGTATTCGCTCTGTATTGCGACTTTTGCCATCGGATACTCATGTTTAGTACCATTCATGAAAGTACATATCATATTTCGACCTATGTATTCATCTTTTTTGATCAGACTCTCTCTTACAGCAACACAATTCGAACCAGTGTCAAAGACTCCTTTCGTTTCACATCCATTAATTACAACTGGTCCCTGATACTTGTGTTCTTCTATTATACACTTTCCTTCTTGTTCAACGTATGCAGAACAGTATGAAATTACTGCCTCTTGTTTATCTCCATTTTCATTTGATTCCTCGTCGCATTGCATTGTTGCTACTCTATGTTCTCTCCCTGTCTTATCTTTCTCACTACACTGGGCTATTCTGTGAAATTTTGATCCACAGCGGAAACATCCCGTCTTCTGAGTTTCTGTTTCTACTCCATATTTCTTGTTGTCGGAGAACTTCCAATTACTCTTGAATTGATTTTTATCTCTGAACTCCCTCTGTTCTCTAAATTTGTTATGAGGACTGCTTGTATTCTCAAAACTCTTCTGCTTATTGTCCCTCGGTTGCGTTTTGGATTCTTTGTCTCTATTCTTCTGAGTATGAATCCATTTCCTTTCATCCGATTCTCTCGCTTCTATGAGGTTTTGGGCCTGTTGCAACATTTCCTCAAGATTTAGTTTCCCTTTCTCCTTTAGAAAGCGTCTCATATCATTGTCACACATAATGAAGAATTGGTCTCTCAATATGAGTTGTTCTAGACCTTCTTTGTCTTCACTAAAGCCTGACATATGATGCCACTGTCTTAAGTAACGCTTAAGTCTTCCTACATATTGTTCCGGAGTTTCGTCTTTTTCTCTAGGGCTTTGTTTAAACAAATTTCTGTATCCCGATTCTGACAATTTGAACCTTATGAGTAGTCTCTCCTTTAACTTTTCATAGTCTTGAGATTCTTCTATACTCATTCTTTCGTACACTTCGAGCGCTTTTCCTTGAAGCGACTTTACTAGTGTCAGAACCCATAACTCATTCGGAACTCTGTATGCTGTACAGGTCCTCTCGAATCTGAGGAGATAGGCATCTAAACAATCTTTTTCTTCTCTGAAGATGGGCATCTTAACATGTTTGGCATTATTTGCTTGTCCAGAATACTCTCCATCTCCATCAAGTCTTATCCTATCTCCATCTTCTCGTCTTGTCTCACGTGTCATCTGAAGCTCTAGCTCTTTAAGTTTTATCTCCTTCAGATTTTCCATTTCCATCCTCTTCAAATTCATTTCTTCGGAGATCCGTCTCTCTTCGGCCTCACGTCTTTTCTCTTCCTTTTGACTTTCCATTTCAGCTAGACGCAGCCTCTCCTCAGCCTGACGCCTTTTATCTTCCTTTTGATTTTCCATTTCAGCTAGACGTAGCTTTTCTTCAGCCTCACGTCTTTTATCTTCCCTAATCTCATTCTGCCTGTCCTTGACATATTCTCTAACAGCATCTTCTGCGTATCCAAGGTCCTGCGCCACCTTAATCCACTTCTGAATCTCACCAGCCATTGCGCTATATCAATTTTCTTTGATATAAGGCTCGAGACAAATTTCCGATTTCAAAGCTAGTTCACCTTGTTTATAACTTAAACACTGAACAACCTTGACCTGACCTAACTCTTACCAATAGTTAGCTTTTGCGATTTGCAACCGTTGACCTGACCTCACCTTCGACAACGTATGATTGGTCACAATTCAAAATTCAATTACGTCATGCGTATTAATGAATACCGCAGACGACAAAATATGCTATACCTAGCTCGTAAGTAAATATCTCTGTTTACTTATTCAATCCTATCTAAATACACCTCTTGTGTCTAAGATATGATCCCAGATCGATTTAATCAATGTCTTTAATTGATTATACAATTCAATCCCGAGAGCGAGCCCCCATTTATGCAGCGCCACCCTATACTAAGAGTGCCTAGTGTTATGTTCTACACCCACGACTACTTTAGTTTTGTTTCATCTTGTCTTCACTGGACAAGGAAATGCATAGGCCTATCTATTTGACTAGGGAAAAGAACATTGAACACCTATGTATGCATTTAAATGAATATGAATATAATGTATATCAAAGTTAAAGCATGTAACAGTTCAATGTCTAGTTATCCTATGTCTACTTTGCCTTATTCCCTACCTAGCCAGCATCTTTGCTATCTAGATTTTATTGCCTAATGCTACCTCCCAGTAAGACCCTTTTGCACGGAATGTTCTCACAGTTTGTTCCTCGTGGAAAAGCTGTCTTTCATCCGTTTGTTCATCTGATGAGTTCGCGGCTCCGTTCGCAAATCGCCTTGTTTCTCCCTCGTCGAAGCTCGACTGTCCACCGTTCTCGTGACTTCTTGTAGCTTGATGTCTCTCCCAAAGAGACCGTCGTTACAACCCGAGTGTGCGCTTTACTACTCCAGAGTAACGTACACTTCACTCGCGGAATAACTCCTTAAGTCCGTTGACAAGATCGCTTCGCAAATGTCGACTTCCTATGACGGAAAGTCACGCTTCGCAACGGTTTGTTACGAGAGCGTTTCACTCGAATTATTCGATCCTCGCTGTCCAACGTCTCGACTTATAAACTCAACTGCATCGATCGTTTCGCAAAACCGATCATATTGACTAACGATGCCCTCTCATCGACTTAGTCTAACATCCACCGAGTCGATCCACTCAAGATTTCTAGAACGTCTTGTTCAGTTGAAATCAAAAATCGAACTGCCGCATCTCCACGCCACGTCACCACGGTTGCTTGGTTACCGAGTCGTCAGCTGCTTCGCCATAACGGTTTTGATCAGCTGTTCGTACTGACCAATGAGGTGAGTCCACATCGTCTGCTGTCCTTTGCGTAGATATGATGAACCCCTCTATCTAATATTAATTAATCCCTACAATGCTGGCTTAGCTGCTGGCATTTTAATTAAGTTACATTTATGTAGCTCTACTATCCTACATTATATAATCTAAATAGATTCTTCTCTACACTATAACATCTTATAGCATGTTGTGTAGCTGGGAATCATTGTGTGGTTTGGGAGATCATTACACGAGGACGAACCTTTGCCTCACAAAGGGGTGGTGACTGTCACCACCGCTTTTAGAAGTGGTGTTGAGAGGACACCACCGTCACAATCTAAAGATGAGCCTAAGTTTATTATAGCTAGATAGATAGCTGTTCTGATAACGACACTGGACAAGTTATTTACTTGCATATACCTCTGTCACCAAACAATTGGTCTCTGCTTAAACTACATGGGAAGTAATAAACACTAAGTCCTGCCTTGCACCGTCCCCATGTCAAGGACCTTGGAATTCGTCCAGTATATACGGACTAAGAGTTAATAAGAAGGAAACCAGGGCTCTGTCTGCAAAATCACGGGGTGCGGGACCTTTACTTTGCATGACAGGTTTGCTTAACACAAGACGCTCGTTGTCTTAATTGTTAACACGCTGTTATAGCAGTTTTTTGTTTTCAATAAGTCAGCCGTGCAACCGAGAATTTGTGTTAAAATATCAAAGCATAAAACGAAAGGCGCGTCTCAAGAATCCAATTAGCAAATTGCGGTTAATTGCCTTGAAATAGATGACGTAAAATAAGCGGAAACTCAATAACGAATTGCGACTGAATAAGTACACATTTTCGGACCGGTCGTCGATAATTGGCAATTATTTAATGAGAAAATTTGTAGCACGCATAATTGGACCATTGCTCGTTAATAAGCTAAAAAATATGGCGATACAAATCAGAAATAATTAGGCCTATAATCTTAAACGAATGCAATTAAGTCTTATATTCCAATTAACCTGTTTATACTTAAAAAATACACGTGTTGTCGTTGTCAATCAAACAGTTCGTTAATAAATCACACGGCCAATCATTGAACCCGTCAATCATTCATTCCGTCAATCATTCAGTCCGTCAATCATTCAGTCCAGTCCGTCAATCATTCAGTCTGATAATCATTCAGTCCGTCAATCATTCAGTCCGTCAATCATTCAGTCTGTTAATCATTCAGTCCGTCAATCATTCAGTCTGTTAATCATTCAGTCCGTCAATCATTCTGCCCGTCAGTCATTCAGTCCGTCAATCATTCAGTCCGTCAATCATTCAGTCCGTCAATCATTCTGCCCGTCAATCATTCAGTACGTCAATCATTCTGCCCGTCAATCATTCTGCCCGTCAATCATTCAGCCGGGAAGAGCGATATCCACCCATCTGACAATTTCTCCGATGAACAGATATATATATATATATGAATGTCCATTCATCAGTGCATCTTGCATACTCAGTATATAATCCATTCATTCATTCACTCTCGCTAATTATTCACCTATTGTATTGTATTGTATATAGAAATTTATAAAGCGCCTCTCGCAGAATAACTATTCAGAGGCGCTCTCAGCACAGAAGCTGCTCGTCTCTCTTCCCTTCCATTCATCTATCCATCCATTCATTCATTCATCATCATATTCGTGTTTATTGACAAGCTCACTGACAAACCGCAGAAAGTTACACTGAACAATTGAAACATGACGGTACAATTATCAAGATCTTAATTAACGCGTCTTGGCAACGCGTCTTGGCAGCCTGTATGCCACCCATTCATTTTTATTGCTGCCCCTATAGAGAGTGGAAGGCTGAGTCGACCCAGAGGGGGCTTACGGGTATCGAACCGCGACTTTTCAAGATCTAATGCTCTTCAGGCCAGAGTGTTGCCATTCATCTATACCCCCTTCATAAATGAATGCATGAACTGACGACTCGAATCCTCCATTGTCCGTATACTATTCATTCATTCGTTCTTCCATCCTTCCGTTTCCTCGTCTGCTCTTTCGTTCGTTCACTCATTCATTCATTTACTCAAACATTCAATCGCTCATCTATTCGTTCATTCATTCCTCATCCATTCGATCATTCACTCTTATTTATTCATTCATTCCGTCCATCTTTTATTTCTCCAATCGTCGATATGCCCTTGTACTGCTTCATCCGTTCATTCATCCGTCTAAGTGTCAGTGTGCATGTCTTTCCGCGTCCTTCGATGCCCTCTGTAGGGCCACACAGGCAGCGTCGAGTGAAGAGAGACAAGTGGTAGAGGAGAGAGACCGGCGACATACGCCCGTACAAGTCCACATAGTCGACTTTGTATATTTCTCGTTCGAGCGATCGTAGAAGTCAACCTTTTCAGATCAGTAATGTCACGAATGTGTAAACATGTGCCATGCAGCCGAGGCAACACATAAGTATGAAATATATATTTAAAGGCAGCGTGTGTATATACACAGCCCTTTGTCAAAGTCGGGACCTCAAGACTTCGTCGATTTAGGGCGATCTGTCTACTATAAAATCTCAGAGGTTCAAATCGGCCACAGACGGGTGTTATAAAGTTCAAATCCATGAGACGGTTTCAGACGCTTCAAGTGCATGTGTATAAACTAAGTCCCATTATGTCACATATAGCCTATACTAGTTAGGCCCATATATTTAACACTATGGGGTGTTTACAGCAATTCAGGTTCCCAAGGAACCTTATACATAAAAGAGAACACTTTCTTAATATACTACACGAGTGTGATGTATCAACCGTGCGCACAGCTTTGATACGTGATTTATACGAACTCCTTAGATGTATAGCCTGCGTGTCAAACACACGATCTCTTCGCCTCTACAGCAAAAACAATTGTAGTGTTTATCCTGTTTTATATTAAAGCGAACAACTTGTAGCATTCAGTTCAAAAGGGCATAAATTCGTCCTGCTGTAGGGTCTGTAAATCAGAGCTGCTCAGCTTCACGTAGGCCTATACGGGGTATTCGTAATTTGTATACATAGAATAAGATCTATTTTAAAGTAAGTGCATGAGTGGTTTTTATTTGCATCTGAGAAGCGCGTGTGTATATTTGCATCATAATGCCTTAATTCCACTGGCTAATGCTTTCGTTTCCATCATACTTGACTACTGCAACTCACTTCTCACTACAGTATCAATTAAGGAAATCTGAACAAACTACAAATGATTAAAAACTATAACAAAGATCCTTTAATATTAATGTTGTAATTGATCAATATAGACACTGTCACTCTTGATGTGCCTTCCACCCAAACAATGTTGGGCTCTCGGGCTTCCTCGGTCGGTGGTCCGAAGAGCTCTTAGGAATTCACTTCCCAGTTTAGTTCGTTCTGCCAATATTTGTTTGATGTCATTGAGGTTTAAAAACTTAAGACTTTCAACTTGCACACTCATCGTATACATATTTCTGGTTTCTCTGGTCTATATATGATTTCGATATGGCTTCTTCTCCAATGGATTTTAATTGTGATTTCAGTCTAAGCGACCATCGACTGAGGCGTTGGAACTTATTAAAACAGCGCTATATAAGTCATTAGATTGGATCAGATAAATCCAACGATTGTGGCTTCGCGTCTGCTAAGCGGTCTCCCTGTAACAAACACAACAACTTTTTCGCGCGCACTCTTCTGGCGCCGCAATTCCTAATTCTTGGCCCAGAAAAATACGGATAAAATGTTCACCCCCCCCTTTAGTCTTTTCTACAATTCCCACACGGAGAGGAGCTGAGTAGGAGGCAAGCAGAGGAGCTGAAAATTGGATCTATATGACCTTTACCAAAAATAAGCTCTTATAAGACCTGTACACCAACAGCCTTTTGTAACCTGAACAGAAACTATAAAGCTCTTTAAGCACTTCATCGTCATCATCATCATCATCGTCGTCATCATCATCATCATCATCATCATCATCATCATCGTCGTCGTCGTCGTCGTCATCATCATCATCATCGTCATCATCATCATCATCATCATCATCATCATCGTCATCATCATCATCATCATCATCATCATCATCGTCGTCGTCGTCATCATCATCATCATCATCATCATCATCATCATCATCATCAGTTCCTGACGCCAGCCATGCATTTTACGGCGATGGGTTATTAATATCTCTAAATAGCAGACTATTAAATGTGCAATTGTAATAATAATCGCAAATTTATATAGCGCCACTGCGATAGAAATAAATCAAAGGCGTTCCGGACCTAAAAAAACAAACCACGATAGAACAAAATGGTTTTCAAGCGCTTACGGAAATGAGGCAAAAGAAAGACCAAGAAGCTCAAGTCGCAGATTGGAAGGTAGATTATTCCAAGAAGATGGGCCTACAACAGCAAAACGTCTATATGCAGAGTCGTGTTTGTGTGCGTATGTGTGCCTGTATGTTTGAATGGATTCGTATATGTAGGCATACATCAATAGATATTGTATTGAATTTAAAAATTTATAAAGCGCCTCTAGTAGGGTGAACCGTTCAGAAGCGCTCCCATTGCGCAAGGCCACAAGAAAAGAAGTAGATATATGTTATGTATATATGTATGACATTGTATGTATTCTGTGTATGTATATATGTATGCATGAATGAATGAATATATGTATGTATATGTTTATGTAAGTATCTGGTTATTGATATAGCGCCTTTTGAAAAGAGAGCAATGATCGTTACCTGTGCATCGGTGAGTCCCAACATGGCGGCCAGTTGCCTTCGGTCGGGTTTCGTGACGTACTTCTGAACCTCGAACCTCTTTTCAAGTCCTTTGCGCTGGAGGTTCGAGAAGACGGCCCTCGACCATGACCTTTTCTTCTTCGAATGAGGATGGAGGTGGGGCGAGTGGAGGTCAGGCGTAGAACCAAGCAGACCAAACGTACTTCCTAGAAATATCAAAATATTTACATCGTAAACATTTAAATCGTAAATTTTGTCTAAGAATATATAAAGAGACCAAATGAGTGTCTTCTGACAGACTGTTCTGGGATGGTGGTTAATACCGTAGCGCGCTGGGTCTGTAATTCGACGATATCATATACGTATACTCATTTAAGGAAATATATTTCTATGAATGCAGTTACGGTGTTATGGAACTTTAGCGTGACATGGGCGGAATCAATTTGGATGAAGAACTATCCAGGTGGATTCATATTTTATGAAGGACTATCCAGGTAGTGGATGAAGGGCAATCGAGGTAGAATCATTTAAAGGACAATCGAGGCAGACTCAATATTTATAAAGAACTTTCGAGGTGCGTGGATAACAAGATTACTGCTTTGGGCAGAAACACTCGAAACAGAGAAAATGAAGACTGATCCATCAACTTCTATAGCGCCGTAATCAAAATGCACATGACATCAATCCGTGGTCTCCATGGCAACACGTTGAAAGCACATGATTTTCATTGATTAGTGAGGTTACACGTTGAAAACATATGACTATAGTGAGCTAAGGAAAATGCCGGAGATACGTCAGCTTTCTGGTATATAGAGGGAGGGGGATTACAATCACTGGTAGCCCTCCTTCGAAAATTTGACCTATTCATGATCATGTAAATGTCAGTCGTAGATTGGGGAAACCAGAATGAGGCCCCTGGGTTGGAATTGTGGAAATCTGCCCCAGGCAGTGACGTTTGGCCCTCGCCTCTTCCATGCTGTAAGCAGGATGCCAAAGACTTCAGGACGGAGGCAGGCATCCTTCGTCAGCCTCCACAGCTGCGTACGCAGGCTCCCTATTCTTCGTTTTCTCAGCGTATAGTCTGATACGGTCCACGAGGTGCTGACGCCGATAACCCCACGGCTTGGCCGATGACCTCTGAACTCCACGACCCCGGACTCCGAAGCCGTTGTCGGACCTACTCGACTTGGTCAGGAAGCGGAGGGGTGAAATCGTTGACCAATTGACCTTTACGGAGCCGTATCGACCTAATGACCACGGACATTCCTCGGCCAATAAGTCTAATGCCACTCCATAAGAGACAGCTTACGAACCCGAGCTGATATTAGCCCTAGAAAGTCACCTAATTTTAGGGTCTTTATTAGTCTTTGAAGTTCTTAATTTATTTGTCTTAATTGGTGTCTTTAAAGTCGCTTAGAGGGTGCCTGATAGGGAGCGCTACGATCTTCGACAATAACTTCCCTCGGCTCCTATCAGCATCACTTTAATGAGCGGTCATTCACACGTCCTTGAATCAGTCGAATATCCAAGTGTTTTAATCAGTCAGTCAGTCATAAGCCAAGTCTTTGAATAGAATAAAAGAGTAGGCAGTTAGCCTGATCATCCAATTAATCAACAGAGCCATTAACCAATCAAAAGTAAATCACATAAAGCTATCAATTGCCAACCGGCTAAACATGGGTGCCGAAGTAAGATGATGTTGTAGTCTGGCAAGGTGAAAAATGAAGTTTTAAACTATACAAGTTCATCTACGGTTCTAAATAAATTTATTCCTTCGTAGTAGGCCTGACTCTGTTCCTGAGTACTGGGCCTAACTATGTTCCTTTGTAGTAGATCTAACTGTTCCTTTGTAGTAGGTCTACTTCTGTTCCTTTGTATACAATAGGTTTGTGTGTTCCTTATAGTATAGAGATATGCCTAACTTTTTGTAGTATACCCTAACTCTGTTCCGCTGTAGTGAGTCTAACTCGGTTCCTCGATAGTATTCCGAATTCATGCAGTCTTGTTAAACTTTGAACAAATCAAATTCAGGTGCATTACATTTCACACAAATTGCACACTGGTTCGGTAGCACCTCTGAGCAGAGACCTTGATATATGATCGCGGATCGCTTCCCGAAGACGGGTTATTTAAGAGATTTACATCTCGGACAGCGGTGGTGAAGGATCTCACCCAATCAATTCATTGAAAAATAAGCAAGATCGAGACCATACGGTCGCTATAGAAAACCGCATTATTGGAGGCCTAAATGTCTTTTAAAAACGGTTAAACTGTGGATCTACTTGCTATAGATGTAACTCATAACGTTTGAGCTGACAGCTGCTGACAGTGTGAAGCATCCCAGCAGTAGCCATAGAATCGTCGAACAATTGCAATTACATTTAAGAGAAAGTTATCCTTCGATGCCGCTGTTACTCTCAGCGAATCCTTCCTTCTGACGCGCCTATATGGACTATTGTAATTCTGTCCTTGCAGGGCTGACAAAACTTCAGGTTACGACAGCTCCAATCCTTCTTCAACTGCGTCACCCTAATCGTCGGAATAACTTTGCCACAATTCTCGCATGTTTCAAGCTGTCTGCTAGAAACACTGCATTGGCATCCAGATTAAGTTCAAGATCCTCTCCTAATGACGAACTTCGATAGTCAGTGCAATCCCAGAATGCATTAAGGCATTCCGTGTTCCCATTTCAACCAAACCAGGTCGACGATCGCTGCGCTCAGCGATCCGAGGGGACTTGATGGTCCCGCGCTTCCGTACGACCACGCTGGCACATTGTACTTTCGCGTGCATTGGTAAGTCCTTGTGGAACTTTCTTCAACTAAAAATGCGTTCACTTCCGACACAGAAAGCATAAGCGTAGCCAGGAAACAATTTCGAAGGAGGTTTCCAATATCGGAGGTTTTCCATTTGACATGGTCGCAGAGCACGGGTCAGTTTTGAAAAGTTAGGTGTTTTTGTATTTTGCAATTTATATCAGGGGCGGAGGGTTGAACTCGTAACCGTAACCTATACTAAATACGCCCATGACAGAAAGCTTAGGAATAATTCAAAGCTTACATTAAATCACAACTTTCTAGATCTGTTCGCCTTGTGAGGTTCTAAAAAGGCGCTATACAAATAGGCCGAGTTACTACAATAGTAACTACAGCGTTCGCCATCATTACATTATATATAGTAACTACAGCGGTAACCATAACTACATTATTAACTACAGCGGTAACCATAACTACATTAGTAACTACAGCGGTCACCATCACTGTAGTTTGTAACCACAGCGGTCACCATCACTACATTAGTAACTACTGCGGTCGCCATATCTACATTAGTAACTACAGCGGTCACCATTACTGTATTTAGTAACTACAGCGGTCACCATCACTACATTAGTAACTACAGCGGTAACCATAACTACATTAGTAACTACAGCGGTCACCATCACTACATTAGTTACTACAGCGGTCACCATCACTACATTAGTAACTACAGCGGTCACCATCACTACATTAGTAACTACAGCGGTCACCATCACTATATTAGTAACTACAGCGGTCACCATCACTACATTAGTTACTACAGCGGTCACCATCACTACATTAGTAACTACAGTGGTCACCATTACTGCAATTAGTAACTACAGCGGTCATCATAACTTCATTAGTAACTACAGCGGTAACCATAACTACATTAGTAACTACAGCGGTCACCATCACTGTAGTTGCTAACCACAGCGTTCACCATCACTACATTAGTAACTACTGCGGTCACCATAGATACATTAGTAACTACAGCGGTCACCATTACTGTAATTAGTAACTACAGCGGTCACCATCACTACATTTGTAACTACAGCGGTCACCAACCTGAATATTCCGAGTGTCGACTAGCGATGTGGAAGGGATGGTGCAGCGAGTAATGGAGAGCCGGAGGCGGAGGCAGAACAGTCGAACGCAGATGCACGGATGCGGGTGATGCTGATGAAGATGACGACGACGTGGAGGAAGATGGCGGATGATGAGGATAATGCAGCTGTCCCTGAAGAGCGTAGAGATGCGGCGAGTAGACTGCAGAGGATGTGAGGATGAAGTTGGATCCGATGACCGGACCGGGGTTACCACCGAGGGGTTTCGACGGCGGGAGGTTGAGGAGGGATGGGTGAGAACGGGGTGGTGGCGGACCCAAGGGATGATGGTGTGAATGGTGATGTTGCTGTTGGTGATGGTTGGGAAGATGGTGATGTTGGATGACCTTATCGGAAGACACTGAAAGACAATGCAAATGAAACAATAAAAGAACGTTAATATATAAATGTTTTACTACATTTCGGACGTCCGAAATGTAGTAAAACATTTATATATTAGCGAATCAATGTAGTAACCAATCAATGTACTAAGAAATCCATGTCTTAAAGAGTTATAGAATGAGCAATTCGGATAATTCATAAATTATTAATCATTATCGATTATTAATCATTAATCATTAGGAATCTATACATGAACGAATTAAAGAATTAGCGAATTAATGAATTAACGAAATAATTAACGAAATGAATTAACGAGTAAATGATATGACAACACGATCATTTGAACAAAATTTCTCTAAGTGTCAATGCATATGATCAGGACACAACTAGATCTTCAAGACGTTCGTTATTCAACTCGAGACATGATTTCTCGGGTAAAACTCACATTAATGAGTTAATGAATTAATTAATCAGCGCATGAATGACCCATGCATTAGCATAAATTAATTAATGAGTGAGTGTATTGTTGACAAACAATTACATAAGCCAGGCAGCCAGTCAATCAAGCAGGGTATGAGACTGTCAGAAAGACTACAATTACAAGTTAGAAAAAGAGAAGAGCAGTCTCTTAAACTAGCCTGAAGGGCAATAGCTATGAAGCGTTAGCGACTTCATTTTCTTAGCCTCGGCATACGAGGGCGGGTGGCCAGTACTCTCCCTCATCGACTCATCTTCCCACAGACAGCGTACAGTCAGTGCACTCATTATAGCTGAGTCGGTAATATGGGTGCAGGTACAGCTGAAATCTCCAAACAAGTTTTGACTCCCACCTCTCCGTTTACAGTTCAGCACACTAGCCCTTAGACTACCGCGCAGTCCACAGTCAAAGATTAAGGGCAAAGCAAGTTAGTCTAAAAGCATTGGTGATACCTGTGAGAATATAGCCAAACACCGTCATCATCAGCATCATCATCATCATCATCATCATCATCATCATCATCATCATCATCATCATCATCATCATCATCATCATCATCATCATCATCACCACCAGTAGTATTGTCGGCCGCAGCATCAATGATATGCCCACATTACAATAACTCGTATTTCCTTCCATCCCTCCTTCTCTCGTTCCTACCCATTCGCCCTCATTTCTCGTATTTTCTTTTACAATTATGAGCTCGTTTATAGCTGCAGACTTGCAAAAGGCGCTCTAAAACCTCCGTATACGACGGCTCAAAGCATCGGGTTTCCTCTGTATATGAACCGGTCTGATATGATCTCCATCCAAAGCATCGCACTTCGGACAAATTACTCCGTCGGTTCTCTTATGTACACACATTTACGCATTATACGCATTATACACATTAATCTGTAGCAGCTATGCGTGTCTTGCCTCATGCGTATACAGTTTCATAGACGATAATTCTCCTATTATATGAACCGGTCTTATATATGCATATATACGCATGGATATTCATTTATGCGTGTGCGTGTGCGCCATTAATATTCAAACGGTATTCCCTTCTCAACAAATGTATTGTCGCTGCCATTATCAGACCCCGGATCATTAAGCGTTAGAAGCGACGGTAAATCACATCGTCGGGTTCCGTATACGGCGGAGAGCGGCATCAATTCATGCCCGATATATATTGAAGACCTTTCTGACACGACAATTACGAGCAAATAAACCGCGTATCGGATTTATAAGACAATGAAATGTATCTAAGAAAAATGAGTAATCCTATATTCTCGTAATGTGTCATAAAAATATCGGTGTACATCTGTTATAACTGTGCAGAAACCTAAATGTATGGCTGTATGTGCGCGTATTCACACGTTGGAAGAATGTGCGCGATGTAGCGGGCCTTCATGGTGCTAGAATTGCATGATATGATAACTATATGGCTCGGTAATTTTATGGCGTTGCCTGAATAAGTACATATGAGTATACGGTAATGCATCAGTAGTAGATATACCACAGCTGACAGCGCAGCCAAAGACATCAGACTACAGCTGACAGCGCAGCCAAAGACATCAGACTACAGCTGACAGCGCAGCCAAAGACATCAGACTACAGCTGACAGCGCAGCCAAAGACATCAGACTACAGCTGACAGCGCAACCAAAGACATCAGACTACAGCTGACAACGCAGCCATGCACATCAGACTACAGCTGACAGCGCACCCACGCATTTCACAATACAGCTATAAATTTGAATTATAATTATGAATCATAATTATTAATTATGAATTATGAACACACACACACATCATTGCAAATACACACACACACACACACACACACATCATTGCAAATACACACACACACACACACACACAAACATCAAACCAAATACACACACATATCATTGCAAATACACACACACACACACTTTTTTTTTAACTCTGCCGGTTATCAGAAATGGACTCTGCACTTTAGACACATCTTGCATTCCACAGAAGGACTCTAAGAGGTGTTTATCCAAAAGACAATGGAACTAGACCCATGCTTGGCCACGCACACAACTCATAGGTCATGTTTAAGCAATCATTCCAACTAGAATATTATTACCAATTAGCATGCTAGCATCTTTCAAGTTTGCATATGCAGTTGGATTTAGAGTTTACATATAAAACGTAGGACTTCCAACTTGCATGAGGGATTTCTACAGTAAAATGTCGACTTTTAGCGTGTGATGATGCATGATGTGTGAGCTTACAAGCCAAAATGACAGCGGATATGTTACAAAGATGCGCAAAACATTGCAAACAGGCATCTCTTGAAACCTAAGAACTGCTTGGAAGAGAGAGTTTATGTAGCAAAATTACAAGTTTTGAGAATGCAGAGTAGAGAAAAGTATGTCTTTTAGGGTGCTAACATGAAGGTTTGCACAGTAAAATGTGAGCATTCGAATTGCACAAATGCATGCTATGATCATTTCTACACTAAAATTACAACTTTCTTCGTTTCAACGAAATATGTGTGCGCTGATTTGGGTGTTTTAGCTGATGGCCTTTTACAAAAACTTGAAATAATAGCAGGAACCTGTGTATTGGTAATGCATGGAGAAGACTTTGTATGGTAATTGTTTGAAATACATCAGAATTACAAATCTTATGGTGAAACATTGCATAGTTTGAAGTCTTGTACACTAAATTCTCAAGTTTCGAGTCCTAAGTTGCATGAAATACTGACTTTCGCTGTAGAATTTCAACACGTAAGTTGAAAAAAGACACCAGCGAGGAACATTTGTACGCTAATTTGAAGACTTGTACGTTTTCAAAGACATGTGGTGTAGGAAACTTATGAATTTTAGATTGCATGGGAGCTATGAACTGTATGGTTCAGTTACAACTCTTAAAATCAAACGTCGTACAGTTTGAATCTGACACACTAAATTCTGAATTCTCGACTCTGAACATGTATGAAATACCAACCTGTGCAGTAAAAATTTGAAAAACTTAGTTTAGGGCCTACTGAGACGTGCGCAATGAAGATTTGGACGTTAAACTTAAGACTTTTAAGGTTTCAAAGACATGAGGAATGAGAGTTTTAGTAGGACGCTTGCGAATTTTTATTTGGGAAGACGGTTGAAGCGCATGCTTTCAGAGTAAAAGTCCATCTTTCTATGGTGGAAAGACACGAGAATGTTTGGTTCTACACTAAAATCGTAACGTTTAAGTTGAAGACCTGCACGCGATGACGACTTGCATACTAGAATTACAACATTCTACTTTGTAAAGACGGCTGCAGCGAGGGTTTTTACAACAGTTGGCAAATTTTAAGTTCATAAAATGGTTGAGACGAAGGTTTTTAGATTGAAAAGCTGGTTTACATTATAAAATTTTGTCTTTCTTTAGATGCAAAGAAGTATGAGACCAAGGTTTTCATTATAAAATTGTTACTCATAGGGTAGAAAGACAGCTTGAGTGGACATTCCTACAGTAAAATTATACATTTTAGGTGTATTGGATGCTGCTAAGATTAAGTCTGTCCACATTGTGCAGACAAATGGAATGCGGTTTTCCACAGTAAAATCCCAACTTTTAGCGTGTGAAAACGCAGAACATGAGAGCTTACTTGCTAAATGACAAGTTTTTGCTACAAAGAAGCATGCGTTGAAGGTTTGTGTAGGAGGCTGAAGTCTTTCGCGTTTGCATATGCAGTTGGATTGAGAGTTTACTTATAAAATTTAGGACTTGCAAGTTGCATGAAGGATTTCTACAGTAAAATGTCGACTTTTAGCGTGCGAAGATGTAGTATGTGAGAGCTTACAAGCTAAAATGAGATCATTTATGCTACAAAGATGTGCAGTACAGTGCAAACAGGCATCTTTTGTGCTGTAAAGCCTGCTGAGAAGAGAGTTTATGTAGCAAAATTACAATTTTTGGAATGCAGAGACGCATACGAGGAGAGAAACTTATGTCTTTTATGGTGCGAGGAGAGCTAACATGAAGGTTTGCATAGTAAAATGTGAGCTTTTGGATGCGCAGGACAGTGCAAACAGGTATCTCTTGTGCTGTAAAGCCTGCTGAGAAGAGAGTTTATGTAGCAAAAATTACAATTTTTGGAATGCAGAGACGCATGCGAGGAGAGAAACTTATGTCTTTTAGGGTGCGAGGAGAGCTAACATGAAAGTTTGCATAGTAAAATGTGAGCTTTTGGATGCGCAGGACAGTGCAAACAGGCATCTCTTGTGGTGTAAAGCCTGCGGAGAAGAGAGTTTATGTAGCAAAATTACAATTTTTGGAATGCAGAGACGCATACGAGGAGAGAAACTTATGTCTTTTAGGATACGAGGAGAGCTAACATGAAGGTTTGCATAGTAACATGTGAGCTTTTGGATGCGCAGGACAGTGCAAACAGGTATCTCTTGTGCTGTAAAGCCTGCTGAGAAGAGAGTTTATGTAGCAAAATTACAATTTTTGGAATGCAGAGACGCATAGGCCTACTAGGAGAGAAACCTATGTCTTTTAGGGTGCGAGGAGAGCTAACATGAAAGCTTGCATAGTAAAATGTGTGCTTTTGAGTTGCATGAGTGCTTGTGATGGTGATTTCTATACTAAAATTACAACTTTCTTCATTTCAATGAAATATTTGCACGCTGATGTTAGTGTTTTAGCTGATCGAATTATACAAAAACGTGAAATATTAGCATGGAAAGGTTTAGATAAAGCTGAGGAGCGGCAGGGGCGGTGGCAGCGGCGGCAGCTGAGGTTGCAGAGGCAACGGCGGCAGCAAATGCAGCTGTGGCAGTGGCGACGGATTTGTGTAAAAGGTAGGTTTTCGATTGAAGCGTATATGCAAAGTCTGTAAAATGATACATTTTGCGTCGTTTGGATGGTGAAACTAATACATGTGATATTTCTACATGATGTTGTGTGAAGCCAGAACATGGAATTTGTTGAAACTTAAAGGTTTTGACTTAAATGTGTTTGAAAAGAAAGTGAAAATGTGCATCTTCTACAGATTTTGGGTAATGGAACAGATGTGTATGAAAGTTCTATTAGGAGTAATGTGAAACACTTTGTAGTTATTTGAGCGAAAAGAGCCTTTTCAATTGGAAAACATGGTGCATTTTAGAGAAATCGGGAGTTGGAAAATGCTAGGTATAGTATTTCTAACTGAAGCTTATTCATAGAGGTGAATTGTACACATGCAAATTGTAGGAAAAGGCATTTTTTGTTTTCGATTGAAGCACATTTGCAAAGCGCTTAAAATGATATATTTTGAAAAGTTCGAGTGATGGCATTGGTATGTAACATAGTTCTAACAAGAGTTTGTGCTACATGAAGTGTAGCACATCGATGAATTTTTGATGGAAAAGACATGTTTCAGATTGAAGTGTATGTAAAAAGCACCTAAACTGAACATTTTTAGAGACTGTGAATGGTGAAACTGTTATGTATGGCAATTCTAGCTGGATGGAACAAAGCACGCTGGTGTAATTTGTACTGAAAACGAGTGCTTTTGATTAAAAGACATTTGCAAAGTCTGTTAAATGGTGCAATTTTAAGAAATTTCAGAAGATGGAACTACTAGATGTGATAGTTCTAGGAGAGCGTTGACGCTACGATTTGTTGGAAAATGAGTGGTTTTATCTGAAGTACATGTGCAAAGCATGTAAAATGTTGCATTTTGGAGAGTTAAGGTGGTGAAATTGATGTGACAGAAGCAACTTCAATATGTGTGAGACTTTGTGTATTTTCGTTCTCAAGGGTTTTTCAAATACATGCTAAAAGACATGAGCTGCGTATTACAAGTTGCCTTATTTGAGTAATACAGTTTCACAATTTCTATGTCGAGTCACCAAAGTTTCTTTGACAGGCTCTTGCAGCATATGAAAATCTATGCTCTATGCGCAGACTTGTCAGATTTGTAGAATATAATACTAGGAAAAATTTGTCTCATCATTATAGTTCCGCAAACGCCCAATTTACTTCAATGTTTAAAAATTTCAATGTTTAAAATTTTCAACTTGAAAATTTTCAGTTTGATAAATTTCAATTTGAAAAATTTCGGTTTGAAAAATTTCAATCTGAAAAATTTCAGTTTGAAAAATTTCAGTTTGAGAAATTTCAGTTTGAAAAATTTCAGTTTGAGAAATTTCAGTTTGAAAAATTTCAGTTTGAGAAATTTCAGTTTGAAAAATTTCAATTTGAAAAATTTCAGTTTGAAAATTTTCAGTTTGAGAAATTTCAGTTTGAAAAATTTCAGTTTGAAAAATTTCAGTTTGAAAAATTTCAGTTTGAGAAATTTCAGTTTGAGAAATTTCAGTTTGAAAAATTTCAGTTTGAGAAATTTCAGTTTGAAAAATTTCAGTTTGAGAAATTTCAGTTTGAGAAATTTCAGTTTGAAAAATTTCAGTTTGAGAAATTTCAGTTTCAAAAATTTCAGTTTGAGAAATTTCAGTTTGAGAAATTTCAGTTTGAAAAATTTCAGTTTGAGAAATTTCAGTTTCAAAAATTTCAGTTTGAGAAATTTCAGTTTGAGAAATTTCAGTTTGAAAAATTTCAGTTTGAGAAATTTCAGTTTCAAAAATTTCAAGTTGAAAAAAAAAATGTTCGTTTCAAAAATTTCTGTTTGAGAAATTTCAAGTTGAAAAATTTCAGGTTGAAAAATTTCAGTTGCAAAATTTTCATTATTCTTTTTGAAAAATTTCAGTTTGAAAATTTTCGACTTGAAAAATTTATAAAATTTCTGAATAGTAATTTGTAATTTTATAAATTTCTCAAGTCGAAATTTTTCAAACTGAAAATTTTCAAAAAGAAAATTTTCATAATGAAAATTTTGCAACTGAAATTTTTCAACCTGAAATTTTTCAACTTGAAATTTCTCAAACAGAAATTTTTGAAACGAACATTTTTTTTTTCAACTTGAAATTTTTGAAACTGAAATTTCTCAAACTGAAATTTTTCAAACTGAAATTTCTCAAACTGAAATTTCTCAAACTGAAATTTTTCAAACTGAAATTTCTCAAACTGAAATTTTTCAAACTGAAATTTCTCAAACTGAAATTTCTCAAACTGAAATTTTTCAAACTGAAATTTTTCAAACTGAAATTTTTCAAACTGAAATTTCTCAAACTGAAATTTTTCAAACTGAAATTTTTCAAATTGAAATTTTTCAAACTGAAATTTCTCAAACTGAAATTTTTCAAACTGAAATTTCTCAAACTGAAATTTTTCAAACTGAAATTTCTCAAACTGAAATTTTTCAAACTGAAATTTTTCAGATTGAAATTTTTCAAACCGAAATTTTTCAAATTGAAATTTATCAAACTGAAAATTTTCAAGTTGAAAATTTTAAACATTGAAATTTTTAAACATTGAAGTAAATTGGGCGTTTGCGGAACTATAATGATGAGACAAATTTTTCCTAGTATTATATTCTACAAATCTGACAAGTCTGCGCATAGAGCATAGATTTTCATATGCTGCAAGAGCCTGTCAAAGAAACTTTGGTGACTCGACATAGAAATTGTGAAACTGTATTACTCAAATAAGGCAACTTGTAATACGCAGCTCATGTCTTTTAGCATGTATTTGAAAAACCCTTGAGAACGAAAATACACAAAGTCTCACACATATTGAAGTTGCTTCTGTCACATCAATTTCACCACCTTAACTCTCCAAAATGCAACATTTTACATGCTTTGCACATGTACTTCAGATAAAACCACTCATTTTCCAACAAATCGTAGCGTCAACGCTCTCCTAGAACTATCACATCTAGTAGTTCCATCTTCTGAAATTTCTTAAAATTGCACCATTTAACAGACTTTGCAAATGTCTTTTAATCAAAAGCACTCGTTTTCAGTACAAATTACACCAGCGTGCTTTGTTCCATCCAGCTAGAATTGCCATACATAACAGTTTCACCATTCACAGTCTCTAAAAATGTTCAGTTTAGGTGCTTTTTACATACACTTCAATCTGAAACATGTCTTTTCCATCAAAAATTCATCGATGTGCTACACTTCATGTAGCACAAACTCTTGTTAGAACTATGTTACATACCAATGCCATCACTCGAACTTTTCAAAATATATCATTTTAAGCGCTTTGCAAATGTGCTTCAATCGAAAACAAAAAATGCCTTTTCCTACAATTTGCATGTGTACAATTCACCTCTATGAATAAGCTTCAGTTAGAAATACTATACCTAGCATTTTCCAACTCCCGATTTCTCTAAAATGCACCATGTTTTCCAATTGAAAAGGCTCTTTTCGCTCAAATAACTACAAAGTGTTTCACATTACTCCTAATAGAACTTTCATACACATCTGTTCCATTACCCAAAATCTGTAGAAGATGCACATTTTCACTTTCTTTTCAAACACATTTAAGTCAAAACCTTTAAGTTTCAACAAATTCCATGTTCTGGCTTCACACAACATCATGTAGAAATATCACATGTATTAGTTTCACCATCCAAACGACGCAAAATGTATCATTTTACAGACTTTGCATATACGCTTCAATCGAAAACCTACCTTTTACACAAATCCGTCGCCACTGCCACAGCTGCATTTGCTGCCGCCGTTGCCTCTGCAACCTCAGCTGCCGCCGCTGCCACCGCCCCTGCCGCTCCTCAGCTTTATCTAAACCTTTCCATGCTAATATTTCACGTTTTTGTATAATTCGATCAGCTAAAACACTAACATCAGCGTGCAAATATTTCATTGAAATGAAGAAAGTTGTAATTTTAGTATAGAAATCACCATCACAAGCACTCATGCAACTCAAAAGCACACATTTTACTATGCAAGCTTTCATGTTAGCTCTCCTCGCACCCTAAAAGACATAGGTTTCTCTCCTAGTAGGCCTATGCGTCTCTGCATTCCAAAAATTGTAATTTTGCTACATAAACTCTCTTCTCAGCAGGCTTTACAGCACAAGAGATACCTGTTTGCACTGTCCTGCGCATCCAAAAGCTCACATGTTACTATGCAAACCTTCATGTTAGCTCTCCTCGTATCCTAAAAGACATAAGTTTCTCTCCTCGTATGCGTCTCTGCATTCCAAAAATTGTAATTTTGCTACATAAACTCTCTTCTCCGCAGGCTTTACACCACAAGAGATGCCTGTTTGCACTGTCCTGCGCATCCAAAAGCTCACATTTTACTATGCAAACTTTCATGTTAGCTCTCCTCGCACCCTAAAAGACATAAGTTTCTCTCCTCGCATGCGTCTCTGCATTCCAAAAATTGTAATTTTTGCTACATAAACTCTCTTCTCAGCAGGCTTTACAGCACAAGAGATACCTGTTTGCACTGTCCTGCGCATCCAAAAGCTCACATTTTACTATGCAAACCTTCATGTTAGCTCTCCTCGCACCATAAAAGACATAAGTTTCTCTCCTCGTATGCGTCTCTGCATTCCAAAAATTGTAATTTTGCTACATAAACTCTCTTCTCAGCAGGCTTTACAGCACAAAAGATGCCTGTTTGCACTGTACTGCACATCTTTGTAGCATAAATGATCTCATTTTAGCTTGTAAGCTCTCACATACTACATCTTCGCACGCTAAAAGTCGACATTTTACTGTAGAAATCCTTCATGCAACTTGCAAGTCCTAAATTTTATAAGTAAACTCTCAATCCAACTGCATATGCAAACGCGAAAGACTTCAGCCTCCTACACAAACCTTCAACGCATGCTTCTTTGTAGCAAAAACTTGTCATTTAGCAAGTAAGCTCTCATGTTCTGCGTTTTCACACGCTAAAAGTTGGGATTTTACTGTGGAAAACCGCATTCCATTTGTCTGCACAATGTGGACAGACTTAATCTTAGCAGCATCCAATACACCTAAAATGTATAATTTTACTGTAGGAATGTCCACTCAAGCTGTCTTTCTACCCTATGAGTAACAATTTTATAATGAAAACCTTGGTCTCATACTTCTTTGCATCTAAAGAAAGACAAAATTTTATAATGTAAACCAGCTTTTCAATCTAAAAACCTTCGTCTCAACCATTTTATGAACTTAAAATTTGCCAACTGTTGTAAAAACCCTCGCTGCAGCCGTCTTTACAAAGTAGAATGTTGTAATTCTAGTATGCAAGTCGTCATCGCGTGCAGGTCTTCAACTTAAACGTTACGATTTTAGTGTAGAACCAAACATTCTCGTGTCTTTCCACCATAGAAAGATGGACTTTTACTCTGAAAGCATGCGCTTCAACCGTCTTCCCAAATAAAAATTCGCAAGCGTCCTACTAAAACTCTCATTCCTCATGTCTTTGAAACCTTAAAAGTCTTAAGTTTAACGTCCAAATCTTCATTGCGCACGTCTCAGTAGGCCCTAAACTAAGTTTTTCAAATTTTTACTGCACAGGTTGGTATTTCATACATGTTCAGAGTCGAGAATTCAGAATTTAGTGTGTCAGATTCAAACTGTACGACGTTTGATTTTAAGAGTTGTAACTGAACCATACAGTTCATAGCTCCCATGCAATCTAAAATTCATAAGTTTCCTACACCACATGTCTTTGAAAACGTACAAGTCTTCAAATTAGCGTACAAATGTTCCTCGCTGGTGTCTTTTTTCAACTTACGTGTTGAAATTCTACAGCGAAAGTCAGTATTTCATGCAACTTAGGACTCGAAACTTGAGAATTTAGTGTACAAGACTTCAAACTATGCAATGTTTCACCATAAGATTTGTAATTCTGATGTATTTCAAACAATTACCATACAAAGTCTTCTCCATGCATTACCAATACACAGGTTCCTGCTATTATTTCAAGTTTTTGTAAAAGGCCATCAGCTAAAACACCCAAATCAGCGCACACATATTTCGTTGAAACGAAGAAAGTTGTAATTTTAGTGTAGAAATGATCATAGCATGCATTTGTGCAATTCGAATGCTCACATTTTACTGTGCAAACCTTCATGTTAGCACCCTAAAAGACATACTTTTCTCTACTCTGCATTCTCAAAACTTGTAATTTTGCTACATAAACTCTCTCTTCCAAGCAGTTCTTAGGTTTCAAGAGATGCCTGTTTGCAATGTTTTGCGCATCTTTGTAACATATCCGCTGTCATTTTGGCTTGTAAGCTCACACATCATGCATCATCACACGCTAAAAGTCGACATTTTACTGTAGAAATCCCTCATGCAAGTTGGAAGTCCTACGTTTTATATGTAAACTCTAAATCCAACTGCATATGCAAACTTGAAAGATGCTAGCATGCTAATTGGTAATAATATTCTAGTTGGAATGATTGCTTAAACATGACCTATGAGTTGTGTGCGTGGCCAAGCATGGGTCTAGTTCCATTGTCTTTTGGATAAACACCTCTTAGAGTCCTTCTGTGGAATGCAAGATGTGTCTAAAGTGCAGAGTCCATTTCTGATAACCGGCAGAGTTAAAAAAAAAGTGTGTGTGTGTGTGTATTTGCAATGATATGTGTGTGTATTTGGTTTGATGTTTGTGTGTGTGTGTGTGTGTGTGTGTGTATTTGCAATGATGTGTGTGTGTGTGTGTGTGTGTGTGTATTTGCAATGATGTGTGTGTGTGTTCATAATTCATAATTAATAATTATGATTCATAATTATAATTCAAATTTATAGCTGTATTGTGAAATGCGTGGGTGCGCTGTCAGCTGTAGTCTGATGTGCATGGCTGCGTTGTCAGCTGTAGTCTGATGTCTTTGGTTGCGCTGTCAGCTGTAGTCTGATGTCTTTGGCTGCGCTGTCAGCTGTAGTCTGATGTCTTTGGCTGCGCTGTCAGCTGTAGTCTGATGTCTTTGGCTGCGCTGTCAGCTGTAGTCTGATGTCTTTGGCTGCGCTGTCAGCTGTGGTATATCTACTACTTGCATCTATATGCAGGGACCTCCCTTTTCGCATTAGCCGACTTCAAATTGTTCTTAATGCTCGGCTCGGCTAATCGGTAGTCGGGTGGTTACTTACTGTTTAACGACGTTGTATCATAGCAAAGATGAACAGCGTCGTCCTCCTTCTTCCTCTGGGCTTGGGACTTGCACTAGGCCTATAATAATTATACTACAGCCGAACTTCGTAATCATATTCGAAAACTTAAAAATGTTAGGCGCGTATATTGTAAAGCTGAGCCGCCTAAGCGCAGGGCATCAGCTTATTCACGAGCGCCACGTCGTGTCAGAGGGTTTGTCTAGCGATGTCAACTGAAGATCTGAGTCATATATTGCCAGAGAAATGAGTCAGAGGAGCTGACATATAAGGCGGGTTTCGTTGAGGACGGGAAAGCTTGGAAGGCGGAGGATGGGATGAATTATATATGGTAGGAAATGTTGAAGAGGAGGTACTTCAATTTGGAGTGGAAAGCCTATTGGGTCACTTCAGCAGTGCAACATCGTATAGCTACGCCGTGGTTGGCCCTTCACTCTGGAACAGACTCCATGCAATTAACCTGCAGACCCTTTCACTGCATCTGTTTCACCAGCGACTGAAGACCATTCTATTTCATCGTGCCGTGGTCACGTGTTATCGGATCGGAAGCGCCTCTGAATAGTATTCCCACACAGATGATATACGTGATATACGATTACAATAAATGTGCATAAATACAAGCCATGCACACATACATACAGGCATACAGTGATGGCTCCACGTTTTCCAAATAGAGGGAACACGCAGAGTCAGGGAACTTGTATAAAATAACTTCAGTTAAAACACAGTTAAAAACAGAATCAATTTATTTAAGACAAATAAAATGAATAGTACATTACACCAAATGGAGTCATAGTTTACGATTTTCATGCATATATATGTATAGAGTCAAACTCGTTGACAAGGCAAATTGTCGGGGGTTGGGAGGTTCAACCCCTAGAATTTCTTAGGACCTCACAGTTAAGTCTTCATTGCACACAATACACCCCATGAAGGGGGTCGTTTCCAACCCCCTCAGTTGTGCTATTGTGATCTAGCATTATTTGACTCCGAGTCTCTGACAAAGAGAAGAAATTTTCATGGTGTATCAAACATGCATTTTTGAATTTTCCCAACAAAGGAATTGATTTTGATTCGAGTCTGATTTGCAAAACTGCTAGCGTTGAAATCAGCTGCTTTAAAATTTCGTTGACATCAGTTTGCAAAATACGAATAAAATGTTCAACACCCCAGTCTTTTCTACAATGTCCACACTGTCTTTCAGTGGAAACAAATTTAAGATGAGTTGACATGGTCCGTCGTCGGACGTGGAAGACAAGTCACGAGAACTACCAGTCTTGTTGTCCTCGAGACCAAGGGCTTGGTCTCGAGTGCACTCGAGTTCGTTTTTAAAAGTCTTGGTCTTGGTCTTGGTCTTGAGACCAAAGGTCTTGGTCTTGAGGTTCAAGGTCTTGGTCTTGGTCTTGAGGTTCAAAGTCTTGGTCTTGGTTTTGCAAGACCAAGACCAAGACTTTTGTCAATATGAACATCATTAATTTTAACAAACGGCAAGAATTTTAAAAATTTATCCAATAATTACTCATACAGTTATTGCTTTAGTATTTACACGGTGTGAATGAGGCTTCACTGCTGTTTTAGACAATTATTTTGACTTTCGGTTATTTAGCATGGAATGATTTCAAAACAGACTCATGATTAATTTGTACATTTACATCCGGTTCTTGAAAAGCTGCTTTGTGTGCTAGCGATTTCAGCACTAAGTTGTAGACCGTGTTTTTTCACATGGCAGAATTTTTATGAGGCCCCACAGGTCACGTCTTGGTCAGAAAATTCTGAGCAAATTGGTTTTTATAAAATTCAACAGGCATTTGGTATAACATTTCACATGAAGGACTTTTGTAAATACGAATTCGGAATTCTCTGCAGTCTCCATTTAGAGTTGTTTTGCTTGAACAAAAGAAAAAACTCATGTTTTCATTAAAATAACGGGTAGTCCGACTGGACAATTTTTAGTAAGGAATAGAAGTCTGGATACGATTGTGATTTTTGTGGGTCTTGGTCTCGGTCTTGGTCTTGAGGTTCAAGGTCTTGGTCTTGGTCTTGGTCTTGAGGTTCAAGGTCTTGGTCTTGGCCTTGAGGTTCAAGGTCTTGGTCTTGGTCTTGGTCTTGAGGTTCACGGTCTTGGTCTTGGTCTTGAGGTTTAAGGTCTTGACAACAAAACTGAGAACTATACACTGCAGGAGAGTCAAGTCTGGCATTACTGATCTGCGTTGGCAAGAAATTTCTATCATCGTTTTTCGTCTAAGAAAACGTCTGCAGTAAACAAACAACGAATCATAGTTTTACATTTCACTTAATGCTAATCAGCACCTCAGAGTGAAACGCAGTCATGTATGTAGACCCCTATTATAGTTATGATTACCAGTAAGTTAAGCAGATAGATAGAGTAAATATTAAGGCCTACAATTGCTGGTCCTCTGTATACACGTATACAGAGGACCTCAGAGCTTGTTTTAACCAACCTGGGTCGGGAAGGGTCGGGGTTTACCATGCACTAAATATAAGCAAAATGTAATTGAAGACGTTTTTATATAGTGACCGTACCGTATGAGCATCATTAGTTTTAGCTACATTGGCTAGAACTTACGTCCAACGCGCCTCTGTGTGAGAGTGCGTGCGGATCGCGGTTCGCCTCCCGATAATGGTTTATTTCAGTGATTTAAATCTCGGTCCATACACGAGCATCTTAGATGCTGTTGCGCCCATTCAAACTGGAAGCGGTGGTGAAGGATGTCACCCGATCAATTCATTGGAAAATGAGCAGGGTCGAGGCCATACGATCGCTGTATAAAAATGTGCACAATTGTTATAATGATTATTCATCAGTATACGGATCAGGCGAAGCCGTGTTTTGCTGAACTACCTCTGGCCAGTCCAGATTCTATCCACAGTTTCATGTTATTGAACACTGAGCTACGAGAAATCGTAAATCATACTTATTAACTCCCGGTTATGCTCAACTCGGATTCATCAATAGGCGACTATTTCGTTGCGTGGTCCATACAGCGTGTACGCAGCAACGTCATGCACCAACGCGACCGATCTTCTCGTGTTCTGTGAAGTTACCGATACTGATGAAATCGGCGCACACAACTCTTTTATGAGGCTGGACTTCGATACAGTTTCACCTGCGTATTGGCCGTCTTTTATGATTATTAAAAACATTTGCCGAATTTCTCTCATCTTGCAGCAAATTGTCAAAGTGTGAGAAGCCACAACGAGCGGAAAATCCAGCTTATAGCTAATCTCAGAGCAGAAAGGATGGCCTGAAGTAGTGTCTACGTATTATCAAGGGTCTAAGCTTTTGTGAGGTATTTAAGAGGCGCTATAGTAAATTTCCAGGAACATAGATATATTTACATAGATAGGCTGAAAACATCAGCATAAAAGTGAGTCGCGCCTGTGAAAATTTCACGTTTAAAATAACATCGGATTTCAACATGCATCGGATTCAAGCACGCAAATTGCATCTTTAAGAAAATTCAAAATTAAATACTATCGGACTTAATTACAGATCGGCTTAATATTTTGTGAGATATCGCCGCACCACGGGAGTCACGCAGGCACTCAGACGGGGGGGGGGGGTTGGCCCTCTGTCCCTCTGTAGAACAACTTCCGCGTACGCATTACGTATACACGCATACATACACACACATATACACAGTCTCATACACATATGTATGCATAGGCCTATACATATGCAGCGCCATGCATCTGAAGTGTAGGCCTTCATCAGGCATGTAAACCTATTCCCACAGATAACTGCTACAGATATCGATATAGGCCTATACGTGGTTTAATGGCTGAGTCGGTTTATGGTTTTCCGTAAATTCCAAACGCCTTAAGGGCTCCGCATGTAGCCTACATATATGTTATCTCCGTCTTATATGTACACTTTGCCCCCCCCCCCCGCTCTATTTGCCCCGAAGGTCGGCGAAGTGTTTACGCTACAGTCTCACAGTCTCTAAATCTCCGTTATAAGTTATAATGACAAGATAATAGCCTTCAATATAGAACAGATGACCCGAAGGCCAAGATTTCATATATGTCTATGGCCGCAAAGTTAACTGTAGGCTTTATAAAGAATAATACACATTTTAAAAGTGTTACACGATTTATTTAAATAGCTTCTATTTCAGTTGTTCAGTTCGCTCCAGTTTATTCTAAAATTTTAGCCTTTAACTTTAAATTCAAAAAACTAAATACTTATTGTAGTAAAAAACCTCCACCCGCTGTCTAATAATTAATTGTGTCGCTCGATCCGGAGACATCGTCACTTAGTTTAGACCAGTAATAGTCTGGGTCAGGCCACCCTTATAGAAATTTGACGCTGACTTGAAAGACTGTCTGCGTACGACAGATCGTGAGAAACAGTCTATGCATGCACGATAACAGTTAAATAGTGTGGAAAGCGAGCAGCGTACGTTAAGCCACACTTAAAGCGCAAAAATGGCTGACTTAAAGGTTGTCGCACCGTTGCGTTATACTATACTTGTAGAACCGGCGTTCTGCGTGTCAACTAGCCCTGAAATTTTCTAATCATGTGGTTAGTTATGTGTTCAATACATTCGTGTACTGGACGACCACAGCGTATGATAATTTCAGTCGTGTTCTAGAGTGTGGGCTTCCGACAAAACTAATCAGTTCTCTCCCTATAATTCCAGACGAAACAGTGACTGTCTTGTTCTGGAGCTTGCTCCTCCAATCCGGCAGGTTTCTATATAGCAGACAGCAGTAGTTAAACAGTGCGGAAGGCAGGCTACGTCCGTCAAGCCACATTATAAGATGCAGTCAGCGCAAAAGAGGTTGACGGAAGGTGCCGCACTATGGATTCTAACACGATAAGTTTAATGGCTATGTCGGAATCTCGATAATTTCTGCGCATGGCAGAGTTAGTTAATCATCTTACCTTAAGACACATTTAGTAACGGCAATGGTAATGGTAATAGCAAATTTATATAGCACCACTTCAAGAGTGATTCATCAGAAGCGCTCCAGACCTAAAAAAAAATGAAACCACGATCGAGAAAATGGTGTTCAAGAGTTTGCTTCGCTCCTTTCTCACGTCTCATCCATGATAGCAAATATGTCACTCGTACATGCATGGGAACTTATATATATGGCCTATACATGGGGAACGCTGTAGCTATCGCGCATCGTTATGACTCCATTGGTGCCATGGTACAGGTTGCAACAGTGAAAGATGGCTCGATGTATAATACGTATAGGTTATCAGACGGTCCTTTTGACTATTTGTTCAAGTCACATCTAAAACAATGTATACACCTTTTATGTATCACTATATAATTGAATGTAGCGACATCCTCTAAATTGATATATATATATATATATAAATTTATAGGACGTCGCTGTATATATATTTATTATTATATATTGGTAACGGTAGCGATAATGGTAATGGTTCAAACTTATCTTGAAAGAGCCATATGAAAAACTTAAAAGTATCAACATATTGCACCAATGATGCACTCATTACCCTGGCACGAATTCGCTTTAACACTTTTAACGACGAGCGTTGACTAAAAGTGACTGGGAAACCAATGCAGCTCGTCATTAAAGTGTTAAACTCTATCTCATATATTTATAGTTCACGAAACAATGCATTGCACTCAGCGGACCTATACCTTCGCTCCTTTCTCACATCTCATGCATGGTATACGCCCTAAATATTGCACTAGTTTAACGGATACCTGACTCCTGCTGTTCCTTGCACTGAGATAGTGTTGGAATCTCGAGTCATTAAAGTGTTAAACTCTGTCTCATATAGTTCAGGAAACATTGCATTGCACTCGTTGCAATGGCATGGCTTGCCAGAAGCTTTGGAATTCACTGCCAAGTTTTGTGAATTCTATCAACTCTCTGATGTTATTCAGAAAAAAAAATTAAAGAATTAAAACTCATCTGGTTAAGCTTGCTTAATACTCTCCGTAGCTTGATAGCTGGGTTTCTCTGAGTAACTGATTTCGACCTGGCTTATCTATAACGGTCGTTAACATGGGCGTCCGGAGGGGGGAAGAAGGGACATTTACGCCCCTTGGATTTTGAAAATATTTTACAAAAATAAAATCTTTTGATTATTATGACTATTCCAACAGTCCAAACACGATTTTCAATGTTAAAAAACACTTAATTAGGCCTATTTAGGTAAGTCTATGCAAAAAACGTCATTTTGCTCTCCTTCTACAAAAATGCCCCCCTCAGAAAATTTTGCCCAAATTTTTGCTCCCCTTAGAAAAATTCCTGCGAACGCCCATGGTAATTAATGGACTGTGAATTTCGCTACGATATCACTTGAGGCGACCATTGATTGATGCTTTATGGATTCTTACAACGGCGCTATATAAGTCATTAGATCAGATTAGGTTATAAAAACCGATCGAAGACGCTCGAAATGATGTCAGCGTTTCTTAAGAACACAATCAAACAACATAATAACCGATGTACGTCTGTCTGTCTGTCCCGTAACAAACACTATTGTGACGTCACTATACTACCGCCTTCGCGACGGCTGTCTTGACGACGGCTATAGGCCTATAATATGACGTCATAATATAACGGGGAAGTAAGCTTAATTGTTATCACTGCAATAATAATTGTTTTATATACCGTGATTTTTCACGGGTTACAGCTAGTTATGTATATTAACAGATTAGAAATTTACATATACTTTGTTCACGAATCTGAGAGATATAAATACTCCATGAAGACTGTTTGTGAAAAGATCACTAAGTTGCGGTCCTAAATTAAAACAACGGAAATAATTGTCCTGATCGTATCGTATCGTATCAAGTACTTTATTAGGAGCCTCTCGCAGTATAAACTATTCAGAGGCGCCCTCAGTGCATGAGCCCCGTGGAAACGGAAACGTCTTGAGCGAGCGAGTAGATGCCGGGGAGATTCACGTCATGAGCTTAGTTGTTAGTGAAGGGGAAGACCATTCCAAGCAGAGGGACCTGTCACAGTAAAAGCTCAACGTTGGGCCAGAGTGGTCCTACTACGAGGGACAAAGAGATCAAGACGGCCAGTAGAGCGCAAACGACGAGCCGAAGTTGCAGAGAGAGGTTGCCGCATAAGGTCGGAGAGGTATTTATAGGGGCAAGCCCTAACTGGGACTTTGAAACCAGAAGGAGGATCTTATACTGGATAAGCGAAGTAATCGGGAGCCAGTTTAGGACTGCAATCATAATATGTGGAGCTATGAGCCTATAGCAGCAGCATTTAAGACTGACTGGAGGGGGGGAGAGGCGTAGCATGGGGAGACCGAGGAGGAGCGAGTTACAGTAATCGACCCGAAAGCAAATGCATGTACAACGGAGGTAAAGACAGTAGGTACAGTGGATCGCCTGATAGCTCTCAGTCGTCTCAATTGGAAGAAGCAGGAGCGAGTACTGAGATGTGTTGACACAAGCGCAAACATGTGATCTGATAGGCCTATATTACATGTGTGGTTTAGTATTATGGGCGTCAGTAATATAACTGTACTAGTGTATTTGCCCGTCATAATTTATGACGTCATATTATAGGTCTATAATTATGTATTGTTGATTATCACCGTCGCCAAGATCGCCGTCGTCAAGACGACAGGTTTATGTTTCACAATAGAACAGAACCCGTTTGTGACGTAGCGTCCACCCGACAGACGGACACTATATGGAAACTATATGTATAGATGCTTATATGTATTATATATATGTATGTATATATAGTGCCTTAATCCTTCCAATAACTGTTATTGTAATTAGTAACTTCTTTCGCGCCGGTGTTTATTATTACATGAAGATTTATGAAGCGCAAGGTATAATAACTATAAATACAGGGCAGATGCGCTAGTATACATATAGTAAGGTACAAATAAACAGGTGAGTCTTTAATTTTGTCCTAAAGCTTTTGACAGAATATTCCGAACACGGAGTTCTAAGGGTAAACGAGAAACGATGCTGATAATAATGCAGGATCCGATGATGCTGCATGGCACACAGTCTTTGACCATGCAGGTGGCACAAGGCATCAACCGATGACGCATAGTTAAAATAACTTGGGTTCTAGATATGCCGTGGATTGAGGTGCCAATAATTCTGGTTGTACATGCTTTAACTGGGTTGACAGAGTCGTAACTTTGATCTAGAAAGTGGAGGGTACCAAGTTTCGCATCGTTTCCCTTTCAAGACCGTTAAATAATTATAATGATGCCCAAAGAATCTATATTTGGCGCCAATTAGCCTATGCGCAATGCCGAATAATAATAATGTTGACGATGCTGATAATAATAATAATAATAATAATAATAATAATAATAATAATAATAATAATAATAATAATAATAATAATAATAATGACAATAAAATAAATAAGCTTAGGCCTATAATAACAATAATAATTATATAATAATAATACGAAAATAAATCTAATAATTTCAAATTACTATACAATAGACGTGTTTCGTTACTGAAGAGGTGTGTGTCGATCATAATTGAAATGACGTAGCAATAGGCCTTTATTCTCCAGCTTTAAACCTATGATAACAATTGAGTCTAGACTTATTCATAATTGAAGTGACGTAAGACAGGCCTCTATTCTCTAAATCTAAAATTACAAACAATAGACGTGCTTCACAATTGAAATGACGTGACAATAGGCCTTTATACTCTAAATTTAAATTTAATAACGTTAATAGACTTTTTCATAATTGAAGTGACGTAACAAAGGCCACAGTGGTGGAGGTGAATGGAGAGACACTAGAGAACGTGGAAGAATTTGTCTACCTGGGAAGCCTGCTGACGTGGAACAACGACTGTGGGAAGGAGATAGGAAGAAGAATTGCGAAGGCAGCAGGAGCAATGGCGGGATTTGGGAGTATCTGGAGAAGTCGCGAGATCACTATCCAAACCAAAATAGAAATAATCAAAACATGCGTATTCAGCGTATTGTTATACGCATGCGAGACATGGACTCTGCGAAAGCGCGACACAAACAAACTACTGGCATTCGAAATGAGATGCTACAGAAGGATATTACACATCAGGTGGCAACAAAAGATAACAAACAAAGAGGTACGCTTAAGAGTTGGAAACACCAAAAACATCAAGCAACTGATAATGAAAAGAAAGCTCAACTTCTTTGGACATGTGTGCAGAATGGACAACAACAGACTGATCAAGCAAACCATGTTTGGGTTAATTGACGGTACGGGGATCAGAGGGAGGCCAAGCAGAGAATGGTTGGACGATGTTAAAGATTGGTGCGAAATGGATATACACAGGCTGAGCCTGATAGCACAGGAACGATACGTATGGAGGCAAATGGTGAAGCATGCGATTGACACCAACGGGCGCTGAGCCCATGGACTGATGATGATGATGATGAACAAAGGCCTTTATTATCTAAATCTAAAATTTTTAGTTATAGACGTGCTCCGTAATCGAAATGACGTAGGCCTACATAACAATTGAAGTCTTTTATTCTCTAACTTTAAACTTAATAACAATAGACTTCTATGATTTAAGTAGGCCTAACGTACCCAGGCCCTTATTCCTAAGTCTGAAGTTAAAAATTATAGACGTTTTAACAATTGGAATGACGTAACAAAAAGCCTCTATTTTCTAACAGTAGAATTTTTCATAGCTGAAGTGACGTAACAAATGCCGTTATTCTCTGAATGTAAACTTATAATAACAATAGGCCTACGCTTTTTCATAATTAAAATGACGTAATAAAGGCCTTTATTAGCTGAATCTAAAAATTATTATTAAATAATAGGATTCATAATTGAAGTGACGTAACATTGGTTATAAAATTAAAACTTATACAATAGGCCTAGACATATTTCATATTATAATTAAAGTGACGTAAAAGGGCCTTTATTCTTAAAATTTAAATTTACTAGCAAAAAACGTGTTTCGTAATTGAAATGACGTAACAATAGGCCTATATTGAAGGGTTGAGCTCTCATGATTTAGATTCTATCGGCTGTTCATGGTTTGCTTCATGCATCCCGAAATTTCCACTACTGAACTCCTTAAACGAGTTACTTGACGACTTCTTTGAGGCAGATTTTTCATCATTTAAGCCCCTACAGAAACTCAGTAACCCTCTGCAGATTAAAGAGGGTAGACGTTGAAGGACTTAGGGCGAGAAGTTTGCCACCCGTTAAGTGAGATAAAACAATTAGGTCTGTTATTTATAATTTAATTAGCGAAATTTATATTATATCATTATTATTATTTTTCGCCCGAGGTAGAAATGATCCCTCAGGCTCTTAGAAACTGTATCGGAAGCGTTATGTTCCAGAGTTAGCGATCCTCGTCCCCGATTAACTGTGCAAATGTGCCTCGAAACGCGACAGAGATGCGCTGGAACAGGTGTGTGGTCTCGAGTGGGTCCCCCGACATCGTTTTCAGTCGCCGGCCTAACTCTGTTATGAATTCGCTGCCAGAATTGTTTATGGGTCCCATCGTTTCGAGTGCAATTATTATTATTATTTTATTTTTATTCCCCGAGGTACATAATCCCTCAGGAGTCAGATACTAAGTATGTGAAATAATAATAATATTATCATCATCATCATCATCATCATCATCATCATCATCATCATCATCATCATCATCATCATCATCATCATCATCATTATCATCATCATCATCATCATCATTTTATTTCTTAAGATCCTGGATTAAACCAACGTATTGAGTTTGCAAGTATAGGATAACGTACTCTCCATGGCAATCGTAAGAGACCGAATAAAAGCCCAACACATTCGATCGCACATTATATAGTTTGCAGCTAATTCTTATACACCAATTAGTATATGCATAATTTGAATAAGTCATATATGTGTGACTTATGATGTTACGGAGTGCACGTTTATGTCATTTGTATTGAATTGACTTCCAAATATATTAGAAGGTGCATTTAGTTTTTCAAGACACATGAACCCTTTAGAAGGATTTAGATGATACTGTATCAGATGTCATGAGATTGTAATATATAATAGTAGATGATGGATGACATTAGATGACATAATAGATGACATTATGGATAACATTATATATGACATTATAGACAGTGATGGGCACTAAACTATTTTTTTTAGTTAAACTAAAACTATTTTCCAACTAAAAAAAATAGTTTAACTAAAGTTGGCAACTGATTTTGGAAGTTAGTTAACTAAACTAAAAAAAGTAGTTAAACTTTTTCCAACTTTTTACGACAAACATTTTCACAATAAAAGACGTTAAGTGAACTGTAATAATGCAAAGCGTCAATGAGAATTTCACCTTCAAACTATGCAATGTGTACTGTTCTGGCATACAGTTACATGTGTACTGTTACTACTGTAAGTAGTGTATGAGTGTGAAAACACAGTCTGTTAATGCTAAAACCATGCAGTGTTAAAATGTTTTTGCTGACAGTGTTCAATGTTCACTGTGGAAAAATAGTTGCATATTGCTGATTTTTTTAGTTAAACTTTTTAGTTAGCAACTAAAAAATTTTGGTTAAACTATGGTTTTAACTAAACTATTTTTTTAGTTAAACTTCTTCCTTAACTAATTTTTTTAGTTAAACTAAAAGTTAGCAACTATTTAGTTAACTATTGCTCATCACTGATTATAGACTATTGATGATACTGTGGATGACATTACAGATGACAATATGAATGACATTAGATAACATTTTTTATTACATGTTGGATGACATTGTACGAATAACGTACTCAAGTATACATCGCCCTGTTTTTGGTGTTGCGGCAATATATAGTCAGCATCACCATCAGCATCACCATCATCATCATCACCATCATTATTAAAATCGTCATCATTATCAATATTATTAGTGTTATTATTAGTATCAATATTAGTATTGGTATTAGTATTATTATTAGTATTAGTATTAGTATTATTTTCTCGTCGCAGTTACCTTCATGTGTATCTTTAGGTCGGAGGATGCTATCAATACCGAACTTGAGGACTCCGTGTTTCGTGGCGGTTGCTGGAGTTGGTGAAGGCACCGACTGAGAGGCGGGCGACGGGAGATGATTTCTTCGGTGAATGGCCGAGTCTGGTCTTCTCCTAGGACTGTCGAATGGCGGAGTCGTTGGCCACTTGTTCCCAATAGCAACCGTTGTCCTGACGACGGACGACGCGTCGCTAGGAGGGTTTATGTCCGGGAGGATGCGATTGGCGGTCTGTTGGCGATCAGCGGATTCGACTTTTCTTACGTCCTCCTCCGCATCTCCAGCGCCATCTTCCTCCTCTTCTTCCCGTTGCTCCTCGATTCTCGAGTCCTTAGACCCGGAGTGGTTTCTGGAAGGAGGATCAGGAGAGGTGGATGTCTCCCACCTGTCAAAGGACGCCGAAGAAGACTTTTCGCAGAACGGACTATCCAGGTCGGAAGGGTACTTGCCATTGAAGGACAGCCCAGGAGAGTGCGTCGGGGCACTTATGATGAGCGACCTCCCGGGGGAATCGCACCTGCGTCTCTTCCCCGGAAGACCTGATCCCCTTAAGAAGAAGAAAGGTCTGCCGCCGTCCTGAAGCAATCCTTCCCCGTCTTTACCCCTGCAATGCGATGGTAGCCCACCGTCTCTGCCTCCGGTCTCCCCCCGACGCTCTTCCGACATATCTGGCTGCCCACGGGGCATGCCCGACCCCAGAGGAACTCCCGAACCGATCGGAGGAACTGTAGGTGCAGCCCAGAGTGGCATCGGACGCTGAAGGGGGAGGTAGGCGGATGGGGAACAGGACGAGTAGAGGCAAAACATGATATCGAAGCGGTTTAACTTATTTACAACAAATTCGCTTTCAATTACACACTAATAAAACTTTTAGACAATTAGTCCTATATTATGTAGCACAGATTCCGATAGATGATAAGTATTCTCTATGACAGATTCAACATCTCATAATTGCTAAGATTCCTCAACGTACGACTCCCGTGGTACTACTCGTCATTCTAGATTTACTCTGTCTCCTCCGTTCAGTGACTTGCACCACGCGAGTAAAAACTTCCTTTCCGTTCAGTTAATTACTCCAATAATTACACGATCATAAATCACAGACTGCGACCCTTCTAAGGACCTAACTCTCAATGACCGTCGTCACATATAAGGGACAAACTACGCGCTCCAAAGTTTCCTCCAAGTTTTACTGACGGTCGGATATATA
>OY744617.1:10730865-10970865 GCA_963556255.1 Allolobophora icterica | reverse complement strand
ACATATACACATCTTTATACATACATGTATATAGGCTTTATACATATGTATCTTCCGTGAGTCGGAGATTAAGAGCTAATTTCACGCATGGCATTTGCTCGCCAACTTCTCTGCCTGGTGTCACAATCTCATCGATCATCGGATTCGATTACGGATATCAGGAGAATATTCGAACGAATGTAAACAAACGAGAAACGACATCGTATTGTATTGCACGCACCTAATTTATATCCGATTCCCCGACGACGGGGAATCAGAGGCGCAGGGAATGGTAGGGATATTCGCCCCGGGAATCTATTCAACTCGCTCGGGAATAGTCTAAGAATCACAGTCGTGCTTGGTATATATATAATTGCGCAAACTTTTATATCGGCCTATATAGGACCTATAGGTTTCAGAACTGTTTGTCGTATAAACACAATTACACACATATGTAAGCAGTACATGACTGACCAATTAACCTGCCTGAGAGGGTAAACTAATTTGGCTTAATTACTATAAGGCTATATATACATGTATTACATATAAGCGACCGTTGATTCGATGCATAGCAATATATTAGTCCCTACGTAACCCTGCAGCTGGCAGAAAAGGTAACAAAATTTGGGTGTTTATTTACTGAGGACTTCAAGTTTCAATGTATGCTATACAAGGTCATTTTTCGCGAATTGGGTTTTAATTGTTTTGGCTTGTACTGGGAATAAATAATTCTGGAAAATCAAAATTGTATTATTACTTATAAGTAAAGCTTATCAGTATAGGCCCCTATTGCAAATATTGTAACTACGAAAAGGTAGGCTCACCTTAATAATTGGAGTTCAGCTTAATCTCTTCGTTATTATTTTGCAGATTCATTTCAACCAGTTATTGAGGCAGACATTGCAAGAGACAGAAGCGGATGAAGCAAGACTGTCCGTATAGTGTGGACAATCCTCGGCTGTAGAACGATTCAAGACCAGGCAAGACAATGCTTTTGATGCTAAGCCAGAGTCTGGAACTGCGTGCATGTACAGAACTGTGATTGAAACACTTGTTTTATAATAACAGTCTATTCTATTCTATTTACGAATTTATAAAGCGCCTCTCGCAGTACAACCTATGACAGTCTGAAATAAAGTCTATGTAGACTGCATGATTTTGAAAAACTTCAGCTCTTTTGGACAATAGTGATTATCACAGGTATGCATGTGTTGTGATGAAATACAGCAAAGATATGATTCTATAGCTAGGCTATAGCAGTGATGATAATAGCAATTATGACGACGCTACAGATGAGAACACAGTTGAAACTATTCCGTCATCCCCAAGAAATGTTTCAATATTCTTTTATCACATCGGACCACGATTGAACTCTGTTACTGTTGAGGAGAAGAAGAAGAAGAAGAAGAAGAAGAAGAAGAAGAAGAAGAAGAAGAAGAAGAAGAAGAAGAAGAAGAAGAAGAAGAAGAAGAAGAAGAAGAAGAAGAAGAAGAAGAAGAAGAAGAAGAAGAAGAAGAAGAAGAAGAAGAAGAAGAAGAAGAAGAAGAAGAAGAAGAAGAAGAAGAAGAAGAAGAAGAAGAAGAAGAAGAAGAAGAAGAAGAAGAAGAAGAAGAAGAAGAAGAAGAAGAAGAAGAAGAAGAAGAAGAAGAAGAAGAAGAAGAAGAAGAAGAAGAAGAAGAAGAAGAAGAAGAAGAAGAAGAAGAAGAAGAAGAAGAAGAAGAAGAAGAAGAAGAAGAAGAAGAAGAAGAAGAAGAAGAAGAAGAAGGAGGAGAAGGAGAAGGAGAAGGAGAAGGAGAAGGAGAAGGAGAAGGAGAAGGAGGAGAAGGAGAAGGAGAAGGAGAAGAAGAAGGAGGAGAAGGAGAAGGAGAAGAAGAAGAAGAAGAAGAAGAAGAAGAAGAAGAAGAAGGAGAAGAAGAAGAAGAAGAAGAAGAAGAAGAAGAAGAAGAAGAAGAAGGAGAAGGAGAAGGAGAAGAAGAAGAAGAAGAAGAAGAAGAGCAGTCCCTTAGGTTAGCCTGTTCTATTCTATTCTATTTACGAATTTATAAAGCGCCTCTCGCAGTACAACCTATAATCAGAGGCGCTCCCAGTGCGAAGAGCTACGTGAGAAAAGTCTTGAGACAGCGAGACGTCGCAGCAATGCCCATGCAGTTAGGATATGAGAACGAGTCATGGAAGGAAGGTCATTCCAGAGGGACGGGCCAACCGATGCGTATGCACGGTGTTGAGCCATAGAAGTCCGGGTCCGAGGGACCAAAAGCTCATGTCGGTCTAAAGAACTGAGAGGACGGCCAGAGGCAGCCGAAAGAGGTCGACAGATAAGATCATAGAGATAACGAGGAGCTTGACCTTGGAACACTCGAGAGGTAAGAAACAGGATTTTAAACTGGATACGCGCAGAGAGCCTGTTCATGAGAGGCATGGGTACGAAGTGTTAGCGACTTCATTTTCTTAGCCTCGGCATAAGAGGTCTAGTGGCTCGTCCTCTCCCTCGTCGTCTCAAATTCCCACCGACAGTGTACACTGTACAGTCAGTGTACTCATCATAGCTGAGTTGGCTAGGGGTGCAGGATCGAGCAAAACTGTCGAACCAAATTTCTGCCCTGGTGGTGGTGAACCCCGACCTCTCAACTTACAGTCCAGCACGCTAACCACTACACTATTTAGCACCCATAAATACATATGTATGTATACGCACGCTAATAAGTCAAAGCAAAACTAGTACGTTGCATGTATAAGGTGGGGTTTACCCGAATTCCCGAAATCCGATTTTCCGAAACTACACGGTGAAAATGCAAAATTGGCTGTTTTTCTGCCAAGCGTTCGAATCCTGAAAACTAATATGAACTTTAAATTCGGTCAATATCCTGAATGGTAGGCCTATATTCTAAAATAACTTGAAAAGTTAGATACGGTCCAAGGGTTCGTCCATTAATTACGTCAACAAAATGGGGGAAAAGTTTGACAATTCTTGACAAGGGGAGGGGTGTTCAAGACAAAAACGCAACCATAGATTCGGAAAGTCTTTATGAGTGATCTATAACTTTTTGTCTGTAATTTAATCAAACGCGATATTTTCTTCATTTTAAATTATCTTGTTCATTGTTCGAAGATTAATGAGAAAATGCGCTGCATAATCTCTTAAATGCGAATATCCTGGGCTCTTTTTGAAAATCTTATATTTCGAGTTTCTTTTTCGATTGAAAGACAACTTGTTTTGTAGGGGAGGGGGAGGTAAATGTTTTTGACATAATTTTATTAGGGGGGTTCTTGAATGTTTGACAGTTGTTGACAGGGGCGAGGGAGGGGATCAGAAACTGCCTAAAATTTGTTGACATAATTAATGGACGACCTCTAATTGCGTTCTTTTCTATGAACCAAAAGTGTCTTCCGGCTCTGACACGGTTGATATAGGCCTATGGAACGGTTGCTATAAAACGGTTGCTATGAAACAGTTGCTAGGAAACAGTTGCTATGAAACAGTTGCTATATGTTTCGCGTCATTATATATTGGCTACCATTAGGTCTTGTCTTGTAATCACAATCGTAAACTACAAATTTCTAAAGCTTTAGCATATTCACAAGCGCTGCGTCATGTTAGAGGGGTTGACCAGAAATGCCAAGTTAAGTTCCGAGTCCGATTGCCAGGGAGACCAGAGAGAGAAGATAGAGGAGCTGCTAAGACGGGTCTCATTAAGGACGAGAAAGATTGAAAGACCGAGGTTTGGATGGATTGGAGTAAGAATTCTTGAAGAGGTGGGACTTTAATTTGAAGTGAAACGCCTGTGCTGTGGGGTTATAATTAGAGAAGCAGAAAAGTGATGGCTGAGCGGCGGTGACTTGTCATGTCTTCGACCGTCCTCGATCCGAGGATTGGAGGGACCACGAACAATTTTATAGGCCTATAGGCCTACTACAATGAACAATAAAAATCCACGTTGCTATAGTTATTTGATCATATTGGACTACATGTATAATCGCATAGGCCTGTCGTAATCATACAGCCTAAATTCACAGGCTTATCATAATCATTTAGGCTATAATACGGGAGCACCGTTCAGGCTTATCGTAATCTCCTAACCGCATAGCATGCAACTTAATGGACCCATGCTAAAGGCTTATCTCAACCGTAATCGCCTTAGCCTATTGTAATCGAGCAGATAACCGTTTAGGCTTGTAATCGCAAAGGACTTATCTCAATCATTTACAGGCTTATCGTAATTGTAGGCTAATCGTTTAGGCTTGTCGTAGATGTAGAGGCTACAGCGCATTTTCTTCAACGTCAAAGAGTGTAGGCCAAGATTCCGGCATAGCACATACACTTCAATATATCTCTGCAGTCAACCAGATTAAACGATTAGCATATATATCTCAGGCACAATCTAACCGTACTATAGTAATAGCTCAATATTAATTTTGTAGCGCTATTCTGGAGACGCAACTCTAAGCATTCGAATGAGACATGAAACAATTTTAAGGTTGGTGCATTGGGTCACTCAGAGAAACCAAATGGTTGGCTTACGTTCTCACCATTCCAAGTAGGTTGACAGACGAGGGTCTTTTGGCGAAGGTTACGTGAGGCGGAAGGCACGGTAAGGTCCCACGCAGTCCGTGGGACCGAGGCCTTGGGTCCGGATCCCACGAGCGGTGCTTCGATCCCTCTCATGAGAAGTCGCTAATTGAATCCTAATTCGTCTCCGTCGTTCGAAGCGGTCGCGGTTCGAAACCTCTAATTGCGTAAACAAAAGCGGCGGAACCTGCTTCGGTAGAGATCAAAGAACTGGCGTCTGATCGGAGATGGATCGCATAAACTGTGAGGTGACGACCAGCAAATGGCCGATCTCAGCACCGTTAATCATCGCAACAGTTTGTCCAATCGTATATATGGAACAGTTCATTGCGATTTCTGTCCGTACGTCTCTCTATTGCTGTCTCCGGCTGCATGCCTCTGTGTGTCCGTCTCCGACTGTCTCTGTTTCTATGCTTCTATAACTGTCTATATATGTTTCTGTCTTCGGCTGCTCTATCTGTCTCTGTTCCTATCTCTGTTGCTCTGTGGTTGTCTGTCTATGTCTGACTCTGTATCTGTCTGTCTGTCTGTCTGTGTTTACCTCTGTCTGTGTCTGTCTGTCTGTCTGTCTGTGTCTGTCTGTCTGTCTGTCTGTCTGTCTGTCTGTCTGTCTGTCTGTCTGTCTGTCTGTCTGTCTCTCTCTCTCTCTCTCTCTCTCTCTCTCTCTCTCTCTCTCTCTCTCTCTCTCTCTCTCTCTCTCTCTCTCTCTCTCTCTCTCTATTTTGTGTTAATGCCTCGTCTTTAATTCTCTCTGACTGCCTGTCAGCAGATTTCCATTATAAGCTACTACGTGTTAGATATTCATACACATAAATGCATATGTATATATATATATGCATGTAGAATTAATATGTTGTAATTATAATCTGTTCCCATGGAATTCTTCCGGATTAGAAAATAAGCTTATTTTTAATGGTTCTTGTTAGCAGTTAACGATGTCATTTTAATTTGCAAAGATGATGACAGATAGCGCCCTTGCAACGGAAACGTATTATGTGTCGATCTCTCTTCTGTATATATGCATATATACATCCATATATACTATACATCTATATATATATAATATATATATGCAATACGATATACATGCAGGTATACATGCTTTCACTCACATACATACACAGGATATGCAGAGTACGCGATGTGCGTGACAAACACAGGAAATATACCCCTTATTGCGTGGTTATACCGATATATTCGATCATCAGAAGTCCTGAGAAAACATAAGGAAAGGTGGCAAAAATTTAGACAATTAACGGAAAATTCCCAGAAAACAATAACATTCAAAAAGGTCTGACAAGCTAATAATTGGAAAAAATTTCGAGAAATCGTGAAAAATTCATAGATTGTGAGAAATTTGACTTCTGTACCCGGCACTTACGTACACATATACACATATACACATACACAGATACACAGATACACACATGCGCACATACACACGTACACACAGCCCAATACAATGGTTGTCTATAGTTATATCTGGAGACTGATCACAGTGTCCAACTATCTCGTCCTAAATGAAACCTACCTTAGCAGCACCTCAGCCTCCTCCTCCTCTCTCCCTTCTCTGCAGTGCAACCGGACTCGGATCTTCCTCTGGCATCTCTGCCATGGACAACCTCTCTGACATGACGCAGCGCCATTAATAAGCAGACTTGTTGTCCTCGAGACCAAGGTCTTGGTCTCGAGTGCACTCGAGTTCGTTTTAAAAGTCTTGGTCTTGGTCTTGGTCTTGGTCTTGAGATCAAAAGTCTTGGTCTTGGTCTTGGTCTTGTGATCAATAGTCTTGGTCTTGGTCTTGGTCTTGAGGTTCAAAGTCTTGGTCTTGAGGTTCAAAGTCTTGGTCTTGGTCTTGGTCTTGAGGTTCAAAGTCTTGGTCTTGGTCTCGGTCTTGGTCTTGAGGTTCAAAGTCTTGGTCTTGGTCTTGAGGTTCAAAGTCTTGGTCTTGGTCTTGAGGTTCAAAGTCTTGGTCTTGAGGTTCAAAGTCTTGGTCTTGGTCTTGGTCTTGAGGTTCAAAGTCTTGGTCTTGGTCTCGGTCTTGGTCTTGAGGTTCAAAGTCTTGGTCTTGGTCTTGAGGTTCAAAGTCTTGGTCTTGGTCTTGAGGTTCAAAGTCTTGGTCTTGGTCTTGAGGTTCAAAGTCTTGGTCTTGGTCTTGAGGTTCAAAGTCTTGGTCTTGAGGTTCAAAGTCTTGGTCTTGGTCTTGGTCTTGAGGTTCAAAGTCTTGGTCTTGGTCTCGGTCTTGGTCTTGAGGTTCAAAGTCTTGGTCTTGGTCTTGAGGTTCAAAGTCTTGGTCTTGGTCTTGAGGTTCAAAGTCTTGGTCTTGGTCTCGCAAGACCAAGACCAAGACCGGCTGTCAATATGAACAGTCATTTAAAAAACTCAAGAATTTAAAAATTTATCAAGCCTGTTTGCATCACATCCTACGACAAATACCTACGGACAGATGCAAGTTTTGTTGGTCAGGAAACCCATCGGCAGCAGCAACTAAGTTATGCTGTGTCTGGAAGCCCTGCCGAGACTTTTTCTGATAAACCATGGGATGATTTTAAAAAGGCTCACGATTTGTACATTTACATCCAGTGCTAGAAAGCTACCGTGTGTATACCAGCGACTTCAGCACCTGTAGAACGTATTTTTTCACATGGCAGAATTTTTATGAGGCCTTACAGGTCACGTCTTGGTCAGAAAAATTCTGAGTGAATTGATTTTTATAAAATACCAAAGGCATTTGGAATAACATTTTGCAACTCGGAATTCTCTGCAGTCTGCACTTAAAGTTAATTTGCCTGAATTAAATAAAAGACTCACGTTTTCATTAAAATAACGATTAGTCCGACTTGACAATTTTTTGGTAAGGAAAATAAGAAGTCTTGGGCTGAATGTGATTTTTGGGTCTCGGTCTCGGTCTTGAGGTTCAAAGTCTTGGTCTTGGTATCGAGGTTCAAAGTCTTGGTCTTGGTCTCGAGGTTCAAAGTCTTGGTCTTGGTCTTGAGGTTCAAAGTCTTGGTCTTGGTCTTGAGGTTTAAGGTCTTGACAACAAGACTGTTAATAAGCAGGTGTCTTGCTCTTCGCACTGGAGTATAGCACTTTAGATATTTTGAGTTTACGATTACGATTACAACAATTATGATCGCTTGCAGACGAACTGTTTGTTCTTGTGTCGTTAAATGTATACTATACAATGCAACCAAATGTAATTTGGAAATGCCTTCCTTACAAAGTTCAGAAATGCACACTCTGGCCGGGCGATCATTAAAAGCCACAAGTATGGAGTGGAATAGGTGAGTTTTCAGTTGCGAACATGAAGCGGTAAGAGAGTTTCAGATAGAGGCACTGGGAAAATTAATACGAATGAACGCCGCGCAAGATGTCCATATCGTCTCTGATTATTGGTTCTCTCTCTAAAAATTGAACAATATCATTACAATGCACACATTGTTTTATTCTTACGCATTTATTAAGCGCCACTAACTAATGACAAGGCATCAATCTATGGCGCTGAAGGACTTGCTCAAGGTCCCTATAAATAGCAACAGTCTCAGAGGACACTCGAACCCATGTTACAAGGCAAGCGCTTTAACCGTGTATTGAAGGTGTCTCCTGGTTCGACCATTTAGCTTCCTATATGCGGGATACTTGCACTGGCTCTCCATCCGGCAGAGTTTAGAGTTTAAGATCCTGACCCTTACGCGTAATTGTCTCGTCTGCTCTGCTCCATCATACCTTAGGAACTTCTGCTTTTCAGTCTCCCTGTCCCGGATCGTGGCACCCTTCGGTCGGCTGCCCATGGACTCCTGATTGTCCCTCGTATGCATACTGCAACAGCTCAGTCCAGAAGCTTTGCCTATGTTTCATCCACCTGTTAGAATCGCCTTTCCCTATAGATGCGGCTCGAGCTCCTCAGTTTATCCCTTCCACAGTGCCACTGATGAGTTTATTCTTGAAGCGGCGTTTTATAAATGTCAGATTACAGTTACAATCGTGTATACCGTGTTCCGTGAAGTACATACATGTGTTAGTCCCCGTGTCATTCCGTAATTTCATGGGTCAATGGGACTTTTCGTCGCCCACCATTCTCCCAAGCAGCGACACCCATAAAACGCCCCGGTGACTCGTATACCGACTGCAGACATCTAGATCGGGTATAGGTAATTAATCTTCGCCTGATTTTCCGTTTCCTGCGGCTGGTCCTCGGGGTCGGATGGACATCGTATATGTATCACCACAGATGGATTGGTGGGTGGCATGCTGTGATTGTTCAGACGACACCACCCCCATAGTAACTCTACCCTGCTGTCGCTCCATGCGCTCCAACAACATCTGGTCAGTGTGAACAAGAAAGAAACGCCAAGCAGTTAGAGAGAGAAACAGAAAAGGGCATGCAGGGACAAATACGCGGACAGACATACAGACTGAAAGACAGACAGACGGACAGGTGAACATACGAAAACAGGGTGGACAGAAAGCGAGGCAGAATAGGAAGACATAAAGACAATAAGGCAAAAAGATGGATTGAGAAACGGAACCTGTGAGAAAACAAGAAGAAGCAGCATTGCGGCAAAGAAAGAAAGAATAAAAGTTAAAATGGAAGAAATGAAGAAGAAAATAAAGACATAGGACAGAACGCGACAGGAAGAAAGAGAGACAAATACAAAATGAAGTAGAGACAGAGACAGAGAGAAATAGATAAACATTGATAGAGAGAGATATAGTCTATAAGAGACAGAGATAGACAATAATAGAGAGATAATGACAAAATGAGTGCATGTGAAAGATGACACGTAGGCCTATATAAATATATATATATGCACATGCATATATTTCTGTGTGTATATATATATATATATGTATGTATATGTATGACAGGTAAGGATTTACAGAGTAAAATAGAGACACGATGATGATACAGACAGACAAACAGACAGATAGACAGACGTATTAAGAGAACACGCAGCAGACCGCGGAGGCAGCTGAAGACCAAACAAGAGCCAACCAGAAAGAAGAGAAGAAGAGAAAGCGGCACTGCAGAGAGAACGAGCGATGCCTCGATCGGCGCATGCCCTGCGTTTGTGGCATGGGCATCCGATGCCTTGGCAGCAGCAGATGCTGATCCTGCTGCTGCTGCTGCTGCGGCAGAAGCGACCGAGCGGAGGGCAGATCATCTGTGCAGCATCGTTCCACACGTCTCATCATCCTTCTCGCGCACAAAGACGTTTCATCTAAGATTACGGACGATCTGCGACCCCTGGTGGGCGCTGTGTAAACAATCGCCATCACCGTAAGACCATTCGACACCGGCCGCCGGGAACCTACCGTCGGAGGCCGTGCCACTGAAGAAGCGCCGATAGCGAGGCAGGCAGGCAGGGCTGAACCCCGACGATGCCACGGGGCCTCGATGCAGAACTACTATCGACGACTCATCCGTAAGACGTCGGATCTATTCATGCGAGACACTATGCTCTCTGTTTAATCAACCGGAACGGTTCTGGCTTTACATTCAACTATGCTTCTAAAGATATATTCCTCTACGTCGAATGGGCTCACACCTTCTTCTTTGCGCTTATTTCCACGAGGCAGTTCATCTGCTTTCTACCGCCTCCTTTAGTTTTCTCTGTTTAACCCGTGGCTGGACTGGGAGCACCTCTGAGTAAGCTTCTTGAAGAGGCGCTATGTAAATTATCAAAATGAATGAATGAATGAATTAACATCAATACAAAGTCAACTGTGTTTCTAGAGATATAATTATTATTATGCAGTTGAGCGTTGCGATCATTTGTACTTTTTCCTTGTATCGTGTAGACTCTAGGAAGAATTGACCAGTCCCCGAAGCAATAGCACCAAACGCCAGCCACGAGTATGAAGTGTTAACGACTTTATTTTTTCAACCTCGGCATATGAAGACGGGTGGCCAGTTCTTCATTCACCGCCTGATAGTGTCCTTCCCACTGACAGTGTACGGTCAGTGTATTCATTATAGCTGAGTTGGCTAGGGGGCGCAAGCGGAGTCGCAATGTTGAAATTTCTGATTTGGCAGGGATTTGAACCCAAACTTCTCGGTTGATAGTCCAGCACTAGACTCTTGCGCACCCCTGTTGCTTAGACCAGCCAATGACAAATTGCATTGTCTTTTATATTTCATTCTCTCTCGCCGATTCCTATATAAATCTGTGACTGCACTTTCAATTGTGTGAATGAATGAATGAATGAATGATGAATGAACGAATGAATGAATGAAAGAATGAATGATTCACTGAATGAATACGCGATTTACGTCCTAGACGTCAATACTTGAATCAGAGGCACTGTCAGTGCCTAAGGCGAAAGGGGAGATGGACTTGTAGCCTAGCCGAGGGTGGAAGCTAAGTAACTGAAAGCTACAGAAAGTACAAGCATTCCGGAAAAGATGGAACTTCAGCTCGGACCTGGAAAACAAGACGAGAAAGAATAATTTCATACATAGATCAGGCTCTGCTACATGTAAGACGCCTGTAGCACAATACGTAATGTACTGTAAAGTATAACAGAATACAACTATATTTTATGTGGCCCTCCTTCCAAAGTTCAGAAGTGCACCACACAACCATACGACAGAACATTGATGGCGCTGAGGAACTGTGCGCGAAGGTCTTGCTCAAGGTCCCTACACAATCACATAACATGAAAAAGGAATAAAACACGATGTAAGTAAGGAGGTCAGTAGTAGGTAAGTAATAGCCTTAATTAATATAATTATATAAGACAAACGCCTACAGTTAACAAAATAATAAAAGTTGATGTAGTGAACTGTTGATATCACTCTGAGAGAGAAAATTTAAGTTATCTCCACAGAAGAAAGGCTAATATAGGATGCATGGCCATTCCGAGTGATCACACTGAAACTTCAAAGCAAGCCATGTTAATACATACAACCAAATGGGACGCATCCCCAAACTTTCCCACTTAGTGCGATTGTCAAGGATCGTTCTACGGCAATATGCACGGGATGCATGAACACAAACTCCAAGACGTCGCTCATCTGTCGTTGCCTTCGGTTGCATATAATTCCGTCCAGTGAGTCGGTGGCACCGATCGACTGCTGAGGAGAGGAGGAAAGAGATTCAGATACGGAGGCAGATGAGCATCCCTGATGTTGCATCCCTCTGGTCGTTTAGGCAGCCGTGCTGCGGTGACGACATGTTGTTATTCGAAGTTCAAACTGTTATTTTCTTCGTTCGCGTTTATTGCTGAACGCATAAACAGAACAGATACGGCGGCGGTGGCGCTAGGATTATAAAACACGTTAAATGATCGGCGTCGGATGATCATACGAGTCACACATGCACTGCGGCAGGATCGACGCCCTCTGCAGGAGATCCACAGCATCACAGATCGTAGTGATTACCTAACTGACGCCAGCCGTAGCACCTGCTATGTATTTCAGACGGAAGACATGATGGAGGCAGGCAGGTGCTGCACGATCCATATGGAAGACTTTTATGAACACCCACCCATACACACACATACACACACACACACACACACACACCTACACACACCTAGTGTCACACACACACACACACACACACACACACACACACACACACACACACACACACACACACACACACACACACACACACACACACACACACACACACACACACACACACACACACACACACACACACACACACACACACACAAACACACAAACACACAAACACACACACACTAACTAAGCTTAAGGCAGACTGTCGTGTCTAGATTTATAATAGACTATGTTGATTGTACATCAAAATGCGGTTAACAATTGGTTCATCAAAGAATATTCTTACTTACTTACTTACACACACAAACGCACACAACACACACACACACACACACACACACACACACACACACACACACACACACACACACACACACACACACACACACACACACACACACACACACACACACACAGTCACACACACATACATGTACATTGTTGATCCCATGAATTTAACGCGAGTTTTGCCTAATTTGAGAATGATTATGACGACTATGATGACGATGATGATGACGACGACAATGATGATGATGACGACGACAACGACAAAGGCATAGGTCCGTAGACGCATATATATGGCGGATTTCGTGTTAGTGAGAAGTAAGGCCAACAGCCAAACTCCACGTATGAATAACTTGCACGTAGTCCATGCGGATTCATGTCTAAACACGCATACATGTGTCTTAATCAAACGGCTTACCTACTTGATTTCAAAGTGAGACTGGTAGAACCAATCCCTGAAACTCTCTGAATAAGTTTATAATCTGCGCTTCACTCGTTATCTAACTTCAAGTAGGCCTATTCGTTCTAAATAAATTATTTTTAAACCGCCAGTTGGAATTTGAATCGACTAGTAACCTAATCTCTGACGATAGATAGAAAAACGCTCTCGTATATCACGGCCACATGTCTCATTGTTTAACACCTGGCGAAAGTTATTGATGTCTATAAAAACGTGTATAAGCATAATCTAAACCCGTTTATGTTCTTAAATGACTACTACACCGGAAACTCGTTGCAACGCGCTACAATACAACTCGAGTTCTGGCATAACACAGTCAGAGACAAGGCGATGAATGCAGAGCCGTTTTAAGGAGTTTGGGGGCCCTAGGCCCAATCCGCACAAACCCTAACTTGCCTTAAAAGTAACCCGATTTCATCCTCAATCTCTCAGTCTCAGATGTATTACATTAATGCATTGAATGTGCATATGTGCCATTTTGTTAAATTTGTTAATATAGTACTATTACTAAACTCATACTAACACAGCTTACACAACAACCTTTGTACTACAAGTGTAAAATAAAAGTTTAGTCTAACATGCGTTACAATTTCCATGATTAATTTGTAACACAAACTGAAAGCGAGATTGTATTGAGCAAATGTTTGCTATACGTGGATTGTGACTTTGCCACGACATTTTCTTACAAACAACGCTTTCGTGTTTTGCTCTGAGCAAAGTCTCTCATAAAATCATCGAAATTCAAAGTACCTCCGTGATCTCTTCACCATCCAGGAAACCCGCTCCACCTGATCCTACTCCTATCTCAGACTTTCTCGACCACCAGTCACCACTCACCTCAAGTTCTCCAACCGAGCCATATCCAACACAGCATCACGACTGGAACGATCTCCCTCTGAATTCCGCAGTTTCTCAGCTCCTGCATCTTCATTGCAACCCGTCCTTCATCCTCCTCCTCATGTTCCTCTGTCTATCACCCCCGGGCTTTCCACTCAAAACTGAATTCTCACGGGTTTTTTTTCAAGTAATCCTAACCTGACTTGCATTCAAATTATTCTCGCCATAAATGACACCCCCTTAACAGTTTCACTGCCTCCTCTCTTGATCTGGCCTCCAGGAAAACGGACTCGGACCTCTTTTGGACTACTCTCTGGAAACCCGGGTCCTCTGATTTGATTTGGCCTTCTGGAAACTGAACTCGGACCTCTTTTGGCCAACTCTCTGGAGACCCCCACTGATTTGACGTAGCGCTCGTGAATAGGCTGGTGCCCTGCGCTTAGCCTTCGAGTGGCGCCTTAGAAATTTGGAGATTACAATTCGTTGAAGCGTCCAAGGATATCATTCCAGAGAATGGTGAAAACTGCAATTTCCAACTTATCCATCTTTTGCTTAGAGCTGCTGCTTCATGGGAAATGTCTCTAGGTTAATGGTCTTTGTCTTTTGCAATCTCATCAAGAGCTGCTTGGACTTCTTTGTACCCAAGACAAAGAGCCTTCACAGCATCAGCATGAGCGGACTATCGCGTATCTGACAAGAGTTTCACTACTTTGCGTTCATGTCATAAACATGTCTCCTGGACATGACACGAAAAAGGCATATGGTTTTTGAACAAAGTCGAATGCAGACCGCAGCGACTTTTGTTTTAAAAGTGCTATTATTCTTACTTTGCTTAATTTGCAGAATTGGTGCTTGTTAGAACATAACTTATAATATTGTTATTTTATTTCTGGGTCGTCGCGGGGCCCCCCTGTTGCGCGGGGCCCTAGGCCCGTGCCTCGCGTGCCTATGCCTTAAAACGGCACTGGATGAATGCCAAAATCAGTTCAGCTATAGAAAATAAAGTCGCTAAAAACGACGTCGATATAGTCGGTTATTGATACGAGTCTAAACATCGACGGTGTAACGAATTTCCGGTGTACATGTAAGCACGTATGGGCTACCGTCGAATATTAGATACTCTGTACACAATGGATTGTTTTCGAGAATGTTATATATAATCAGAGGCAGAAAGTAATACTTTGTTAGGTCTTCAATCGCTTTAGTCCGCGACGAATGGAGACAACATCTCAGGATGTTTGTTAAGAGGAGTGAACGCTTTGTACGAAATTAACCGCATCTGGAGGTTGCCGAGATCTCTGTGAGGATGGCTGCAGATTTATATAACAGTTGAGAAACACAGATTGAATATTATAAACAGAAACCTTCTAAATATTGGTATGGACGCTCATCTCCATTTACTTCCAGAGACGCAGCACCGCTGCATAAAGTTACACTCTGGCAGGACCTAGTGCGCTCGCTCATTGGAGCATGCACTCATTCTCGCTCGCTCGCTCGTTCAGTCACCCACTCACTTTCATCCACTCACTCACTTTCACTCAGTCACTTTCACTCACTCACTATCTCGCTCAATACTCACTCACTCACCTTCACTCATTCACTCACTGTCATTCACTCACTTTCACTCACTCGATCACTCATTTTCACTCACTCGATCACTCATTTTCACTCACTCTCACGCTTGCTAGCTCACTCACTGAGTTTCACTCACTCTCGCTCGCTCATTCACTCACTTTCACTCACTCACTAATTCACTCACCGTTTCACTCACTCACGCTCTCATTCACTCACTCCTCGTTCGAGCGCTCACTCACGCACACCCCACATCCTAATCACACAGGTGCTTGGTATCTTTCTACTGTAATCCGGGTTTATTTATAAAAATTCTGCATTCATTATTTTGAACTAATCTAATCTTTGGAAGAAGAGATCAACCAATTAGTCCACTCAACCGTCAACGATGCTCGAATACATCATAAGCCAAATGACGCCGAGGTTTCGTAACTCGCTCTGATTGTCGTTGTAGCTATCCGATGCAATGTTGCTGACGCAGAGATAACTATGATGCGGCGATGCTGATAACATGCGTCCGACGCTACCGTCCATCATTTCCGGGGTCGGTGAATAAATACACAGCCTTGTCAACACCCGGCTATAAATCGGTCAGCCCCTCGCTACCCGACCGTATGGGAGCCTGCGGGGGCACGTAAGCTGCGCCCGTACGTGCCGCATATGGAGGAGAATCCTCCTCGCGTTGGCTGTTGGGTGGCTAACGGTAGAGAACGGGAGATAGTGATAGAGTACGTGATAACGACACCGGTTCTACGCTCGTCAGTCAATGAAACCAATAAAATATACAATACCTCCGTGTGAGCTGCGGAGGCTTCGCCCGATACGTGATACGGGTCTCGATGCATTAATTGTCGTGTTAATATGTTCATCTTGTCCCATCCATCAATGTCAGGCAGTCGTCGATGCTGTAGACCTAAATGCCATTCTGTCTCACCGAAACAATAATTAGCGTCTAGATATAGATGCCATCTAGTGATCGGTATTTGAACCATATGAGCGGGTGGTGCCAAATGCCAACCACTGTTTTCGTGCAACGTGATGTAAGTGCTATTTTTATCGGAGATTTATATAGCGACACTTTCAGAGAAATCATCAGAGTCGCTGCTGACGTTAGAGCGGGAAGTTTCGATCGGATGGAATTGGTTTGAAGCGTTTGGTGAAAGAAGCGAAGAAGCTCATGTCGCAGTTGCTAGGCATTTTATTCCAGAAAGACTTTAAGGTAATTATAACTGTAATTAGTAACTGTTGTTGTTCATCGAGTTCATCAAGAGAAGAATGGGATGAGCACGGGAAAATTGGTCGGAGACACGAGCGAAGACGATACTTGTGATGCTTGGAGATGTCTTGGGACGAGGTTGGAGGACTGGAGGTGGACTGCAGTCTGCAGAGACGAATGGAGTAGCTGTGTTGTCCGATGTGCAGGCCTGAACGGGAAGGACTAAGTATTAAGCACTAAATAACTTCTATCGCGCCGGTGTCTAAGTCACAAGGAATCAACCGATGGCACACATTGATGATCAGTATACATGCAGGAGCGTGGGATCACAACCTCAGTTCGCGATCTGGGCATTCCAGTTCTCTCATTTATAGACCATGCCAACTACGTCAACTCCGCACCATCCGTCACTCGCTCTTCCCTGCACGCGGTCACCACTCTCGTACATGCGCTGATCTGTACTAGGTTTGACTTCGGCAACTCCATCTAGCCTATACTAGTCTCTCTTCACTAAACCTTTTCAAGCTACAATCAATACTTAACGCTACAGCCCGTCTTATTGTTGGCATCCCGAGGTTTGCGCACATATCTGCCTTCATTTGGGACACTCTTCACTGGCTTCCTGTGCCCCATGGCATCCAGTTCAAAATTTTAAGTCTTATGCGCAGCTGTGTGGTCGGGATAGCTCCTTCATGCCTCCAGACCTTCTGTCTCCTCACTACGCTCAACTCTCCGTTCGGACGTCTGAGGCCTTCTGGTTGTTCCCGCATGTGCGGTGATACTGCTCAGTCTAGAAGTTTTCCTTAATATGCCGGCCCCTATATAGTGGGAACCGTCTTCCGCAGGAATTTGGGCTTCAGCTGCTCAGCCTTTCTCTTCCTCTGTTCCAGAAACGCTTGAAGACCATTTAGTGATATAGCTCCCACTTGGTTCGGGAGCGCCAATGTAGGCCTACTCCCCGCGTTAGGCCTACAAGCCGAGCGCTTTAACCAACCGGCTACCGTGTACGACAATGCACTATACACATTATCTAATTATTATTATTATTATTATTATTATTATTATTATTATTATTATTATTATTATTATTATGATCATCATCATCATCATCGTCATCATCATCATCATCATCATCATCATCATCATAATCATCATCATCATCATCGTCATCATCATCGTCATCATCATCATTAGGCCTATCATTATCATTATTATTATTAGATTTCACAAAAACGCATAGTCCAACTGTTGTAAGGTAAAGAAGTATACTTTCGGGCTATGTATACATATAGACGCATCTATAGACAGATGGAGCGTATACGTGATGGTCCATGTCTGTTTACTGTTTAATGTAACCCAGGCAAAAGTCGTCTCCTGATGCGCTACGATCGCATCCGTTCCTGTCTATAATAAAACCGACAAAAGCTCTCGACGACTGGCTGCAGTCAACGACGGATTTATGGCGTTCGTAAAGATCGCACTCCGCGTCCATCAATCTTGACGAAATCACTGCCGTCCAGATGAGATTTTTGTCACAACTTAACAGCACTTCGTCCCCTAACTTTAAATACTCGATCCACCCGGTCCTGCTATATACGCTATATACTGTAGAATGTGGTAAATGTTTATCTTGTAAAACAGACATCAACATGGTTTACATATAAGACGTGCAGAGCGGCGGGGTTGGCAGCAGTGCCAGATATGTGGAACATGCAAAGAAGAGCAGTCCCCCAAGCTAGCCCGAGGCAGCCATGGGTATGAAGTGTTAGCGACTTCATTTTCTTAGCCTTGGGATATGAAGGTGGGTATCTACCACTGGGCCCTGGCCAGTCCTCTCCCTCGCCGTCTCATCTTCCCACCGACAGTGTACTGCATGTACTCATTAAATCTGAGTTGGCTAGGGGGTGTAGTTGGAGTAGAAATCTCGAACCATATTTCTGCAAAACGTGTGGAAAACAATATCCGTAAAGGGAGATACAGATGACACAGGGAGAGGAGGAAATTCCCTTCCCGGAAAATGTACCCTGTGAAAAATCTGTCCTCCAACGAGGCAATGGGAGATACCTACAAAGCGATTTCTGAACGCCCATTGACATAGGTCTCGATTGCAAAAGCCCTGCCAGCATGTCCACGTACAGCCCATCTAAAATAAGGCGGGCTCGTGGGCTTGCCTCTATCAGCGTATATCCGGGATCTAGGTGGAGCCCCTTATCCGAATAAAATTGTATGTGGGCGACAAGTGGACTTATGGGCTTGGGCTGCCCACATGGAACCCATATAGGTTTGAGGTCAAAAGACCGTTAACCGACATTTGCAATATCCGACTTTTGGGTAGGTGATAAATGGGCACGTGGACTGCGGCCTCATGTCAGAAGTCCATTAACAAATTTAGATGCGGACGTTCGCAATTTCATAACCATCGCACTCTATGCCGAATCTGGGTGACCTCTCGTCCCTTTTGCGGACATCGCTTCTGGGTGACCTCATGTAGCCCAACTCCACGCTCAACGTTGTCCATACCGTTCTAGTTACAGAAGGCACGTCAAAATATCATAACTGAATCTGCAGCCATGCCAACGTCAGTGGTGGCAGACAGAAGTAATAATAATAATAATAATAATAATAATAATAATAATAATAATAATAATAATAAACACCACACCCCGGAGACGAGGACGGCGTGCTCCAAGCTTAAATACACTTCTGTTTTTTAGTTTCTTAGAGCCTCAGGGATTTTCGTACCTCGGGCGTTAAGCAAAACAATAAATAATAATAATAGTGACAATTTATATGGTGCCGTAACGCGTCCATACCGATACAAGAGCGCCATAGAATAGAGGTACTGGAACTGTATACCTTAAGCCTAGACATTGATGAAATATGACTAGACGAGAATTAAACATATTTTTATAACACTAAAACTTGTAAAGTCAACAGACGGAACTTGCAAACTAATCTGTTTTCTTTGTTCTATGAAATTAACTAAACCCGTACATTTAAAATATTTCAAGAAATATATGTCTGTGGAGGATCACAGTAGTGACGATAACATAATGCCAATGCTCAGATGATAACATAACAATAATGTTATACAAAATCCTTCTCAATTTCAAACATTATGTTACACATTCCACATCCACATGGTCTAAAAAATTAAACAAGTAATAACATCAGACATTATTGCAGAATAGCTCCAGAAAATTGTTTTCAACTGGACTATGATTCGTCCTCTGCTTAGGGGCCATCCATATATTACGTACGCAAAATTCCGGGAAAATTGGACCCCCTCCCCCCTGTTCGCAAGCGTACTTTCTTCCACAGCCCCCTGCGTACGTACACTTGACGCTCACCCCCCCCCGAAAACCAGCTGCAGAAAGTGTCTCGGAAGCGACTGTCTGCACTTTAGGCCAGATTGAAGGATGATTGAGGGCCAATGTAGACAAATTATAGGTATCTCGTTCACAGCACAGAATAACTGCACATGGCTTTTATATAATGTAATAAAATGCCATCGAACAACTGACTATAGGACAATAGAGAGTTATAAATAGGCTAATGTGGACGTCATAATTAGAAATTTATTTTGCGTACGTACACTTTTGTCCACCCCCCTCCCCCCCGTTCGCACCCGTACTCAAAATCGTCAAAATCCGACCCCCCTCATTGCGTACGTAATATGTGGACGGCCCCTTATGAAGATCTTGCAAGACTACTGCTGTTGTTGACAACTGTTTTCCATCAACACAGTTCTCACAGTCAGTATATATATGGACTCAAGTCAGCTATAATATTTCAGCAGGTTGCGTCAAGGTCATAGTAATTCAGCAGGTCGAAAAAATTAATGTGTTAGTTTGACGCATCAAGCAGCATAACCTCAACATAAGCAGCATAACTTAGGTAAAACGAAGAAAATTATTGTTGAACGCTTACAGCCCATTTCAGTTTTAGAGTTTACAACATAAACTTCTATTTACATACTAGATAAAACGTAAAAGTCGTTTAGATCTAATAATTATGTCTTAAATGTAAAAATAATATTAAAAATTCCAAAGGTCAAGAGTAAAATATGCAGGTCATAGGGCAGGTCAAGAGTAAAATAGGCAAGTCAAATGACCTGCTGTGACCCATGGTAGCGCCGCCACTGTATGGACTGAATCTCTTACATAAAGTGCTTGCATAGCACATTTGTGCCATGTTCGGCACAATGAATTCACAGAAATAAATCTCACCTAATTTTTAACCAGTATGGGATCTTGCATGGTAGCTGAGACACTCACTCATGTGCAAAACCACATCACTTCTGTGCCTTTTACCAAGTGTGTCTTCTTTACTGCATTTTGAGAGTTTTACTCTGTGTAAATGCTTTCTTGCATAAGGTGCATTTGTATAGTTTTATCCATTGTGGGTTCATGCATGACGTTTCTGAGGGCATGTCTGTGTAAATGATTTTTGACATATATTGCAATTGCAATATATTGTTTTCTCTGCAAATGCTCTGTGACATAAATTACATATTCAGTTTGAGTTCTTTTATGGTGTTCCAGATGATTTTTCTTTGCAAATGGTTTGTGACATAAATTACACTTTTAAGGCTTTTCTCCAGTGCGGATTCTTTTATGTCGTTCCAGACGAGTTTTCTTTGCAAATGCTTTGTGACAGAAATTGCACATGTATGGTTTTTCTCCAATGTGGGTTATTCTATGGCACTTCAGATAAGTCTTCTGTGCAAATGTTTTGTGACATGAATTGCATATAAATGTTTTTTCTCCAATGTGGGTTCGTACATGGCATTTCAGAGAAGTCTTCCATGCAAATGCTTTGTGACATAAATTGCACATGTATGGTTTTTCTCCAGTGTGGGTTTTTGTATGGTGGTCTAGATCACTCTTCCGTGCAAACGATTTGTGACATAAATTGCACAAGTATGGCTTTTCTCCAGTGTGGATTCTTAAATGGCGTTTCAGAGCAGTATTCCATGCAAATGTTTTGTGACATAAATTGCACATATATGGTTTTTCTCCAGTGTGAGTTCTTTTATGGTGTTCCAGATTAGTCTTCTGAGCAAATTCTTTGTGACATAAATTGCACATGTATGGTTTTTCTCCAGTGTGGGTTTTTGTATGGTGGTCTAGATCCCTCTTCCGTGCAAACGATTTGTGACATAAATTGCACAAGTATGGCTTTTCTCCAGTGTGGATTCTTAAATGGCGTTTCAGAGCAGTATTCCATGCAAATGTTTTGTGACATAAATTGCACATATATGGTTTTTCTCCAGTGTGAGTTCTTTTATGGTATTCCAGATTAGTCTTCTGTGCAAATTTTTTGTGACATAAATTGCATTTGTATGGTTTTTCTCCAGTGTGGGTTTTTGTATGGTGGTCTAGATCACTCTTCCGTGCAAACCATTTGTGACATAAATTGCACACGTATTGCTTTTCTCCAGTGTGGATTCTTAAATGGCGTTTCAGAGTAGTATTCCATGCAAATGTTTTGTGACATAAATTGCACATATATGGTTTTTCTCCAGTGTGGACTTTTCTGTGGTATTCCAGAGTAGCGTTCCGTGTAAATGCTTTGTGACATAAATTGCACTTGTATGGCTTTTCTCCAGTGTGGGTTTTCGCATGGGTGTCTAGAGTACTCTTCTGTGCAAATGCCTTGTGACATAAGTTGCACATATATGGCTTTTCTCCAGTGTGGGTTCTTCTATGGCATTCCAGAGTAATATTCTGTGCAAATGTTTTGTGACATATATTGCACATGTATGGTTTTTCTCCAGTGTGGATTCTTTTATGGCATTCCAGAGTAGTTTTCTGTGCAAATTCTTTGTAACAGAAGTTGCACTTGAATGGTTTTTTCCCAGTGTGGGTTTTTGTATGGAGGTTTAGAACACTCTTGTGTAGAAATGTTCTCTCACATAAATTGCATTTGTATGGTTTTTCTCCAGTGTGAGTTCTTTTGTGGAGTTTCAGACTGGATTTCCATGCAAACGTTTTGTTACAAAAGTCACATAAGTATGTGTTTGGTTGGTTGTGGCTATTTGCTTGCATTTTGAGATCTTGAACACAGTCAAAAATACTGGACTTATTTATAGGTTGAATTTATTTCTGCTTTTCCATGTTATTGCAAACCTATCATGAATTAAAAAATGCAACTGTTAGAATAAACTTACTGTCGGAAGATGGCATGCAATAGGAAACTGAAGACAAAGAATAATGAAACCATAAATTGCGAAGCCAAAGTCAGGAACTACAAGTATGCAGATACGTCAGAAGGATGATATTAGAGGCTGCATGGTAGTGCAGCCAAAGTATTACTGGAGAGATGGGTACTTCATTTTTAATTCACCGGAATTTCTCGTAACATTCGGTGACCCTGGAATTTGGCGCAGAATGTTGCATCGTGAGGGTCGGTTAGGGTCAGGGTAAGCATCGTGAGGGTCGGTTAGGGTCAGGGTAAGCATCGTGAGGGTCGGTTAGGGCTTAGGGTTAGGCAGTCTTGTTGTCAAAACCTTAAACCTCAAGACCAAGACCAAGACCTTGAACCTCAAGACCAAGACCAAGACCAAGACCTTGAACCTCAAGACCAAGACCTTGAACCTCAAGACCAAGACCAAGACCCCAAAAAATCACAATCGTATCCAGACTTCTATTCCTTACTAAAAATTGTCCAGTCGGACTACTCGTTATTTTAATGAAAACATGAGTTTTTTCTCTTATTCAAGCAAGAAGCAACACAACTCTAAATGGAGACTGCAGAGATTTCCGAATTCGTATTTACAAAAGTTTTTCATGCAAAATGTTAAATCCAAATGCCTGTTGAATTTTTTTTTAATTTGCTCAGAATTTTCTGACCAAGACGTGACCTGTGGGGCCTCATAAAAATTCTGCCATGTGAAAAAACACGGTCTACAAGACTTAGTGCAGAAATCGCTAGCACACAAAACAGCTTTTCAAGAACCGGATGTAAATGTACAAATTAATCACGAGTCTGTTTTGAAATCATTCCATGGTAAATAACCGGAAGTCAAAATAATCGTCCAAAACAACAGTGAAGCCTCATTCACACCGTGTAAATACTAAAGCAATAACTGCATGAGTAATTATTGGATAAATTTTAAAAATTCTTGCCATTTGTTAAAATTAATGACTGTTCATATTGACAAAAGTCTTGGTCTTGGTCTTGCAAAACCAAGACCAAGACTTTGAACCTCAAGACCAAGACCAAGACCAAGACCTTGAACCTCAAGACCAAGACCAAGACCAAGACTTTTAAAAACGAACTCGAGTGCACTCAAGACCAAGACCTTGGTCTCGAGGACAACAAGACTGGGGTTAGGGTCCGTGTAGCCATGTATACTCCATAAGAAATTCCGGTGAATTAAAAATGAAGTACCGAGAGATAACCTAAACCCTGGAAACACTTTCTGTCACCATCTGTAAATCTGAGATCACTGAACTGATATTTTAAAGTTTTCTTACCCTTTGTAACTGTGTGATTATGTTTCTGAGATATGGTGATAGAAAATTTCCAATAGGAAGTATGGCAGCACAAATTCATGACTTTATAAGATTGCTTGCTTGTGCTTATTTAATACATGGCAAATATAGGCCACAAAGCTATAATAGCCACCTCAAGAATGATCTGGATAATACAATTATTGGAAAAATTAATAATGTGATCCTAGCCATAAACAGCATAAAGCAAATGAAAATATGCTGCATAAGGCGGTCGAGAAAGACCCCTTATTGCTAATATATGAGAGAAACATAGGAAGTATATTGGTCACATATTGAGGGGATATTCCCTATTGATACCTATCATAGAGAATAGAATGGGGAATGAGAGGATGACCTATACGGATGCTGCTGGCCTGAAAGATGGCGGATTGATACTGCAGGAGTAAGTCCAGCATCGACAGGGAACGAACCATTGGAACTTTGAATCTGCCCAAAGGGAAAGAAATGAATAACAAGATCCTTTGCCAAATCTAACCCTGTTTGGAATCACAGAGTGCAGTGCCATAGAACAAAAGCACTGCACATAGTCGTTTCATTAATTAGATTACATCTATCAGTGTTTGCTAAATTGCAACACAATATTGTATTTCGTTAAAATAAATTTTTACAAATGTCTACAAATGTTTACAAATTTACAATGTCTAAAATTTCGAAAAGTATACCATTTCAAGTCACTGCATTAAGAGAGATAAGTTTTCTCCACAGGAGCTACATCTACACTTTTTAAGAGAACTGTAATAATATTATTAGTCCATAGGGCTATAATTCGCAGACGGTAATCCTGGGTTTTAGCGTCCGAAATTATTTTCATTGAAACGTTCTAATACAATATATAATAATTAGGGCTGCGGAAGTTAACGATTAATTTAATCGTTAACGATTAATGAATTTTAACTATTAAAATTTTTCTTAACGATTAATCAAATTTTTTTTTACTTACTTACTTGCCATATCCGGAAAGTCGGGAACCAGATTTTGGGCGTTAAGTAAAAAAACAACAATGGCGGATAGCGCAAGTAATGAACAAGTTAAATATAAGGTCTGCGTGACTGGTGTCGCTGAATTCCTAGTTTAACTTTAAACTAGCGCTAATTCGCTAATTTTCCAAATGACTGTCTTATTGATAATTTGATATGTGATGATAAATAACTAAAATTAACTATTAATTAATCGTTAATTTTCAGAAAGTTAACTATTAAAAAAAATTTAATCGTTACCAGCACTAATAATAATACAATAAATAATCATCGTTCATCCAACTTCTACTTTCAGTTATATTTTAATCGATTATCCAGCTTCTAGTTTCATGAATATTTTCATCAATCTTCCAACTTCTTCTTTGAGTTTTTAACTGTAAAACGTTTTCATCGCTTATGCAATATAAATAATTTCCGACGCTAAAACCCAGGATTACCTCGCAGACTGCAAAAGAATTACGGAAAACAGTAAGACCTTGAAATCCGGGGCCGTGGTTAAGTTTCGCTGAATTAAAACAAATCCCGAATAAGTTAGCCCAAACTGCATTCGTCAGTATTCCTAATAAGGGCCAATTAAGATGAGATTACAAATCGAAGCCAATTGCTAGTGAAATATAACTTTGATATAATTATATATACATAGAACAGAAATATGCTTCACCAGCAAATAATACGAAATAAATGCAGAAGGCGAAATAAACGTATAAAAAAGTAGTATAATAACGAAAAGAGTACCGTAGCCTATGACGCCAATAACATGGGTTCCAAAATTGTAATCCAAAATGCGAAAAAACTAATCGTAATCGTAAAATCCAAACTTATAAAGCGTCACTTGAGGCAAAGCTTATTCACAAGCGTTGCATCAAGTCTGAGAAGTTCTCCAGATGTTAGTCAACGGAGGTCTAGCTGAGTCCGGTTTCCGGGGTCTAGCTTTAACAGAGGAGGTAGAGCAGCTGTTAAAGTGGTGTCATTAGGTCGAGAACATTTAGATGAATCAGGGTGGGAATTCTTGAAAAGGTGATACTTTGCTTTTGAGTGGAAAGCCTGGAGTGATATAGGCCTATGGAAGACTCTAAGGTGGATGATGGAGGGCGGGTGGCAATGATGACGGAGAAACCAAAAATTTGCGGAATTCGGGAGGATGATCGTTCCAGAGTCGTAGTGCAGTGTTGGATATGGTTCCGTTGGAGAACTTGAGATGAGTATAGGCCAAAGACCTATTATAGGCCTATGTAGTGACCATGGTCAAGAGAAACTGAGATAGGAGGATGATTGGGTCGAGCTGATTGGCTGCAAGTTGAAGAGTTCACGGAGGTAGCCTACTTGGGCTGGAAATATTGTAGGGAGACGTATGTTTAAAATAGGACTTTGAAGTGGATTTGCTCTGGGAATTGTAGGAAATGAAGTGATTTGAGGATGGGAGTGATATTATGGTGTTTGGACGTTCTAGTGACCAGTCTTGTTGTCCTCGAGACCAAGGTCTTGGTCTCGAGTGCACTCGAGTTCGTTTTTAAAAGTCTTGGTCTTGGTCTTGGTCTTGAGACCAAAGGTCTTGGTCTTGGTCTTGGTCTTGAGGTTCAAGGTCTTGGTCTTGGTCTTGGTCTTGAGGTTCAAAGTCTTGGTCTTGGTTTTGCAAGACCAAGACCAAGACTTTTGTCAATATGAACAGTCATTAATTTTAACAAACGGCAAGAATTTTAAAAATTCATCCAATAATTACTCATACAGTTCTTGCTTTAGTATTTGCACGGTGTGAATGAGGCTTCACTGTTGTTTTGGACAATTATTTTGACTTCCGGTTATTTAACATGGAATGATTTCAAAACAGACTCATGATTAATTTGTACATTTACATCCGGTTCTTGAAAAGCTGCTTTGTGTGCTAGCGATTTCAGCACTTGTAGACCCTGTTTTTTCACATGGCAGAATTTTTATGAGGCCCCACAGGTCACGTCTTGGTCAGAAAATTGTGAGCAAATTGTTTTTTTTTATAAAATTCAACAGGCATTTGGAATAACATTTCGTATGAAGGACGTTTGTAAATACGAATTCGGAATTCTCTGCAGTCTCCATTTAGTTGTTTTGCTTGAATAAAAGAAAAAACTCATGTTATCATTAAAATAACGAGTAGTCCGACTGGACAATTTTTAGTAAGGAATAGAAGTCTGGATACGACTGTGATTTTTTGGGTCTTGGTCTCGGTCTTGGTCTTGAGGTTCAAGGTCTTGGTCTTGGTCTTGGTCTTGGTCTTATGGTTCAAGGTCTTGGTCTTGGTCTTGGTCTTGAGGTTTAAGGTCTTGACAACAAGACTGCTAGTGACAGCCCGGGCCATAGTGATTTTTGGATAAATTGAAGTCGCTTAATATGGGTCTAGGCCTATATATAAATGACTCCACAGACTTCTCTATAGGCCCCACTCGACCAGCTATTGTGACTCTGTATAAGTCTGACTTTCTGTGGACGAGTGGAGCGCCGTTTCTGTGCTGGTCGTCTTAATATATAAAGTCCTCTCAGTGTGAGAATTGTAAAAAAAAGAATGAGGAGGGGTTAGACTTTGATGAGTTTGATCTGTGTAGAGTTGAATGTTTTATCCGCATTTTACAACTGAGAAATTCCAAAATGCAATAGAAAGCTTAAACTCTCTATAGTGATGACATCACCAAATTTATTGGTATAGGGCCTACAATTCATCTGGTAACTTATAAATCTCAACAATAAACCAAACAAAACTTTATTAATAATCCACAAAGTGAATTGTGAAAGAAAATGATGAAATATATGCACATCATAATCACATTAGCACAACTGAGGGGGTTGGAAACGACCCCTGGGGTTGCAATGAAGTCTTAACTGTGGAGGTCCTATAAGAAAGACTAGAGGGTTGAACCCCAACCCCCTACAATTCTCACCCTGAGTCATCTAACCCAGTGCTTATCAAATTGTGGTCCGCGGTCCGATGCCAGTCCGCGAGTGATTGGGTAGGCCTATACCGGGCCGCGCAATGATAACCGGAATCACAATTTTGACCGTAGGCCTACTCAAGTAAAACATCCAATTGTATTGGCCTACAATGTCAAATATATTTATGAGAAAAAGATACAGTGTTTATACATTGTAAAGAGTTTTTAACATTCATTAATAACAAAAGTAGGCCCTTAAGCCCTCCCTCGCCGCTTCAATTCTAAGCACCATCCACCGTAGCCGTCAGGACTGTCTGTCTGCCTGACCCTTTGGAATTGACCTTTAACCGATTTTGACCCCTCTGCCTATCGATTTTGCTTTGACTGAGCGCCTGTGAATAAGCTGGTTCCCGCGACTTGGCTTTTTGCGCGCTGTAGATATCTCGAGGTTATGATTACGATTAGGCCCTATTATCATTCTGGCAAGATTTTATTCTGGTTGAATGATAAAACAGCATGTATACATAATATTATAATGTCTCATTCGTGTGATTCAGCGTATACCTTGCATTCTTTGCTTACCTAGCTACAGTTAGGCCTAGGCCTACATCTCTTTAGATAGCCTTGCACAGAAGCAGCTCTTTTCATCTCGGGCTAACACGTAAAAGTAGATGTCAACGTTTTCTATAGCGATTGTATGTATGGCCTCAACCCAGTGGTGGTTCTAGAGTTCTTGGACTGGGGGGGGGGATTGTTTTAGGAGATTAGGAGGCTTTATAACCAACAAACATTGTAAGCAATGTATGGCTAATTAAACGTTAAACTTGGGAGGGGGATAAAATGTGCATAGTGGCTAAGAAACTGGAGGGGATAATTTTCCAGCCAGGCCTCTAGCCCTGCGGAAAATCGCCACTGCCTCAATCCCGCTAATGTTTCAATGAATTTAAAGTTTCTCTCGTACACACTCATTACAGTATAGGCCTATATAACCCACCGCTCAATTTATATCCTCCTCCATTCTAGAATTTCTGAACTTGCAATAAAACTATGCATAGGCCTACAGGTCCGAGAGCTCATTGGCTTAGACATAATTAAACGTTTTACTTTTTTCTTTACAGACCTAAATTATTATGTAGACAACTATTATTGTATACTAACAGTACTGTTAGATTAGGTCGTCCAGCTTGAAAGCGGATCTATGGTTTGGATATGTCCGACTAATGTCAATAATGACTTAATCACACACAATGCGTTACATGCAGGATGAGAAGGAAAGAGGAAAAGAAGACTAAGATCAAGACCAAGAACAAGACTAAGACCAAGACTAAGACCAAGACTAAATTAAGACCAAGACTGATTGGATAGATAACAGAAACGAGGACCTGGATTAAACACGAGGACAAAACCGAATTTGATAAATGACCGAACAGAATGCAGAAGCACGTATTTATTGACGCCCATCGCCGACAAATGGCTGGGCTGCTATCAGGAACTGATACTCATGATGATGATGATTATGACGACGATGATGATGATGATTACGATGATGACTGTGATCTTCCCTTCCTAATCACCTCCTCTAACTGTAGGCCTACTTTATATTATATTCTACCTATAGGCAACTTAACTACATGTAGTGCGTGTCTGCATAGGCGTAATTTGTGGGGGTACGAGGGGTACCCGTACCCCCCACTTTTTGGACTGGGGGTACCGTACCCCCCACTTTTTGAACAATGTTAATCAATATTTTATTATTGTGGTTCCCAGAGATCTACGCCTTGCTTTGTGTATGTGAGATATTGGTACCCCTACTTTTTAGACCAAAGTTACGCCCCGGCGTGTCTGTCAGTTCACATTAGGGCCTTACACAGTTCGAACACTTCAAATATTTCTTCTTTCAGTTCAGCACACAAGAAAACCACTTATAAGGCCTATACAAATCAACCGTCCCTTTATGCTATAGCGACAACAAAAATCAACTCTTTCTCTAGAATACAAACACCGCTCATATCAGCATCTTCTTTCGCGCGCTTCACGCACGACTATATACAGACACCTGCAGAACGACTATCTAATCAAATATGCAAGTCTCAACACTCAACACCTGTCAGTCAAGCGCGTACACTGACGCATTATATGCACATTATGTATATGAACATATACAAATATATATATATATATACATATATATATACATAATACATATATTTATATACATATACATAATTATAATATATATAATGTATTTATATGTATGTATATATATCTATAAATGCACACAATACTGCTGCCAATCAAACGTCGAGATACGACTATTAATTAAGCTAATCAAGATCCATGCTAACTCAAATCAATGCCACTGTTCTCAGAGAACACGCGCACAATGAAGATGACGACGATAATGGTGATACTGATGATGATGATAATGATGATGATGATATCTTAACGTAGGCCTATAAATGATACCTTCATTAGTCCACGTGAAGCACATATATAATGATTATTAATTTCTTTTGGTGAATGCCGATTTGCAACCCGGAGCGTAATGTAATATGTTAGAAGACATTTATATAGCGCCCTTCAAACGCCTCCCGAAAGCGTTGCGTTGTCTGCACTTCATCCGTCGAGTAGTTGCGACCTCACACCAACTCCTTTGAAGACAGAAGTGCCAGAAAAATACGCCTTCTTAGATCGGACGGGTTGGTAATAAATGCTCCATTACCTTACCTTACATATATATATGGTATATATATGGTATATATATATATATATGGTATGGACATGGTGCGTATGTAGACACAGCGTATAATGTATAACCGGATGATGTATGTATATGTATATGAATATATACATATATATGTATGTATATGTATATATGTATGTATATAAATGCATGTATATGTATATGTAGCTATATGGCACCACATGACCATTGAAACGTGTTAGAAAAGAAAAACGTTCAAGTGATGTTTATTCAGCGGTGCACGCCTCTGCGTGCTTCCATCTCGCGTCGGCGGAATGTGTTTATATGGGCGCATCGGAAGCGATATTCGAATAAATGTTATTGCGTTTGATGGTGGCCCTAAAAGCTATCGACCATCAATCACGTCCGCCACTGGTTAATATTCGTTAACGACTCGATCCTCCTGCACCGGCTGCGTTCGTCTCCGATTCGGAGCTAATGAGACGCGAACAGCACTGTTTCTTCTTGTACGGGCTTCTTGTTTATGCCACCCGCAAAGCCAGACTCCGCAGCAGCAGTAGCAGCAGCCGACGTATTGTGGATGAGGATGCTGCTCGTGGTGGTGGTGGTGGTCGTTGGTGCATTGGCATCCTGGCGTAACCGATCATGCTTTATCTGACTTTTCGGTGCGTTGCTGCCTTATGGAGGCGCGCCGTTACAATCGGTGGCCAATAATGGGAATCGTATGACGTCCTAAAACCGGTGTTGTAAATAAATACCTGGGTTAGATTCCGCGGCTGTTTATGTATAAAACACCGGTCCGTTGCAGATGGCCATCCATCAGGTTAGGCCGTGATAGCCATGGGGGAACCTGTTGGCCGCCAGATAGATTGGCAAATTGGACCCTCGGGACAGTCATTACGCTGTGTGTGAGATACGTACTCTTCCCAGGGCGATGTGGCTGGATGATTAAGCACGCCCCGACCGTGTAATACCTCACAGATGCACTGATTTAGACTTAACAATGGTAGAATAAACAGCGGTTGCGGAGCAATGAGATGGAAGGGAGCTTGACAATAAAAAGGCCGATCGATGTAATATACTACATTCAGGCGCCGAACTCGAGGATATACTGACCAGCTAGTACACCCCCCCCCGGTAAAACCGCCACTGCGCGCTCACAACCAGCCGCTCGCTCACCACGTCCATCCTCATATTTTGGACTGTCTTCATGGTACAGTCTTCCACTTGAAATTAAACTGTAATGCCTGCAAAATGGCTCATAAAACATTCAAGTTCGTCTTCAGATGAACCTTTTTAGATCTGTTTGACATCCCTGTTAGGCTTAATAGAGCGCCTTCGTGAGGTTCCAGTGGTGGCGATCTTGTCTGAGAGGTGGGGGGGGGGTAAAGTCGGCCACGATCTCGTCGACGACCGTTTTTGGAAAATCTTCTCCCAACGAAACATTTTTCTGCCACTTCATCTCCGAAAAATTTCGCTTTCATATCCGAAAAAAGTTGACCTTTTTTAGTCCTTCTCACCTCTTTTACAGCTTTTTCTTACACTCTCCCTCCAGCTGTGATATTATTACCTTTTCCCCGCTTCTTTCACTTTTTCCCCACTTTCATTTTTCCCCACTTTTTCCGAAATTCTAAAAAAATGTTTCCACCCTTTTCTTCAGAATTTCTTCTTACTTTCTAAAACTTTCCGGGGGGACACTTCTCCTAACAAATTTCTTCTTTACCTCATCTCTTCAAAAACACAGTCAAAACCCTCACGCGCATATACATTTCTTCGCCTTTTTGGTCTTTCTTCAAAATCGGGGGGGGGGGGGACAAATGTATGGCGTGTCCCCCCACTCTTAAAGGTGGGGAACATGTCCCCCCCCACTCTTAAAGGTGGGGGGATATGTCCCCTGTCCCCCCCCATGATCGCCGCCCATGTGAGGTTCTAACAACGCGCGATATCGGAATTGTTCAGGTACATACAAATATAGGCCTACATATTAGCAAAAATAATTAAAATTTAGAGAATAAAGGCCTATTGTCCCGTCACTTCATAGCCTGTGTTATTAAAAATTAAAATTTAGAAAAAATTAAGGCAGTCATGAAACACGTCTATTATTAAAATTTAAATTTTGCAAATAAAGGCCTATTGTTACGTCACTGTGATCATGAAATGAATCTTTAATTAATATTTTTAATCTTCTAGTTTAGAGAAAATAGGCTCATTGTTACGTCGCTTCAATTATTATTGAACACCTATTACTAATATAATTCAAAGAATAAAGGCTTATTAATTGCTATGTTACTTCATATAGTATTAAAATAAAGTATAAAATTAAATTAAAATAAACTGGTGGATATATAGGCCTATAGTATGAAAAATTTTAATTTATCGAATAAAAACCTCTTGTTACGTCACTTCAATTATGAAACAAATCCATTGTTACATAGGCCCTAAGTTTATTTTGAGAATATAGGCGCCTATTGTTACGTCACTTTGATTGTGATACAAGATTTACGTCACTTTGCTTATGATACAAGATCTATTTTTACATATTAAATTCATTTTGAAAATATAGACTAGGTCAATAGACCTAGTCATGTTCTCACGTCACTTTGATTATGATACAAAAATCTATTGTTATTTAAGCTCATTTTGAGAATAGACTAGGCCTATTTGTTACATCACTTAGAATATGATACAAATCCATTGTTACATAAGTTCATTTTCAGAATATAAACTTGGCCTATTGTTACGTCACTTTGATTATGATACAAGTCTCAGCTAGATTCGCATTTTTATGAATTTGAGCGCGTTGAAAATGTTCGTAATACTATAGGGCCTACTAATAATAATCTAGCTATTGTTCTAAAGTTCACTTTGAGAATATAGGCTACGCGGCTACGCCTATTGCTATGTCACTTACATTATGAAACATGTTTATTATTATCACTTTTAATTTTAGAGAATAAAGGCGCATAGTAGTGTTACGTCCTCCATTATGAAACGCGTCCTTTACTAAAAAGATGCGTCTAATACGCAGTTCATTTGGCTCGGTAAACGACAGGCAAGAGCAACGATGGACAGCTAATAGCGGCGACATTCCCAGGCTGAATTCCACAACACGTCGTCTGGGACCTTGGGAGTCCTTCTGGACAAATATCTATCCAATGTGGACCGCGTCAACTCTCTCTGCAGATCCTGCTTTTACCTCTTCCTGTATTACAGCGTTTCTCAACCTTTTTAGTGCTGTGACCCCTTGATAACATTTTCAAAGTTGTGGCGACCCCCAACAATAAAATTGAGTGGGTTACTCCCCTTCACCACATTTTTGCTACCATTATGATGCACTTCACTTCTCACCATTTGATAATCCATAGACATCATGCATACTAACATAATAAAGCATTTAGGCCTACCAACAAAAAATTTGTAATTTTTAAAAATTATTTTGAAAATTTTAAAAATAAAATTTAGTAGGCCTAAATGAAAATGTTTACTTGAAGTTTAATATTTATTGTGTATTGTAGTATGACTGTACAGTTAAGAGTTACAAATTTCATTGGCAGATGCTACATTTAAAGTTTAAACATTACTTAAGATTTAAGAAGATAAAAGCTACAGAAAACCAACATTAACATTATTATTTCAATTGTAACAAGAAATATGATGGAGTTTCACAATCTAAAGAAGAAGGCTGTGTCTGTTTCTTTCCCACCAGATCAGACATTCTCGGGGCAGTCTTGCAAGAGCACAACGCAGAAATCATAATTACATAAAACTAGCTGTAACCCGTGAAAAATCACGGTATATAAAAAATAATTATTATTGTTGCAGTGATAAGAATTACGTCATATTATAGGCCTATAGCTGTCGTCAAGACAACCGTCGCCAAGGCGGCAGTATAGTGACGTCACAATAGTGTTTGTTACGGGACAGACAGACAGACAGACAGACAGACAGACAGACAGACAGACAGACAGACAGACAGACAGACAGACAGACAGACAGACAGACAGACAGACAGACAGACAGACAGACGTACAACGGTTATTATGTAAGTTAATATCAGATATTAAGAAACTACGCTGACTTTTTTTTATAAATTTCTGAAGGTTTCAGCCGACCCCCGGCAAATCGTATGGCGACCCCCGTGGGGGTCGCGATCCACAGGTTGAGAACCGTTGCTGTAGGCTATTAGCTTCAGGTTAGGCCTAATACAGGAAGAGGTAATTGTCTATAAGGCAAAAGCAAATCTGCCATCCTACTCATAGGCGTAATTTGTGCGGGGTACGAGGAGTACCCGAATCCCCACTTTTTGGACTGGGGGTACCGTACCCCCACTTTTTGAACAATGTCAATCAATATTTTATTATTTTGCCTTCCCAGAGACCGCTGCGTGTATGTAAGAAATTGGTATCCCCACTTTTTAGCAGTCTTGTTGTCCTCGAGACCAAGGTCTTGGTCTCGAGTGCACTCGAGTTCGTTTTTAAAAGTCTTGGTCTTGGTCTTGAGGTTCAAGGTCTTGGTCTTGGTCTTGGTCTCGAGGTTTAAGGTCTTGGTCTTGGTCTTGAGGTTCAAAGTCTTGGTCTTGGTTTTTCAAGACCAAGACCAAGACTTTTGTCAATATGAACAGTCATTAATTTTAACAAACGTCAAGAATATAAAAAATTTATCCAATAATTACTCATAGTATTTACACGGTGTGAATGAGACTTCACTGTTGTTTTGGACAATTATTTTGACTTCCGGTTATTTACCATGGAATGATTTCAAAACAGACTCATGATTAATTTGTACATTTACATCCGGTTCTTGAAAAGCGATTTCAGCACTTGTAGACCGTGTTTTTTCACATGGCAGAATTTTTATGAGGCCCCACAGGTCACGTCTTGGTCAGAAAATTCTGAGCAAATTGGTTTTTATAAAATTCAACAGGCATTTGGAATAACATTTCGCATGAAGGACTTTTGTAAATACGAATTCGGAATTCTCTGCAGTCTCCATTTAGAGTTGTTTTGCTTGAATAAAAGAAAAAACTAATTTTTCAATAAAATAACGAGTAGTCCGACTGGACAATTTTTAGTAAGGAATAGAAGTCTGGATACGACTGTGATTTTTTTGGGTCTTGGTCTCGGTCTTGGTCTTGAGGTTCAAGGTCTTGGTCTTGGTCTTGAGGTTCAAGGTCTTGGTCTTGGTCTTGAGGTTCAATGTCTTGGTCTTGGTCTTGGTCTTGAGGTTCAAGGTCTTGGTCTTGGTCTTGGTCTTGAGGTTCAAGGTCTTGGTCTTGGTCTTGAGGTTTAAGGTCTTGACAACAAGACTGCTTTTTAGACCAAAGTTACGCCCCTGAGCATATGGACGAAATACAGAGCAGTCAGCTGAGCTTACCCTGATAGGCAGCATGCATGGGCATAAAGTGTTAGCGACCTCATTTTCTTAGTCTCGGCATGCATCTTCTCCCTCACCGTCTGATCTTCCACCGAGTGCATCTGAGTTTGGTATACGGAGCGCAACTGGAGCAGAAACATTAATCTGCCCTGGCGAGGATTCAACCCCAATATCTTGGCGTCCATATATCGCTGAGTCGCTGACCGCTTTCGTTTACTGCCCTCCTCTGACGGACGTTACCTTGAGGGGCAGGGGCGTCTACACCATAGAAACCTTGGAGCAAATGCTCCATCCAAGAAATAGGGGGGGGGATCTGTCAGTGTGTGTGCCACCTATTTAGGGGGGAAGGAACGGGGAGGGGGGATGAAGAGAGGGGAAAGGGACGTTGCTCCAATGACTTAGGGGGGATAGACGCCTCTGTTGAGGGGTAATTCGCCAACCGACACATCGGCAGACATCTGACGCGCACTTCTTCCGCTCTACAGAATGCTGAGGGTAGAGGGAAACCCACTTCCCCTTCCCCACTTCCCTCCCCACACACGACCACACGCACACCGACACGGACGTTGCTCGATCATAGTAGGCCTACTGAGCGTATAGGGTTAGCACGGTAGCACGGGTACCCTTAAATGACGTGGTACCCATTCAAACGGGCAGCGGTGGTGAAGGATCTTACCCGATCAATTCTTTTAAAAATTAGCAGGGTCCAGGCCATACCCGGTCGCTATAGAAAAACTTGTACGCAGTAGGCCTGCACTTACATTTAGGACGCAAGCCGACGCAGGTGAGGTTCATTCAATAGGTCCTACAGTTTCTTACAGGGACGTTGTTACCGGACTAAGTGGTCTGGAATACGCAAGTCCTCGGGAACTCAGAGAAGCCGACTGCGAGCAGTCAACTGATCAGACGCGGTCTAAATAAGACGAAGATCCCTGCCTGCATCTCCATGGCCATTCAGGGGCCTAACTTTGGTCTAAAAGTGGGGGTACCAATTTCTTACATACATGAAGCAAGGCGGAGGCTGCGATCTCTGGGAAGGCACAATAATAAAGTACTGATTGGCATTGTTCAAAAAGTGGGGGGTACGGTGACCCTGTTCAAAAAGTGGGGAGTAAGGTTACCCCTCGTACCCCCCACAAGTTACGCCTATGTGGGGATAATGTGGCCATTATATAGATGGAACCAACATGGGCTCTATGCGGTTCTCATATGGGTCGTGTATGGGCTCCATATGGGAAGGCTGTTTGGGGGGGGGGGGTCATTTCGTCGTTCCAGATTGGCCGTTCACAACGCTGCCTTGTCCGTACTCATCGACGGAGAGTAGATATCCATGACTGATCACGTGTGAATTTCATCTGCACGTCATGCATGACTCGTAGACAATTTCGTTCGATTTGGTCCATACCACGTAACCTGTCGTCTAGCGCTGCTAAGACCTTGCTCCATTCCTTCGTCCTGACTCAGCTGGACTATTGTAATTCCATCTTGGTAGTCTTGCCGAAATTCAGAGTAGCAGCTCCAGTCTGTTCTGAACTGGCTCCCTAGCGACTACAGAATCAAATTCAAGATCGTCCTCCTTGCCCAGGCTTCGTTGGCTCTGCCCCATCACACAAAGGGTAGCTGTTTGTGTCTAGGTTTAAACTAATCCGGGTTGCCGGTCGCTTCGTTCAGTTGCCCGTGGAGATCTTCTGGTTCCTCGCTTCTGTACTTCAACACAAGAAGACCGTGCACTATCGTACGTTGGTCCATCCCTTTGGAACAATCTTCCCATAGACATTCGAGCTTTCCCTTTAAACTCTGCTCATGCTACTTTTTCTATAGCTGTGTTAAGACGCACCTGTTCAATCCTCAGACAGACAACCATTAGTGCATTTGAGGCGTCTTTAAACTGCGCTTTACAGAAGTCTATACACTGTGTCCCGATGAAAAGTGGACCCAAAGAAAAAGTGTCATAACTCGGTGAAAACTTTAGCATTTGCCTGAAATTTTACAAACAGCAAGAGTAGTCATATTACCACTAAATGTTAACGCCGTTTGGAAATGTTGGTGAGTTTGTCAAGTTTATGAGCATTTGCGATTCAGTACTGAAAAGGGGAAATTTCCAACATACAAGAGCCATAAGGAAGTGAAGTTCAGCTACAGCTGGTGTTCAAAATGTCCTCCTTGTTCACAGACACACGAGCGTAGACGTGGACGCCATTGTTTGATGGCCCGGTCGATGATTACGTGGTCAAACAGCTGCCACTCTTCAATCAGGTGATCAACGTCACGAATGCGGGAACGATAAACGCGCTCCTCCAGTACACTCCAGATTTGATAGTCAACTGGATTGAGGTCTGGACTGTTGAGCGGCCACAGCTGCGGGGATATGAAGTCGGGTGTCTCCCGAGATAGCAGAGCAATGGTCTCACGTGCTCGGTGTGCAGTGGCACTGTCTTGTTGAATGTGAAGTAGCCGCCCGATGAAAAGTAGACCCCTAAACGTTTGTCAAAAATTTGTATGTTGGAAATTTCCCCTTTTCAGTACTGCATCTCAAACGTTGATAAACTTGACAAACTCACCAACCTTTCCAAACGGCATTAGGATTTGGCGGTAATATGGCTAATGTTGTTGTTTTTTAAATTTCAGGCAAATACTAAAAGATTTGACCGAGTTATGACTCTTTTCCTTGGGGTCCACTTTTCATCGGGACACAGTGTAGATACATACACATGTTAACACTTTAATGACGAGCTGCACTGGTTTCCCAGTCGCTTTTAGTACACTCTCCTTGTTAAAGTGTTAAGGTATAATGCACCATTACAATAAGTTACGAAGTATGATCAATCAATGGCAAATATAATGTAATACTACCCAAGAATGTATACAAGTATGCATTTATATACTGCATTCAGAAATCTCTCAATGGTGTCGCCCAGGAAACAGCAGCCCACCCGGCTAGAGTTGCTAATATTTCTATACAAATGTACAACTTTTGCCTCTATGCAAGTCTATTTATGTATATATTTATGTCTGTATATATATATGTAAACAGTGTATATATATACAAGTATATATATACCTATGTATGTGTCTGTATCTATGTTAGTGTGGAAAGCTGTGACTGGTGCTGTGCCGGATAACATTACTGAGTTGTGCTGCTTGGTTGGTACTCAGCCTGGGCGTCGAGCACTCACATCAGCTTCAAAAAATGAACTAATTGTGCCGCATCTTCAAACTATCACGCATGCTCATCGGGGTTTTCAGCTGCAGCACCAACGATCTGGAATGGCCTCTCACTCTTACTGTGTTACCCTAATAACATTAGATTTTGCTTCATTTGCTAGACTTCTAAAACGCACTTGTTCAACTGACTGTTAGCCTCGTGTTTAGCGTTTCTGTGAGGTACTTAATAGGTGCTGTATAAATGTTCTATTACATTACATATGTAATGTATTTAGGTCTGTATCTACGTATGTGTGTATGTAGGCATCTGGACTTTTTGTCATGTCTAATTGGCATTGAACAAAACACTTCATAGATCAAAGGCACACATACACAGGTTAACAGATGTCCTAATGAAATTAATAAGGAAACGACTTAGTATAATGTATCAATCTTTTAAATTACAATTCAAACAATTTCCACAAAAAAACAACAAATACAATAGAAACTAGAAAATGGTTTAATGAACAAAGAAGTTTATAGCTGATAACAGTGACCCACTGGTAGCAAACGTACCAAGGTCGGGTTTCTGGACTAAATATTCCGGAAGTTTGTTGATGGTAATTGGTGCAACTGTTCTCAAATTTTATCTCAATATGTCACCATAAAACCTATCATTTGAAACTGATTGAATCACCGTACGTGTCGATTCATAACTGTAACTTAATACTTGTTTTGTGCAATATAAAACATCTTAATCAAAGAACCTATCACGCAGGCATCTAAAACTGTGTTTCTAGGAAAATCAGAATCATAAATTGCTGATATTTTGAAAAATCATAGTTGGAAGTGGTGCACATTCATTTATAGCTCAGACTTTGAACAAGGCTACTTACCAAGGCTACTTACCAAGGCTACTTAACAAGGTTACTTAACAAGACCCTTGCTGTAAAAGTAAAGTTTCATCTGTAACAAGTCACTAACTGTTCCTGCAATCAGCTACCAAGCTGTCACATATAATTCTTAAAAATTATCGGGAAAAAAAGAATAGTCTCACTTTCAATAGTTGTTACACTAAAGGTGAACAAGCTATTAACTAATTACTCAGTCTAATCTGCCAATGGAATAAAGTAATGCCAAGAACAATCTAAAACCATTCAGATGTTCAAATCAGTTTCATGTTAATTAAATTCACTGCACGAGGGACTTAATTTTTCTGCTTACACGCTGTGAGGCAAAGTTTCTGAGTCTGACTTCATGACAGTTGGCACATTTTGGTGGCTTTTCTTTTAGAAATGGCCAGTCTGGTCACTCTGCGTCCAAGTTACGGTCAGCTTACACAGACAATCAATCAATGCAGAGTCAGCAGAAATACTATCATCAGAGGGTTGGGTTTAGCTAGTCATTAAAAACTTAATTTTGTTCTCTTTCTACTGTATGCTAGGTTTATAATTAATTAGTAATTTCCCTTTAACTTACAAAGCATATACCGGTAGTAAATTTGTCAGCAGTAACGACTAAAACTATGCTGTACTCATAACAAGCAAGACTTTATAAGAAATAAGAGCTACTTAAAAATAGGTTAATAAGAATAAAATATCAAATATATATCAACTCAGCAAAGCTTGATGTAATTGTAAAAATGACAAATTTAAAAAAAAGAGTAAGTAAACCAATAATAAAGCCAATTAATTGATCGTCTCTTATGACATCTTAAATTAGCTATCATTTCTGTCAAGTAAATAATCTGTTAAATTTGTGAGAAATGACTCCATACACATTGAGACTTGGTTGTCTCTGTAGGCCTAAGTACACTCCAGTTTTTGTATTTCTCCCAGCAAGTCACAAATACAGTCAAATGATTAAATTGTGAATCAGCATAAACCCCAACTCCCGAGAGCGATGGCTCAAGCTCCTCAGTGTGTCCCTTCCAAAGTTTTGCAAGGGTCTGAAGTCTGTATTATTCAACAGTAATTTCATTGGTTCGGGTCAGGAGTGCCACTGACAAGTTTTTTCTTGACGTGGCACTCTATAAATGTCAGATTACAATTACATTTACAACTAGTACTAAGCCTGCAGATATTGCAGAATAAGTGACTGCCATTTACAACAGGCTTCTACATAAATGTGCAATGCTAAAGAAAGCGTGTATAGTGCAGAGAACAGAGCAACTGCAGACACTGACAAACGCAGATTAAACTAGCAAATCAAATACTAGTAACACTAATATAGGCTTACTTCCACTGGATCATTTATACCATTAGTGGTCCACAGCACCAAACACAAGTGAATGATCATTGAACGGTCAGCAGAGTTGCGTGTGTTGGACCATGGTTAACTCAATGTCTAAGGATAAGTCATCAAAAAGCATTACATGTGGAAAAAACGCCAAACCTTAGCAAGTAAATAGTTAAGTAAGAATGCATGAAACCAAAAAGCTAGTAAATCCCTTTGTACAAAACATCAGCTGTAAAGAAATATGAACAAAACATGTTTGGAAATGCTTGTAACAGTAGTAACAAAAGCAAGCATAAAGACTATCTGAAGAGCTTTAATGACACACTAAAAAGCAGCTCTATTGTGTCTCGATACACACAAACATACATGCATACAAACATATACGCATACAAACAAACAAACATACATACACAGAGTTGCAACATTAGCACGGCTCTAAAATGGTGAACCATCTGAAAAAAGCAGTATGCAGAATGAAACTCTAATGAGTAAACCTTCAGACAACAGTCAATAAATAAACTCAGAAATAAAGAACTAGACTACTACTCAGAAATGACCAATGCAAAGAACATCAGGTAAAGACAGACAGTTATCAGCTGCTGATTAATGCTTTAAAACTCACTCTACATGTCAACTGGAACACTTATAATGGTGGTACACAGACAACAACCAGAGTATTCAAACTGCTCAACACAAACTTGATAAAAAAGAAAAAATATACAAACACATCTAGTATACAAACCGCAAGTAATCCACGATACGAGTCCTGAAAATGACTCAATAATTAAAGTGACTGAAATGTTAAAAGATATATAAAAGATTTATTCAAGATATTTAAAAGTATTTACAATTCTAACATGCAATAAAATATCCATGAAAAAATTAAATATTTTCATAGAAAACACAAAAGCTGTAAAGCTGAATATTTTGTTCTAAACATTTGCAACAAAACATTTAAAATTTGAAAAATTCATGCAGTGTTAGCACAACGAGGTGTTTGAATGCACTAAATCTGAACTCTCAAAACTCTTAAACAACCTTGGCGTCTATTTTGTATCATTTTGTATCATTTCAAAACATTTTAACAATAAAATTCTACTTTTGGTATTTACGATTTGATTCATGTAATTATTAAATTTTCAGCAACAAATATGGAACAAATTTTGTGAAAACCACAGTGGCAATCACTCTAAATAAGTCACACAATATCTTGAATGCAGTATTAAATAGCAGTTTTGTTTGACTTTATTGCTACTCGAGTCAAAGCAAAAGAACATAAATTAGAAAAGCGCCAGCCTTTTGGCCTGGACCTACAACCGTATAACATGACTAGCAAAGAGCATAATGACTGAAGTAAACATACAAGAAAAACCTATTTTCTACTGAAAATATCCACTAAGCTACCACATGCATGTATCTCCGTATGAGCACACAGACCTGTACAAGTAAGAACATTTATATGTGCCTTCCAAGAGCAAAGGCACAACTGCATCTATTGTATTATAAGAGGATTTAATACAACAGTTCTTCAGGGTATTGACCATACTCTGCTGCAAACTCACTTTAGCTTCTTCTCCAAGAGAAATCACTGTGATGTCTTTTGCCAAAAGAAGGTGCAGACTAAAACCAAAAGCCATTCCTGGTAAAGGCCCCACCACTGGAAAGGCACAGCAACACAAATGCGGAGGGCCTATGCTCAAGGAATTAACAGCTTTACGTCACTTCAGCATTCCTAAATCCTGCGTTGTGAAGCATTCCTTCAATACGTATCCTCAATATTTGAATGAACCTATTTTTGGATGAAAGAGTTACACCCGTATCAGTGAAATTCCCACTGACAAAGCCTAGTCTAGCATGTGTCTCGCAAAGTCAAAGTTCTATGGAAACATGAATATCAAAATGGGTGCAATTGATTATGCATACATATTAGAACACTGCCACACATTCTCAACCATTTGTTTTACCCAGCTACAGTCTGCTGCTAGAGGTCTTTCCTGAAAGCGGAGTGCCATACAAAAACAGATGGTAGTTGCTCTGGTCCACCAGATCATCCCTGTCAGGGAACAGCTGTCGATTGTTTGGTTGCACACCCCATGATGCATTGCCCACACAAACCGGACGGTCCACAGATGCCCTGACCACTTTCCGATTTACCGATGCATTGGGTAAAACTCCATTTTCAATGAACTCCAGATGAAAGTTTTCCTTCTTTTCAGTATCACCAGCTTTTGTTTCTATCCCACCATACAATCGAGGTGCTCCAGACGATGAGAGTGAATGTGTACTGTCGGACATCTCCGAACTTTTTCCAGTACAACCAGTGTTTGAACTTTTACTCAGATTTGTGTAATAATCAAAGACGTATTTGGGCAGATCCGAATTCTTTGCTTCCTTCTGCGTCTTCAGAGGAAGAAGAATAGTTCGCACTTTACCAGGAAAATTAAAGCAGCCCACTTTTGACACCTGACAAAAAACAGTTACACATTTTGATAATGTTAGCAACTGCAATTATTATATTTATAACATACACTAAGAAATCGTAATAGTCGTAATCTCCAAACTTCTAAAGCGCCACTCGAAGGCCAAGCGCAGGGCACCAGCCTATTCACGAGCACAACTGTAGGTGAGCAACTTGTCCAAAGTCGCTATGCAATAGCTCGAGGTAGATTCGAGCCTGTGACCCGCTGGTTACAAGGCACAGAACACACCGTTACATCACCGCATCCCATTAATAACATGTTTCCTTATAACAGGAAATCTGATATAATGAGGTTATGAACAGGATTCCAAAATTAGTTTAACTGTAATAATAAATCTCTTATAACATGAACTTATCATATGGTAGTTCTTGATCTTGCTGCCCAAGTCAACTCAATCGCTTATGTCATTTCATTCTCAGCTCATGGCTGACCTCTTTCAAACTGCATATCCACCATAGGCTGCTGCTCTGTCTAATGGACTGACCTGGATATTGACCTGATTACACGAATCTGTGATTACATAACATTATGGCTTGGTTTTGGTGTGCCATCGGCTGATGCCCTGTGCATCAGACACTGACGTGATAGAAGTTACTAATTATTAATAATAATAAGTTTCTGAATTAGGTTCAAACCACAGTAAGTTTTTCTAATATTCTTATGCAATTGAAAAACTCAGGAAAAGGACACAAAACCTCATGTAACACATCACTATAAATCAAATTCAAATTAATGTGTGCTTAAGGACATGAAACTTGCCCTCAAATCTCTCTGTCTTCATAGATTTCGGGTGAAGAACTTTGTATCATGATAATGGAGCAAGTACACAAGTCTTCTTATTAGAAAACTTTTTCATGACCTTGCTGCTTCTAAGAGTCTGACCAAAATCTCCAGTCTTGCAGCACCATATGTAATAATGAGTTTATTTTCTACACGTTAATTAATTTCTGAAGCAAGTCCCCAACCTTTTTGAATCAGAATTCATGTTATCATCAAGTGCATAATACTGAGTCCCAAAAATAACATAGTTGCCATTGCAGTAATTCAGTTGTTTACACAACACTTTTGGAGAACAAAACTGTCATCCAATACTTGACATTCCAGATAAAGCTGCTCACATAAAGTAATTTTGTACTGCCCCTCGGGGTATGTCTTCTAAGGTTAACAAAGGTCAAAGCAACGCGTGCTGACAGGATTTTAAATTAGATTTTCTTAAATTTACGATGTTTCTACGTACAGAAGCTGTGTCGCTGTAGGCCATGCTGTCACTTACAGACACTACTGGTCTGCGACTGGTCATTGGTAGGGTCGGTTGGCAATCGCTTTTTTGCCTCTGAAGACTGACTGACTTCTTTTTGACAGCAACCCACGCAGCATGAAAATAACGGTATTTCCTGAATTGCAAAAGACACAATACATTTTAGAATACTCATTTAATTTAAATCAAAACACCTGAATGCTTAAGTAAATAATTTATTTCATACTATCATCACTGATTATAATTATAATCAAGTGACTGTTAATACTTTAAACTGTATTCACAGTTAAATTCGACTCCTGTTACACTTGTTATATGGTCTGTTACTACTATATCCTGTAATCTTACTGCATACTTGTCAGCTTGAATCAATAAATGAATATTATTATATTATAGACATTTCATTCCAGGTTTCTTGGAACAAAATTTTGAAAGGTTCTTTTGGAAATCTTTCTGAAGAAGTTCCTTAAAATCTTGATATCTCCATGATGCTCAACTTTATTATCAAACATTGAGTAGGTCTAATCTTATGCACATAGATCATTGGCTTCCTGTTCAGCAAATAAATCATTTCAAATGGGAGCCTATAGTTTACAAAATACTGAACTTTAGTCAACCACTACATTTAAAATCAGTCCTTATTCCCCCGTCTTCTCAGTATTCAACTAGGTCATCTGATGCCTTTCTATAGTCTAAGACTATAACTTGCTTAGTGAACAAGCTAATTCGGTTGTTGGACACTGGAATTCACTCCATGCAGTTGTTCAGTTGCTGCTTTCATTTTGTTCTCAATTTAAGGCATAGCTTTTCCAATTGCTCAGCCAAAGTAGGCTGCCTCTCTGTCTTAGTGGACTACTTAACCCGGATATTTAACTTGATTATATATCTTTGTTTGTTGGTCTGTCATTCAAGTCTTGTGCATTGTAATATTTCAAAATATCAGACATATTATTAAATCTTCACGACGCAAATTTTTTAAATAGCTTACACTTAGTGCTCTGAAATTTCACTGTACTTCTGCAAAGCAGGAATCGTAACTTAACACCCATTATTCCCATACTGGTTATGAAATTAAAGACATTTCAATAAAAGGTTCTGTACAATAATCCAAATATACACATACATCAAGAGCTTATATAAACTAGCAATCAAATTTCAGCAACCTGCAATTTCATGTCAGCAGAAAGAATCAAGATATGAGAAATTTCAAAGAGAAGGTAACAACATGGAGCAGACCATAACCAGTTACTTTCATGCAAAACTTCAAAAGTATTATAACAAAACACTAGGACAACAACAAGTATCTATTGATTCTATTCCCATTTCCAGAACATCACAGTAAGATGCCATGCATTAGATCAGAAACATCTTCATAGGATCCACAAATGACAGTGTATCCACAACATTTTATTGATGGCCAGATGAGCTCAGTTCTACATGACCCAACTTAGTGACATTTCCTGTGTTCAGATTCTGATCACATTGTCCAACAGTGAGACAGCTCTGATGGAGGTCCTTAGCCAGCCACCCGTCCTTTGGACGGGTGAAAATTATTTTGGACAGGCATAAATTGTGCATGATTCTCCTCCAGCACCATCCAGCTTCTTCTCTAGAGCCACTGCCAGCATTCAGATGACAGTTCTGTAAGGAGCATGGGCTGTTTACAGAGCATTAAGCTCTGTAAACAGCAGGGGGCACTGCAGTCGGGTGGTCATGACTTCGTACGCGCACGGCATCGGGCGGTCATGACTTTGAATGCTTTTGGACGGGCTACTCTGTATTTCTTGCGAGCTCTTAAGAGCCTGCTCTGATGTCGATGTCACAACCAGGTCCACTGTCACCCAGGTGAATCCTGCTGAGGCTAAGATTGGATATTATTATGTTTGATTCCATAAATTAAATTACAGCTGTTTTAACACACTGTGGAGATCGGCCAAGCTTCAATACAAAACAACTACTATTATCATGAAAAGTTTGAGTCCAAAAAAATGAAGCCCGAAATGGTCCATACAATTTTCTCCAGTCATTGGAGCCTTCGTTTGATCTGTTTGTCCATCAGTGACACAGCTGTAAAGTCCACGTCAAAACCATCCAGAAACTCGTCTAAGTTCATTGTCACCAACACAAATACTGCTGAAGCAACGAGTGGATATCATCTTTTGTTCGATTCCATTAATCAAGTGACTGGTAAACTATATTACCTGTGCAGTTGCTGACAAAAGCCGACCTCACACCTCATGGGTGTCAGCTTCAGGCTTCATAGGCAACAGACAACTAGCCATTATTAACCCCCAAGATCATGACTACACAATCTTCTTAAATTATCACACTTCTGTGACTAAGTTTTATGTATTGAGTTCAAGGCCCAGGTATTATCCTCTAAACACAGTCTAGGGCCTCTGGGGGTCCATTGAAAGCCTTATCCACATCCTCTGCTGTGTATGAAGACATACAATCTATGTATTCTTGGATAGTGTCCTACACCAAAATGGTTACCATTTTCTTTATAATCCCCAACTCACTTTTTACATTATCGTTAAACTTAATGCAATAGCAATGCTCCAAAAAATGTCTCGACAGAACTTACAGCACTAAGTAAGGCAGTAACAGTTCATTAAACTTCACCCAATTCAAACATGCAGAGAGAAAAATGATGCACAATTCTCCAAAGAAATCAAACTGTCAAACCATAGACCGTCACAAGTTAATACCACAAGAAATTCAAAGGATGGGAATCTGTAAACAACACCCAGTTTTACCTTTATAAAAAGTTGGTGTTTCAAACTTTGAAAGAATGGCACTCTGTTAAAGTCACACAGGATAAGGTTCAGGAATTAATTGCAGCAACACAGATTTATTTAAATCAAACCATTGCACATATCCTTTGTTATCTGATCAGGTATGAATCATTGAGTAGCACAGCATTCCAAGCCACAAACCAAATCAACTTCTCAAAGTTCTGTCAGTTTCTCATGCTCATGCAAAGTGCATGCCTTACCCTATGACTAAAATCTATGCAAGGTCTCAAGAAAGACCTAACTATGATAAGGATCATGCAAGTCAAGAGAAAGTTTCCAAATTTAGACATCGTGGAATCATTTTCATCCAGAAGTAACTTGTTTCAGCTAAAGATTCCCTTTTGTACAACCCAGCTAAGTTTAGCAATAAACCAATTTTTACAGAACGTTCAGCCTAATATGCAGATAAAAAAAAGCGGAAAGAATGAAAAGATTGCATAATTGTATATATTTCACTTCACTATTGCAGAAAATCATTTGCACCTTACCAATTGTTTTCCTTAAGCATTAATTAGTGCTAAGCGATGAAGTATAAAAAGATAGGAATGCAGCCATGTTATGCCCCAAAGCTGGTAGCAAGGGTGGTGCTGTGAAGGAGCAAGTAAGAAATACTGGCATTCAGAAGGTAACAGTTTAAACTCTGAACTGCAGGAAGCTGAAAGGTCTAAAGCAGAGGTTACTGCAACTAACAACTCTGTCACCTGTGACCCAGTTATGTGATGCAGCACACAGTCTCTACTGCAAAGAAACAATTGCACTCAGACACAGTGAATGGCCCAACAAGTAACTCAAATTTAAGTAACCTAGGTATGTTCACAATGGCAGACTGCTAATAATACACTTGCCTCTCACCTCCGATTCTTGGGTTCGAATCATAGTGTCCTGTGAAAATCAGGACTGTTTAAGGCTACACAACCCATGGAGAAAAGTGGTACATTTGTTCGATTATCTGCTTCAACACTGCAGCCTGACTTTTAGTTTCCCTGACCTACTGGACTTTGATAGGATTACAATTTTGATTAATTAGTTTCTTACTTGAATCGACCATTGACTGATGCCCTGTGCATTATGATAAAGGAGCTAGAAAAATCATAGATTAGATAAGATGACTGAGCACTGTCATATGTGAGAGCTTTAACTGAAAGCCCATGTTGCCATTGAGGACTATCATCATACTAACACAGACAAGCAGTAATTAAGAGGTCACCTTGCTTTGCCTCAACAGCACAACATTTGACAGTCACTGATTTGAAAGGCTCAGTCAATTTCCAACACATAACTAAAGATTGACATCTGTTGGACATGACTAATAGAGAGAAGTAAATAAGTTATACAAGTATTTGAATCCTGTATTGACCCTGCTGGTCACAATAATCAACGAAATCCCTTGTGGAGAGGATAAGAGCAAGACAAAATTGTATGCAAACTCTTTATTTTTAATATATTATATTATGATAAACATGTCAAAATCAATTTTTCTGAATAAAATAGTTCAAAATCCTCGTTTATCATAAAACTGGCAATTCACTGCTGAGCAGAACCACTCATAACTCATAAACCTTGAAGGGGCGCTATATAAAAGCTCATTAATAACACCCTGCGATTCAGCCAACAACTTTACAGTCACCATCACAGTTTTGTTTTCATAGACACAACTAACAAATTCAAGTACTTCTGATATACTTACCAATATCACTTACATTCTGTGAAATCAGAAACAAATTCATAATCCCATTGCAAAAAATCTACTAAATTACAATGCAACATTTTATGTGGCTTCTGAATTTCTTCCTAAAGCAAGTAACTAGTCCACCACAAATGCTGTTAGTAAGCTGGTCTAAAGAACCAATTCAGATGTGCATCTCTAAAGTAAAAAAATTGACATATCGAACAACAGGGAATTTTTCACATATGAACTTACTTGATAGTGAGCAGAATGACCACAATAAGAATGACAGCAACGAAGCCAAGGCTGAGACCGATGACAAGGCCTTTACTGCCATCACCCTCGCCTGAGCTGACGGCTGCAACATTTGGGTGATGAGTCGATAGATCAGTCTTTGGTGAACACAACTCTGCGTCAACGGGCAGTAAGTAAGAACCAATGTTGGCATTGAACTCTGTCCAGTTCACTTTGGTTACTTCACTGCACCCACACAATTCTGCATCCTTTTTCATCAAACTTACGACATGACGTAAATTCTCAGATGCCGATAGCGACTCGGCAAAACTTGAAAGAAGGTCGGGAAACTTTGGTGGCACTAAAAGGTTGTCATATTGAATGGAAAGCTAAACAAAAACAGTTACAGGATAACAGTTACAAGAAGAAGGTTGTCATATTGAACGGAAATCTAAAGAAAACTAGTTACAACGAAATTAAAACGAGACTTACGGGCAATTTTTCTGAAATTAAAACCAGTCAAATCGCAACTGACTTAGGGGTAATTTTTCTGGTTCACTCTTTACATTTAGCCAAAATCTGCCTACTGAAACCATGGCCACAGTCTCATCATTAATGAGCAGGAGTGTCAACATGGGATATTGTGGTTCAAATCCCTATCAGAAAAGAAAGATATTTTAAAATTTATGTTCTAGCAAACAGGTCCTGTAAACTGAATACATCAACTCTATGCTGCTGGTGCACAGCCTGATGTCAAGGCCATGACCAGGACAACTGGCAGAGTTGTTGAAAAGGAAAAACTTTGGAAACGGAGATGGGGGTCGATGATGATGATGATGCTACTGGTTGGAAGATTCAACTGTGACCAACAGCCCTTATGTGTCAAGACTACGAAAATGGAGTTACTAAACATTATACGTTGATGAATTTAACCCTTGGCTATGCATCTGCTCTTTGTTTTATTTGTATCATAGCAATTTTAAAAAGTCTTCTTTATAATTTGCAGTAGGTTGAGACAGATTCACTATTTGTAATCTAGTCCAGTTGATAGTAAACTAGTCCAACCTGTGTCAAAGAGAGCAGCACCATAACAACACACTGCCACTGGCAAACGTGGCAGCCATCCATCTCAAAGCGCAGCTATTCATACGAGTGCGCAGCCATCATGAAGTTGCTGGACAGCATATCAATACACGTTTTATGGTGTTTGTCCAAGAGGTCCACTGTAGCTATTAACCAAAATCAAAAACAGAAGTTAAAACAAAAACTGAACAGATAAGTAGACTAACTGCAAAGACCATAAACATGTCAATTCCCTATACCATAAAAATAGCTGATTTATAAATGGAAATAAACTGTGGGCTGTTTACCAAAGGCATACAAAAACCACAGTTCAGTTAGGCGCTTTTGAATACCGTTTTTGCCCAGAAAGTCAGCCCAATGGATGTAACGACCTTCACTGTCTAATGCAAGATAAGAGAACCATTGGCAGCCATAAATTACATTTAAAGTTCTTTCACAGCATGCATAAATTCAAATTTCAGTGTTTCCTTAGGTCTTTATGTGGTCTGGTTCTCAGGCATGCCAAGTGAATTTGCATTTTATTCTGCCTCTCTTAAATGATTATCACATTTGAGCAGTTTTATCGAATGACATAATGCAGCATACTATACTTTCAGAATTCTTAGGCAACTCAGACATTGATAAACCTAAATCTGATGTGTTGTTTTCTACCAGAAAATTGTGAATTTGGTATTGTAACAGCACATCACAAAACAATCACAGCAAGTCCAGGAAGGAACTCTGGTATGGCAATGATTGATAAAGTGTGCACAGATAACATAACAACACAACTCCCTGCCAAAGACGATCGTAACTATATCCCTCGAATTCTTTACAGACGTTAATATGTTAGCATGCTTGTACCGACAGCACTGTCAACTGTTAAACATATTCAAATTTAATCCGATCCCACTGTTACTGACTGCGGTGTGTCAGTCTGATTTAGCAATAAACGAAAATATCTATATAAAGTAGCTGGAAACAACAATTTAGAAGTGTGTGCAAGGGTCTACCCGAATTCCAGAGAACCGATTCCCAAATGTGGTAAAGGTTTACGGTGGGTCTGTGACAGCCGTGCACAAAGTAAACATCATGGCCGCCCCAGAATTGCATAGAATTAGAGTGCTATGAAATAAGTAAGTACCGAGTATAGCGCTAAAACATAGTACGGAAACGTAGAATTACGCTTCCTATAACCGAACTGTAACACCTGAGAACTACGCCTAAGTCATTTTGCAGAGAAGTAGTGGTAGAGTTTAACCTTAAAAACTCTTGCTTATTGTTTTGAAGAATTAGTTGTGTAATGACACGTGTGGTAATCATACCTGTTGGCGACATTTTGAATGCGGTACAGCTGTGTGAAGAAAAGTGGACGCTATCAAGATTTTCAGAACACTTTGGTGCAGTGATAATTTAGTTCTCAAAATAATTCCTAACTTCATAATTCCTAGTACTTACTTGCTTACTTGAGCGGAAGCATTATTGGCTGTGGAGTTCGTAGCACTCTAATTCTATGCAATTCTGGGGCAGCCATGGTGTTTACCTTGTGCATGGCTGTCACAGACCTACCGTAAACTTTTACTCCAAATGTGATGAAAATGCAAACTAAACCCAATTCCCAAAACAAATTTTCTAACAAGATTTTGAATCCTGAAAACTAATATGGACTAGTAGCCCAATATCCTGAATAGTACATTAAAAAATGTCTCAAAAAGTTAGATTTTCACAAATAATTTTGTTTTAACTTAGAAAATTGATTTTACGGATCCAGCAAAATTCTGTTTCAGGGATTGGGGTTTCGTGGATTCGCTATATATATCTGGACTGATCAGGGTAAGATTTCTGTAACAGGTGGGGTATTCTTTGTCAAATCACCTAACTGGTATGCTCGACCGACTGGAATTTTGATGAAACTTGGTAGGAATTGTACTATGCCAATATAATGAACCCACAACAAATTTCAGATAATTATTTCAATTCCTTCATATTCTTTTGGCCATTTAACAAAGGTGGGGGTATTCGCGTCGTTGCGATGCAAAAATGGCAAATCGCATGATTTACCTAGTTTGAATTCAAATATCTGGAGAACTATGCAGGCCAGGAGGCTGAAATTTACTGAGCTTGTTCAGTTTTTTGAGCAGATTCAGGAAAGCTATATATCGGCTTGATATGATCATAACTGTCAATTGTGTAGGCCATCAAACTGACAAGAAAATGACTTGCGGACCATTTTCACTGACCGTTATGACCAACTTGTACTAAAATCATGCATTTCTTAATTTCACAGTGATGTACCTATACCAGCTGGCTACCAAAAAATAATAGTAGAATCGACTGGTAGTTACTGGGGTTCTTGCAACAACCATCCCAAAACCCAAAAAACTGCATTTGTTTCTTTTCGGTTCACATCTTTGACTCGACATTTCATCTTGAGGGGTAGGTGACCCAGCTACAAAACTTGCACAGTATATGTGCCTTATATGTGTAAATAACTGGTAAAAATTTCAGCTTTGGTTCTCTTCTCCTTCATTGCTTTTTATGTTATTGGAAATGTGACAATATGTGACGTTCGCGATGGCTCGCGAATGCTATGTAAATTGTGTCCAATTAATATATAAATATGAAAATTTCATACATAGACGAAATTCAAACTTAACAGGTCTTTGAACACTTATTGAAATGATGCGGAAAGAATGCAAAACATCACAAGTTGCGTATAGTTCAGCCTGCACCAGTGTACAGTAAACATATACAAATGTCTGAAGATTTAGCTTTCGCTTGAAAGTAGCCAAAGCATCCAAAATCAAGGTATGTCCATTGCTGTCAAGTTTATATCGTCTGGGAGGACTTCCAACTGTTAAGAGTGCTGGCACCTGACAGAGTATGTGAACTATTGGTATCCAGCATTCATCTATTTTTGTTGGCCAAAAAAATGATGTAGCAGGTCCATGTGGATGCATAAATAATACTTTGACTTCGTTGTTGTCCGTACAGACCTCAACAATATTTTCCAGCTACCAATGACCATCATAAATGCATGCAACAAACTGCCCTGGCTGTAGATTAACAACACTGCAAACAGCCTGGTGGCTACTGGATACATCACCTGATATACATGTATCCAACTTGTACCTCCGTTGTCGATAGAGGTACAAACCAATGAAAACTTCGTGTTCCAGGAATTGTTTTTGATAAACTAAAGCTCTTCTGTTCTTTGCTTACTTCTGTAAATTCAGAAGTGTATACAAAAAATAAAAAGACGTTTTTGATGCTTACTATACACCAACTGTATAGATCCTGTGGTGTCAAGATTTGATTATCCAATTGTCACTGAAGACTTGCTCTCGCAGCCAATCTCTTGACTGTCCCACCAATACCATCGAATGCACTTTTACCATGGGATGTAGCAAAGGAGTTCCACTCAGCATCTATACCATATTCTTCTTTGTGATGACAGGAATTAGAGAAGTTTGAGATTCTTGTATTGGCCTGCACAGCCATCACTGAAATAAAACACCTTTGAGAGCTCTGGCATTTTCTGTTTCATATAGTCAAGCACTTTCGACTGAAATACATGGACAGCTATTATGTCATGCTTCAAGTGATTGCTGATAATACAGAAACTAGTGCACCGAAGCACGTTTTCTTCTTTAAAGTTAACAACAAATGGATGCAGTGTGACCTGTATATTTTCCCAGTGAGATCCTTGAGCAGCATCTTGGACGATAAAAGAATAATTTTCAGCAAAGCCTAACAAAAATGATACATTCTTTCTTTGACATAGAAAATTTCAGCTCTACCAAATAACAACTCTGATGTCTTGCTACATACTCATGAACAGTAAGTTTGTCAAATTTTTGAAGTAGATCAGCTACAAATTCTTCAACAGTCATTTGATGCATGACAAGTGTTGTTCTATCAGTGGTAACCCACTGGTTGAAAGAGATTAGATCTTCTTGCTCATGGTCATTATCAAGTTGACTGTGTAGGAACTGTTCTAATGACTTTATTCCTGGACAATTCTCGCACTGGTGGATCATGCAGCGACCATTGATCACCAAATCTTGACAACACATGATCTATACAGTTGGTATACAATAAGCATCAACAACATAGTTTTCTTCTTTGTAGACACTTCTGATACTTTCTAAGTAAGCAAAGAGGACACAATTTTTTACACTGATTTTAAATAGCATTTGCGAGCCATCGCGAACGTCACATATTGTCACATTTTCAATAACATAAAAAGCAATGAAGGAGAAGAGAACCAAAGCTGAAATTTTTACCAGTTATTTACACATATAAGGCACATATACTGTGCAAGTTTTGTAGCTGGGTCACCTACCCCTCAAGATGAAACGTCAAGTCAAAGATGTGAACCGAAAAGAAACAAATGCAGTTTTTTGGGTTTTGGGATGGTTGTTGCAAGAACCCCAGTAACTACCAGTCGATTCTACTATTATTTTTTGGTAGCCAGCTGGTTTAGGTACATCACTGTGAAATTAAGAAATGCATGATTTTAGTACAAGTTGGTCATAACGGTCAGTGAAAATGGTCCGCAAGTCATTTTCTTGTCAGTTTGATGGCCTACACAATTGACAGTTATGATCATATCAAGCCGATATATAGCTTTCCTGAATCTGCTCAAAAAACTGAACAAGCTCAGTAAATTTCAGCCTCCTGGCCTGCATAGTTCTCCAGATATTTGAATTCAAACTAGGTAAATCATGCGATTTGCCATTTTTGCATCGCAACGACGCGAATACCCCCACCTTTGTTAAATGGCCAAAAGAATATGAAGGAATTGAAATAATTATCTGAAATTTGGTGTGGGTTCATTATATTGGCATAGTACAATTCCCACCAAGTTTCGTCAAAATCCCAGTCGGTCGAGCATAAAAAGTGTAAAAATTGGGTGATTTGACAAAGAATCACCCAGGTGGTTCTTTTTAATACAGATACTGAAAATAAAGAAACAGTTAGGTACATTGGTTAGAGCGTTTCTATGCGTGCGATGGTGGCTTATTACAGACATTTGAACCTCGGGTGAACCACGAGAACCTTAAATGGTCTGGCACATCGGTGGTGAAGAATCTCACCCGATCAAATCACTGAAAAGTGAGCAGGGTCGAGGCAAAACGGTCGTTTAACAATGAACGAACTCCATCTTAGAAAATCTACGCAGTGCTTGCTTACGCTACTAATCCCTAGAGTCGATCTGATCTATACTTTAACGTAACGTGCAACGCAATAGTTTAAACTTACTGAAACAAGAAACACATTTCTAAATCAACATACATGCAAAACTCCGTCAATAGTTGGAAAGTTTTCTTGGAAAGCTAAAACAAGCACCGAATAAAAACATTTACATTTTTCAATTCCATGAAAAAAAAACAGGAAATGACATCAAACATCATGGAAAGAACAAGAAACAATAGACGCTAAATTAGACTAGAATACCAAATTTTATCAGAGATTAAAAACTAACAATAATTATATTTGCATTAGATAAACTAATCTGTTTGTTTAACTTTAGTTGTTCGTTGATTGTAATTTATCACGGTAGCAGTGTAAGCAAAATGTAATGTGAAAGAGGAATAAGTACCAGAAATCGAGAAATTTGGCGCCTCATCTTGAATTCGAAACATCGCAATGTAGACTGGAGGTCGGTACTCGGTAGGTGACGGATCTAACCGTAAGAATAATAGGAATTAGTCATAAGTTCTTGGCGTGACGGTATTTTAATTAGACATCTGGCCGGAATGCCTTGTGTTTGTTTAAATATATTTTCCATAAATCGTAGGGATGACGACACAGAAAGTTATCGAGTGAAGCTCAAAATTTTAAGCATGTTTGGACGTTTTTGCGCCACTTGCACCCCGTAGCTAACTCGGCTATAAAAAAAGTTTACTGACCACAGCCCGTGCAACATCAGGCAGAAAGGGAGAAGACGCTGCCACCAGCCCAAATATTCACCCCGTATAACAGCTAACCGAGTCAAATGAGGTCACTACAAGGATGTAAACACATCGTAAGCCTACACATTTCTGCATGTTAGATAATAAGAGACAGCCTTCTAGAAATCGAGCTTAAACGGTTGGCCTTTATGAAACTTAAATGGAACGTTAAAGAACAATGAAAGTGTCGTTGTAGTTCCTTACATTCTATTCGATTTTGATGTATTTCTCTGCTGTGGATGGGCTACAGGTTATGAAGATGTTTGTGTTTGTGTGTTAACCAGCTTTTGCAGGAATGCTTTCAAATCAGTAATGAGCAGGATGTGAGGGTCATATTTTTTATTTAATGTGACAACAGGCCTAGCAGCTGAGCATGTTACATATTGAAGAATAATAAGCTGAAAACCCTTAGAATAAGCTAACAGGTGTAGATTGGAACTGTAAAGCAAGTTCAAGGACTATGCAATGCTGTTAAAGTAAATTTCCTCTTGTAGAATACTATTCATCTGAAATAATTGGGCAGCATGACAAAGTTCTTCTTGGAATATATCATCAGGCATATTTGACATGTATCACCCTAACTGCATCTACCGACGTAATGACCTAATTGATTATAATGTGGCATGATGATCACCTTAATACAACTATACGCTGATGTGACGTGCGTGCAATTGTTTTACGACTATTATATTTGCGTAGTGACAATGACGTAAATGTGAAAGTAATATTTCACAACTGGAAATGTCATTGAACTAACGATGCCTAGTTTATGTTATAGAGATGTCAGCTGCAGGATAGGCTTAATTATGTCTGACGTTTATGGAAAATTTTAACACTGAGCAGGAAGAATAGTATTAAGACTGGGCTATTTTTCAGATCCCACACAACTATAATATGTATCAAGACACTTTATGTAGCTCATTTTTGGTACTTCACAGAAGTGTTGATGTGGGTGCCTCTATGTAGTTGTTCTTATATAGGAGGTAGGCATTTGTGGGTGCACCCAAACCCTCTGGTTTACCAGACCCGTACCCTCTGATAGGAGCCTGTATATAGGTTCACTGGTGCAAAAGGCTAGTATATAGCCTAAATCCGAGCACTGGATTAGTTTTCCACTTGATCACTTGGCTCGATGGAGAGGCACACAAATTCATAGGATGCACTGAGAGTGGTACTAACCCTGGATGCACTCATTGGCGGTGCCAGGGGTGGACTAGGGGGTGCTTAGCCCCCCCCCCCAAAACTGCATTGCACTGATCGAGGAGGCCTCACAATTATCAGTTGCTCCCACGCCATAAAGCTCAAACTCTATAGAGGTCTCAACCTATTAAGTTTTTAGATAGGCCTACATGGTGTAATTATTGACTGTGGCCCTGCAGGCGTGTATAGGCCTTTGATAAGGCTATAGACTTTCTGTTGAACAAGCTGATGGACCGTGAATGCTCGAGGCAGTATATACTACTCTGACAAGATCATGATTATTTTTATTTTATTGCTGTTATTTTTATGAACATTTTTAACACACTGGAAGTCACACAGAAAAGGGGAATCTGAGGCTCAGTTTGTCAGTTGCCCGGTGAAGAGCAGTTAGATATCCAGATGTTTGAAAGCTCGTGAGAAATAGTGAGTTCTGAGGAATTTCTTGAAGGAAGAAAAAGAGTTCAAGCATCAGATAAACATTGATATAGTCAGTTCCATTGCTTCAGGGCAGCAATACAGAATGTACGAAAGCCAATGACAGTGCTTCGTCATGGTATGGATGTAGGTAGTATGCATGTAGGACATTGTAGGTAGGTATATACTTCTCTAAGCTTCAACCCTGACAGGTTCATGGACCCACGCTATGCCCACAGCTAGCCACCAGTGGCACATTGCCAGCCTGCTATATTGGCCAAAAGAATGTGATTGTCTGGTAAGGGCAGACCCAGGAGGAGACATTGATTGTGTGGTAAGGGCAGACCCAGGAGGAGCCATTGATTGTCTGGTAAGGGCAGACCCAGGAGGAGCGATTGATTGTCTGGTAAGGGCAGACCCAGGAGGAGCCATGCTCCTCAAGGTCCTTCTGTGGAGTTGGAAATCGTAGCAAAACCTATTTGACACTTTAATGCCGAGCTGCATTGGTTTCCCAATCGCTTTTAGTACACTCTCGTGATTAAATGCGTTAAAGAATGCTTTTGGGCAATGGAGAGTAGGCGACACTTCAGTAACAACTTCCTATACTGGGTGGGGCTGTTGCAAGCCTGACTATCAGATTCATTCTTGTGGGACATTTATATTGGAGTGTTTCAGAGAATCCGATATATTATATGAGAACCTCTCTGTATTTAAGTGATTAAGTGTTTGATTGACCTCATAGTGTATTTTGTAGTTTGTACCATTTAATTTTTTCAAATAATTTTAAGCAGTGCTAAATTATAATATTCAGAATAGGTGCTTGTACTGTAATATTTAACTTATAATTGACATTTAGATGCCTTTAATTAAGTTTCAGGAATCTGGAATTATTGTTCCCTGGACTCTCTGGGATAGATTTCAGGTGTACCATTTATAAGCAGGCTTTTGGATCTGTCCTGTTTTTCTGTCATCATCATCAGTTCCTGATGCCAGCCATTTGGCGTCGATGGGTACGAATAAGGGGTCATACATAAAGGATGTCCGCAATGAGGGGGAGGGAGGGTCATCCAAATGCGGACAAGTGGGCAGAGGGTTATGACCAGTGCGGACTTCTGCATCTAAATTTTCTAATTTGATAGTTTTTTAAACACCACCTTGTTTCAACCTTCCCCGAAAGATGAAGAGGTCATTGAAGTGATTGCCTAAAACCTCAAGCACGGTATAAACTTTACTGCGACTTTAAAGAGGCTTTTATTACTGCACATCCTGATATAAAACCCAATACTGTCACTTAAACGTGCACAGGAACAGTGGAATAATTGTAAAAAGAATTGTGATGACATTAAAAATTTGCTTTGGAGTGGGGACATCCGGGAAGGGGAGCGAGGGGTAAGGTCAAATGCGAACAAATGTAACAAATGAGAACCGGTAAATGATCTCCAGTGCCCTCCATCATTTGTCAAGTCCAATGCCCCCTCCAAATGATGTTATGTCCTCATTTATGTATGTACCTTATCATCTGTTCTTACTCATAGGTATCAAGGGTGGCCTTTAGGCCTGCTCCCAGGCCTATGGGCCTATACCCCCTATAGCCCTTCCAATGCTTAGCAGTTATAACATCTGGCTTGCATTATGAGCAATCAATGGAGTCATAATTTCGTTGGCTATCACAACAGTTTCACTGTACTCCATGTTTACGTTGCTGTACACCAAAATGCGGTTTGCAATTGGTTCCAATAAAGAATATTCTATTCTATTGTATTGTATTGTATTCTATTCTATTCTATTCTATATATATTGACACATCTATACTACAGGGTTTAATTCTGCAATTTACTAGTGTAATGTAATGAATTTATGATTATATAGTGGCTGTATTTACTCCCTCACTTCTCTCCATATCTCATGTATCTGTTATTTTGGTCCATGTGGCTCTCTTACTGGTTGGTCGCTGCTTCGTCTCTGCCAACCTGGAATTACACTGACCAATCCAGGTCTGTCAGTGTAGGCCCTTTTGTATTGTTGTTACAAGATTTTAGGTGAATCTAAGGGGTGATCCAGCCATGGGTCCCATTTTATTTGTGGAGGACATCACTGAGTTGGATCCCAAATGAGGATTGACCAAAGAAATTGTAAATTAAAAATGGGCTATGATAAGGATATTAAAGGAAATAAGAAAGATAAAATAGGAAAACTAAAAAGTTACAAGTTTAAGAGAATAGAGAAGTCATGCACAACAACCAAAGGAACTTGTCCTAAAAAGGGCAAAAAGGTTATCAATTATTGTCCATCATACAAGACCATATGTTCTTATGTACATGCATGCATGTATACATATATTTTGTACATAGATACATATATATATATATATATATTATATACAGAGCTTTTTCTAGTAAAAGGTTCTGGAACTGAACAATTATAGAAGGGCTAAATCGAGGGCAAAGCCCGAGAAAAAAAGGGGGTGGGGTTTGGGGAAATTTTTGAGTCACAATAAATTAAAATGACTAAATTATTCTTTTATTAATATAACTAAATTATTTTTTAATAGCTGAAAATATATATATATATATATATATATATATATATATATGTCAAGCATACCCATGCATACACAGACAAATAAACAAGTAGCAAAGTTGGAGATGTACCATTGTACCTCTGCTATACCCCAATGGAATGGACCACTGGTGATCCTAGTTGCAGCTGAGCTAATTAAGTTATGAATGTTCAGAGCTCTCTATGGGCTGTTGACTGTTGAGGGGTGCGGTTCAACAGAGGCAGAACATTATCTAATGTTTGTTAATGGAGGGTGGGACAGTTAATTACAATAGGATGGTGGGCAGAAGTGAGTGGGGCAGAGGTTAACTCAAGTGGGTAAACAAGAATTCTGAATGTGAGTAATATAGGGGCTCTGTTGAGCCCAGTTTGCTGTTCAATATATGAATATAATTGGGCAGTAATTAATATTGTCCTGGAAGGTCTTCAAACATATCAGTGTACAGTCAAACCTTGATAATGTCATCTTTTAGAGATTGATCACTTACTTAGGTACCCTTAGCCCCACAGATGGGTAAACTTGTAAGTAGGCAAACTTCTAGGTAGGTAAAATAATAGTTGGGTAGTTTGGCAGACAAGTTGGTAGAAAGGTTATAATGTACATACATGTTGGTAAAGACATTAGCATTGTATGTATAGTGTATGTATGTTCGTGTGTCTGTGTCTCTGTGTATTCGTGGGGTATGTTCACTGTGTTATTATGGACATGTGGGCTGAGTTTTGCAGAAGCTGGGCTCCCACATGCATATGTAGTTTGACTTGTAGTGGAGCCTGATTAATCTTGGTGTTGGGGGCTGAAATTTAATGCTATGCCACAGCATTTGCATAATTCTGTGCCATCGTTTATTCTCTTTCTGTTTGTCTGGCTGTCTTCCTATCTTCCTCTCTGTTAGGCTTTGTAACCAGATATGGACTAGTGTTAGTGACTAACCCGATTTGTTATAGTTGAACGTTTTGACAATGGTGGTATGTATGGCCGAGATCCAAGTGAGGAGATGGACCGATCTGAATTATTCTCTGTGGCTGCTTCAGAAACAGGAATTTGAATATTGTGACTAATAACGGTTGCTGAAGTAGAATCTACGTAGGCTACTTGTGCTGTGAACCAAAAATTTGTACATTCAGTTAAATAGCTCATATGCTTATTTAATGTTTTTGAATTCAACTTGTGAAGTCTAACTCTAATCTTTAGTTTGGTCCATGAGAATCTGTGGCCTCACTTTCTATGGCTAATGGGGCATTCCTTGGACATGATACTGTCCATTTCCTGTTTATACGTGCTATCTTTAGCTTGGTTCATAAGGTCCTGTGGCCTCGCTCACTATGGCCAATGGGGTATTCCCTGGGCATGGTATGCTGTCCATTTCCTTTTCCTAAACTTGCCCTACAATCTCTGTGCCAACTTTAAACCCTTAATATGCCTCTGAATTCTTTGACATAGGTATATGTTGTTGCTAGTTGTAGCTCAAGTTAAATCCTAGCTTGTATGCATAATTTCCAGCTGCAAATGCAGTATTTCAACTCAGCATATGGGTGTTTAACAGTCTGCATTAAAACAATGCTACAGAAGTCATTGTAATTTATATTAGATTAGTTCAGATCTAGCTATTATGTCTTGTGTAATGTAATTTGACTATTACCTCAAAGGTGTTTTCTGCCAGCCCACATTACTTGCATGCATACACAACCGAACTTCAAACTTTCCCCGAACTTGAAACGTGACAATGTAGTTGCAGTCGATAAATTGCACTAGGCACGGTGTTCATAGTAGTTTTCCTTCTCTTTTGAATATTTCTGGACCGGCCGCTGACTCACTGACTCAGCCGGAGACTGCCTTGGCTCTTTCCGCAGCTTAGGCAAACAGTGCTCACAGGCTTTGACACCTACGTAGGCTAAGTGCACTGTTTATATTCAGAGTGTACAGTGATCGAGAGGAACAGCTGCTAACAATTATAGGAATACAAAAGTCAGAAGAGACTGCTAGTCAATCCTAGAATCTGCTGAATCCTGATCTACCTTGGCGTGTGGGAGGACGTTTTTTTTGTACTACAGCGTAGAGTTGCTTAGATGAGTACATTTGTAAACAAGTCTTTTGGATACGTGGAGCTTACCGGATTCTGCAGACTTTACGATTAGCTAAGATAAGGTTCAATGACTTCAGAAGAGTTTTAGCCTGTGTGATGACTTCACTCATTAGGAGCGCTGGGTATGAACGTTTGCAGTTGAATGACACATTAGGCAGAGTGAAGAGCGTTTTATAAATAATGAAAAGATTGGATGGTTCTTTGAAGTAGCCTATTATCTATTCGCTTCTTGATTCGGCTTTGTCAGCTTGTGATAGGGAGGTGTGAAGAGAGAAGCAATTAAACCACGTGTCAGCTTTCAGCCCTTGAACAGCTATGTGACGGTGATGATGACGATGAATGTATAAATAATCTATGAATATCTAAGGTATATAAACGTGTATGTCTCATTGTAGCATTGGATTCTTGTTTTAATACTCTAGGATTGCCTTTAAAAAGCTTTCTGAATAACTTAGCTCTGCGAAATGGAATTCCAGATATCTTTTGCGGTTTCAGAAATGCTAAAGACTTCTCGTCCAGCATCAGAGCATCTCTCACCGGAAGCGTCTAAGACCATTTACCTCAGTCGATCGACTTCTGCTGGCCCGGCTTTTAATCGAGATTCTGGGTTTGGATCCTTGTCAGAAGAATTACCAGCGGTGTTCGAAATTCAGAGTGAAACACTTGGAGATCTGCAAGCCCAAAATGGATTTTTCTCCGACGACTGTGTGCTAGAATTTCCAACAAGTCCATCAGAGACCATCATTCCAATGAATCGACTGCAGCCAAAATCTTCTTCTGGGTCTGCGGGACCACGGTTGGCTGGTTCACTGTTTCAGAACGCTAAAGCCGATACTTCAAAACAGCAACACTGTGCAACCGTCACAGTTAAAATTCACTCATGTGAACCACTCTCACCACAATGTCTGATAATTAAAAACGATCTGTCCGTACGAAAATGCGAACCGAACAAAAATTTACTCGGTTTTTCGCTTTCGTCTGGAAAGGTGTTGTCATCGTCACTCGAATCTCTTGTCAGTCTTCCAGGTGAGCCGGTACCTTTGCATTCCACAAAGTGGGGCCAGCATCTCCAGTTTCCGAAAGGTGGCGGAAATTTGCTTCATTCAAAGCCTCTGTCTTCGTCGCAGATCTTATCACAGCCTAAGGGTGATGAGGTAGACTTTAACTCTATCAGTCCAACTACACCTGCACAATTAGCAAAGTCTATTCAGGATAACACGTTGCGGGTCGTTCTGCTTGACTGTCGTACTTTTGTCTGCTACAACACTAACCATGTAATCGGTGCCTTGAACGTCAGTTGTGCGGATGGCATCAGTCGGAAACGCCTCCTTTGTGGTAGAACAACCTTGGGTGAACTGGTCAGTGGACCCCCTGATGCGAAAGATCACTATAAGAAGGCTCTTGAAGACAAATGGGGCTTTCTTGTCTACGATGACAATGCGTCTGACATCAAAATGCTGCCTGTCACACATCCACTCAAAGTAATCGTCACCTGTCTTCAGAAGGCGGGACATTCAGTCAGCTACCTGTTGGGTTAGTAGTGTCTTAATTCTGTCACTGGACTTTCAGAAAATGTAATGTAATATGATGGCTTTCCAGTTGTCTTTTGAGCATTATTTACGTACAGGCAAACCTGTTCTTAATGAACTTTAATGTCTTTAAGGCTGCAAGCTTAGACACTTAAAACGTAACTTCTTTTGGAAGTTACTTTTTAAGTGTCTAGCTCTAGGTATGCATGCATTGTGATAGTGGTAAACATTGGGGATCACCTTGTAATGCAGTGTTTGGGTTTGATCCTAGCCTGAAATGGTCATTTTGTTGGGACATTGAACAATTATTTAATGTACAATTACTTAATGTACAATTACTTAATGTACAATTGCTCAATGTACAATTACTCAATGTACAAGTACTTAATGTACAATTACTTAATGTACATTGCTTAACACCATCAACTGATTCCTTGTTATCTGCTGGAAATATACATTTGTGGGTATATAAGAAATGCCAATGCTCTGAAGCCAGCCCAATAAAAACAAAAAGACTACATACTATTGTTTACTTGTACGAAAATTTTATCTGCTTGCAGCTGTGACCAATAAATAAGTCTGAATGTCAAAACAGAGTTCTGTCCAATAAATTTCAGATGAACTCTAAACCAGAGATGGGCATGATTAGTTAAATTGCTAATCGATTAGAATTAGAATTAGCAGAATCTTGTAGCTAATCGATTAGAATTAGAATTTGCAGCAGCTAATCAATTACTAATTAGAATTAGATTTCAATAATTCATGCATATAGTTGCTTCATGAATTTGTCAAATTTTGATAAAGCAAAGCAAGTTACTACAGCACGTTACTTTAGTCTATTATAATACCTAAAGCAGCACAACTGTTATGACAGAACAGTCCACAAACCAGCAAGCAACAACATTCCACATCAGTCAATACATGCTGCAGTTATCAACATTGCTACTGCTTGTTCTTAACATAATTTGAAAAAATATAACCGCTTTATGATTAGAATTAACTTAAAAGATTGTTAATCAATTAGAATTAAAATTAGGATCAGCTAGTCGATTAGCATTATGTCATGTCATGTCGCCATTGTTGCTTTGCGATGGTAGGCTGCAAGAATTAGAATTAGCTGCTTGTCTAATCGATTAGGTCATTGATTAGAATCTAATCTACCCATCATTGAACTCTGTATAACCAAACAGTTCATACCAAGTCAAACTATAAAACTAATGACATAAATCTAAAACAATCCATGAACTAAGTCAGTTAGTCCAGTAATAGAGAGTACGACACTTTAACTCGTGTTGGCAAGTTAGAAGTTTGCATGGCACCTTCACAATGGACAGTTAGAATGCTTGGCTGCTTTAGCATTCTATGTGGGATGCGTTATTGTCTAATGGGTTGCCTTGTTGGACTGTGTCAACTCAGAGGATGGGGTTTAAATCCCTGTAAAAGCATAAAGATATGCTTAGAACTCTGTTCCATTGGTGGTGCCAGGCAGACTTGGCTCTGGATGAGCACACTCACTGTGCAGTGTCAGTTTGAAAGTCAGACAGTGTACCCCGAGGCCAAAAAAATGACACATCGTTTAACATTTCATACACCTGTGGCTGCCTCTCGGGTTGGCCTGAGGAACAGCTCTTCTTCTCGATACACCTGAACTAAACTGTGAGGCAAACGAAAACGGTGCAACTTTTTAAGATAAAAATTTATGTGCAGATTGTGTATAGTGGTGCAGTAAAGATCTATCTGCAATGGAAGCAAATGCACTGGATGTTGAAGTAATTCAACGAAGGTCGTTGCTGTAAGCAGGCTGCTTTCATTAATGTGTGATTGAAATTTTTGGTGGTATCAGTAAGCGTAGAGAATGCACATAAATGCAAATTGACTGTTTTACGATCGAGTAGATGTGTGCTTAAGTGCGTTAACTTTAATTGAAACGTGTTGGCTCACAATGAAATTTCCTAACCAAACTTGAGTGAATTGTAATTGAATTTTTCTTTCAAGACTTCTTCTGATTTGCTCTTTGCTAGGAAGCTCTCAAAGAATGGCCGTGAAATGCTTGCATAAAGTAATCAGCAATTATAAGCTTCAATTGTATGGTCTGCATCAGTAAGTAAGTAATTAAAAACTGCTGAAGAATGCTGTTGTCTTATACTGATCAGTGAACTGTATTCAGTTTTTGTAATTATGCTGAGGAAATGTCTGTTAAATATAGCCTTCATAATGCTGAGGAAATAGCTGCAGCCATGCTCTTAATTAAGGGTTGTTCAAAGTAGAACTTTTATGGTGATGTGCTATGAGACAGTAATTGTGCATAAGCAACAAAGCTTATGAGTGACTCACTGATGCCCTGACAGCCAGTGATGAGACAGAGGGAATGTGATGTGATGCCCTAATGTATGCATGTACCTGTACATGTTTTCTGTAGCAGTCATATATCTTGTCCCTGCTTATTTTTCGCTGAGTTTACCTGTTGCATGTTTAGTATGCATAGCTAATATCATCATGCCATCCTATGTCACTGTGTAGGACAGCGGTTTTCAAACATTTTTATTGTACCACCCTAGCAATTAGTGTAGGACCATAGGTAGACATATTACATTCTTAAAATGTAATTTTAAGAATGTAATATATTTGAATTTTTTCACGTACCACTTAGCGACACCTGGTGTGCCACTAGTGATATGCATACTGCAGTTTGAAACCTGCTGGTGTAGGGATTGCTCTACTCTGGGAAACAAGATACTTTGATGAGCCTGCGTGCAGCATTCAGAAACCACTGAGAAAGTGGAAGATGAAGAGCTAGCCTGGAAAGGCAGCCACTGGTATATAATGTTAGCGATGTCACTTTCGTAGCTTTAGCATATTAGGCGGGTGGCCAGACCTGTCCTTTGCTATGGGAGAAACCACTGAAGTGGTTGACAGTTGGGCTTTGAATGTCTGGCTGTGAAGAGTTTTAGCTGGTGAATGATGCTGAACGGTGAACGGTGAAAAATTATTAAGTAGAAATTGCGTGCAGTTTCATTTATCATGCTTTGTGTTGTGTACAGTTGTATGGGAATCTGCCCCAGTTCATTTCAATGTAGCACATCATGAAACAGCAGGATGGCCAGTGTGAGGCACTCTCCGAATGACAGGTTATAGGCCTACAGATATTTAGAAAGTGATGTAGTGCTCAGAAAATGAATGTAAAGGTAGAGTTGAGCTGGTGCATTTTTTGACAGAAAGTCCTCAGAAGTATGATCCTCATATTTCAAAACTCTATCTATGCTGAAATGGTAAGACACTGACTGTACTTCAGCAACAGAATATGTATATCCACTGGGTTTCTATCGAGAGAATAGAATCACTTCTTCCCCTGGCTTGGTCATTTGGCTCTGCTGCATCACACATACGTCTGAGAGCTGTTTGTACTGGTTTAAATTCAGTCAGGTCACCGGTGGCTTTGTGCAGCCACCCATGGAGATCTTCTGGTCCCTCACTGTTGTACATCAACACAGTACACCACGGGCACACTCATGCATCGGTTCATCCCTTTATTTGGAGCAATCTTCCTGTTGATATATGAGCTGTCTCTAAACTCTGCCACTTTTAGCTCTGCATTAAGACACAACTGTTCAGAAACTTACACATGATGGAGGGTTCTTAAAAATTACTTTGCAGAAATCCAGATACAGACTTACATCTGTTTAATCTCCGAGGTTGTGTTGTTGACCGCCACTGGCGTAAACTTGTCCAAAATATGGGGGGAGGGGCATTTGGCTATTAATTCTACACTTGTTGCATTGGATGTACAGTCCATCTCAATTATTGGGGGGACGTGCCCCGGCTGCCCCCCAGAGTCTACGCCTATAATGACCGCAAAGGGATGGTTGGTTGAGTTGGCTCACACTGTCCAGCATTCCATGGATACTGTTCTGTCCAAATACTGTGATAACTGGACTCAAGGTTGTGTAACTAAAGTCTGCAAGTATGCTGTGCTTGGCAGTGGAATGTTCACAGCAGTGAACAACTCATATTATCCGTTTTATTTGCTTAGTAATCTTTGTGGTATGTTACGAAGAGTTCCTGAGTTATTAATGGGAGTTTGTGTTAGGATGAGATCCCTGTTGTCATGTTTATTCGTCTGCCACCAGATCCTTCTATGCTAGAAATGTGCATCTGATGATGGTTGTTGATCCAAAAGTGTAAAAAGAAACTGAGTAGTTCCCTTACTTTGACATACCTTACTGTACCAGAACCTTATGTTACATTACCATCCTTCATGGATGTTACTTTGGTCTGAAAAGCGGGGGTTCCAGTTTCTTCTCCACTTTCGCTTTTTACATGGAGACAATTTTGGACATATTACCCTGCCAGTAGTCTCATTAATTTTTATGGGCCCCATAAGGATCTGGTATTGAAATGTCGGTCCCACGTGGGCCCAATGTGGGTACGCTGGAAAGGTAGGCTTACTTGAATTTGTAGTCTACGACTCTACGTAGTTGTAGTCTACACTTTGACCTACATCTCCACATCCTGATATGACTAAGATGACAACGATAGGGTGGAAAGTGAGGGTGATGTCAGATCCTTCCAAGAAGGGTGCAGCCATGGCCCAGATCTGTGGTGACTGCGGGCCGGTCATGGCGGTCAGTCTGTCAGGTGACCTGTGTGGCTGAAAGGCTCCCTGTCTGACTGCCTGTGACTCAGTTCATCTGGCCTCGGTTTACTTATGTATCTAAGTACTTTCATACTTTTGTGGTACATACTCCTCATGCTATCTACATACATGAAGCAAGGCACAATAATAAATATTGATTGGCATTGTTTAAAAATTGGGGGTACAGTACCCAGTCTTAAAAGTGGGGGTACGGGTACTGCTCGTAGCCCCGACAAATGAAGCCTATGCCATCCTTTAACCTTTACTCTGAGCCTGCAGTTTTAGAATTCTTGAGTAATTTTTAATGAATGAGTTTCAGTCTTGATTGAATCTGTGTCTACGCTTGCATGGGGAATTTTCATTGGGCCTTTTGACTCTTGAAGACAATGCAATTGGCTATCTATCTGGCAGACCGAATTAAACTTGGTAGAAGCTGAATCTCAAGATTGAGCTGTTACTAAGCAGCGGAACTACTGGCAGTATTAAGGAATATTGCTAACCCGTAGCCTCTTCAATGCCTTTTTTGATTGCCATATCTCCTGTTGTTGAATCACTGTTGTCCTGTTTGCTCAGAGTTCAAGGACTTTTTCATGGAAGTATTTACCTCTTAGTGCCTATTCTTTTAGCTCCTTTTACACTATTGTACCACCCTCAAAGCCAGTTCCTTGAAAAAATGAAGTTGTTTGCCTGTGAACTTGTTTTTTGTGTGCAAGTGGACTAAATGCTTTCTACAAGAAATTCAGTCATCTGTGCTGTCAGCCAGGCAAAAGCAGTGAAGTCGTGACCACAGGCATACGAAGTTGCGACCGCCAAAAGTCCCGCTTCCGTACGAGTCCGACTGTAGTGCCCCTATGCTGTTTACAGAGCCTAATGTCAACCTCTGCTCCTTACAGAACTGTCATCTGAACGCTGGCAGTGGCTTTGGAGAAGAAACTGGATGGTGCTGGAGGAGAATCATGCACAATTTATGCCTGTCCAAAATAATTTCACCCGTCCAACATAATTTTCACCCGTCCAAAGGATGGGTGGACGGTTGGCTGGCTAAGGGCCTGCTGTCAGCCCAGCTCACCACCTTTCTGTCCTCTGTGGTATATAGACTGACTCTGTTGTTTAATGTCCGCAAGCCAAAGTTCAATTTGGCTTGCAGACATTAAACAACAGGGCATTGTCATATCCGTTATTTCTAATTATCATCTAGATCCTGTTGAGATTTGAGGACAACAGAATTATTACTGAGCTGTTGATACAACTGATGGACTGCATGACAGACGAGGGCCTTGCTGTATCCTCCTCCCTTGTTTGTGGAATAATTCTTGGAGTACAGTCAAACTCAGATAATGCCACTTGTAATCTGCATAGTGTCACAAACTTGTACTGCTGTCCAAGTAAAAGGCCTTTGAGATGGCAATGGACGAATGCCAGGATCCTGGACCATGGGGTGAGTGCACTGCAAGCCATGTCATTTACTTCCCAGCTTACATCAGTACCAAATTGTACTGTTTTGTGACAGAGACATTTTAGTGCAAACAATTTGCCCAGGGTCATAGTAATTGTAATTGAGCATTTATAAAGCGCCACTTCGAGAATAAACTCGTCAGTGGCACTCAGAACTCCCATTACCAGAAATATGCATTACAGGGTGGCACCTGTAACCACTTGATCATTGATCGATGATCATGTTATCGATGATCATGTTATCGATGATCATGTTATCGATAGACTATGGTGTCGCTATCCGAGTGCTTAAGTTGAAGTACTTGATTCTTCTGATTCTCTTTAAATGGGCAGAGGAAATTCTGATTTTACAGCTACTGATGATTATTTTTAATATTCATTATTATTTGAATAATTATTAGGCAACATCATCTAATGACAAAGCATCAACTTGTGGCACCAACTCCACCAAGTAATTGTGTGTGAAGACCTTGTTATAAGTCCCTACACAGTGACCATTTCAGAGGAGGTTTGATCCAACACACTCTATGTTAGAAGGCGAATGCTCACACCAATCGGCTGCCACAATGAACGCAGTTAACGTGTAAGTGTTTTCTCAGCCGTTAATAACAACTGTGAACTTATTTTTTTGCGCAGGTGGACTTCAGGCTTTCTACAAGAAATTCAATCATCTGTGCTCTCAGCCGAGCTCACCACCTTCCCGTCCTCTGCTCTATAGTCCGACTACACCGCTCGTTGACTCAGAAGTGGACTCAGCCGTCATTTCACAGGTTTTGCCTCATGTTTACTTAGGTAAGAAGCTGAAGTGATTTCTCCTCCATCAGTTGATGTATACTTACACTTTTAAGACTCTCTTGATGAGTTCATATCAGGGTTTAGCACACCAAAACTTCTAACACACTTTCTTAATTCTGTTCGGTCTACATATGCTTCAGCATCATTGTGAAGGTCGTAAAATGTGCTATATAAATGCATACAGCACAGCCCTGTTTACATGCAACCTCTTTGCATGAAAATCCGCTTAACACATCGTTATGCCATGCCTCCGAATGCTACCCATTTAACACTAAAGATGTTTCAACATTGGGAGAGGAACTTGCTGTGTAGCACTATATGCTTTGCTTACCAACTCACTAGAAGTCTGAAGCAAATTGCATTAGAAGACTTGTTAAGACCATTGTCAAATATGATATGATGCTGAGACACATGTCTGTGAAAGTGCTGCATCATAAAATCCTTGAATTATGCTATTTCCAAGATCTACAATTAGCCTGTGATCCGTTAATGTGCGGTCATGGTGGATATGAGACTCAACAGCTGTGGTTTAATGGGTGTGTACTGTACATACTTACAGATACATGCATACCTACTAACCCAGTGCTTCTCAAACTTTTTGATGCTGCGCACTGCTAATTGTTTTATCAACCTTACCACAGACTGATGGTGCTTTTCAACATCAGCTTACATAACTGACATGTTATAGACCTATTAAAATTTAATTTTCATAGTATTGTCAATGTTTACTACAACTATAATTTTGTTAATGTTGCAAGTTTAAAACTGTTTATTGTGTATTAACACTGCATTAAGTATTATTGAATAATATTGTTTTAAGTTAAAACCAAAAAGTAACATTTTGAATTTAATATTTTGTTTGAGCACGGTCAAAACCATGATTCCAGTTAGCAATCACGTGGCTCGGTAACCAATTACTCACAGACTGGTGCCAGACCGTGGACCACAGTTTGAGAAGCACTGTACCCACTGAATCCGTTTTACAGAATCGATAAAAATAGTAAGCTCACTTGCAGTGATGGGCACTAAACTATTTTTTAAAGTTAAACTAAAACTATTTTGCAACTAAAAGAAAATAGTTTAACTAAAGTTGGAAACTGATTTTTGAAATTAGTTAACTAAACTAAAAAAAGTAGTTAAACTTTTTCCAACTTTTTCCAACTTTTTACGACAAACATTTTCACAGTAACAGAGGTTAAGTGAACTGTAATAATGCAGAGCATCAATGACAATTTCACCTTCAAACTATTCAATGTGTACTGTTCTGGCATACAGTTACAGGCGTACTGTAAGTAGTGTATGAATTTGAAAACACAGGCTGTTAATGCTAAAACCATGCAGTGTTAAAATGTTTTTTTGCTGACAGTGTTCAATGGTCATTGTGGAAATATAGTTGCATATTGCTGATTTTTTTAGTTAAACTTTTTAGTTATCAACTAATTTTTTTTAGTTAAACTATGGTTTTAACTAAACGTTTTTTTAGTTAAACTTCATCCTTAACTAAATTTTTTTAGTTAAACTAAAAGTTAGCAACTTTTTAGTTAACTATTGCCCATCACTGCTCACTTGACACGAGATCTAAATTGATTTAATATTTGCATGATATGTTGAATGCAGCAGAAACATAACAAAGTTTGTTTTATCATGTGCAGATCATATGTTGCAACATGTCTGTACTTTGTCTAGGCAATGAACGAGATGCATTCAACCGTGAACTTTTCACTGAACTTGGAATAACACATGTTCTGAATGTTACGTCACATGTGCCGCTTCACTTTGAAAAGGAACATGTGAAGTACAAGCGTCTGCCTGCCTCTGACAGTGGAAGCCAGAATCTCAAGCAGTACTTCAAGGAGGCAATACAGTTCATTGGTCAGTACAGTGCAACATTGTTCTTCAGCAGTTCTTACTTGTGTACTTAATTGCTTTTTCTGTTGATGCTTGGAACAGTTCTGTTTCACTGTTTAGTCATTGTGCTTGTAACTGTAATTGCAAATATGTGTAGTGTCTATTCAAGGAAAACAGGACTCGGGGGCACTTCAGTGGTAAAGAATATTCCTGAATTTTGTGTATTGTTTGTGTGGTCTGGAGCCAAACCCAAAGTAGGCCATAAAACAGGCCCTTAGCCAGAATACAGGGTTGCCCACCCAAAAGCATTCGAAGTCATGACCACCCGATGCCGTGAGCCTACAAAGTCTCGACCGCCCGAATCATACACAATTTATGCCTGTCCAAAATAATTTTCACCCATCCAAAGGATGGGTGGACAGATGGCTGGCTAAGGGCCTGCCATAAAAGGAGGTTTGTATGAGAATCCTCCATGTATTACCTGATCGGTGGATAAGAACACTTGAAATTGGGCCTAACCAGCAAAATGTTCATCAAAATCATGATATCTGACATGCTAGCAATCTGAGACGAACAGCGACGGCTGTTAATGAACTGATTTTGTTTTATTGTTGTCATTATTGTTGGCATAATCGTGAGATACCACGATGTGATCCTTTGACAGGGAAGGGTTACATTGCTAGATTACTGCATAAATGATAAGAAAACACTTGCTTTTTTATTTACTTATTTTATCATTTTTATTTCGATTTATTATTACTTCAATGTTTTACAATCAATGCTTCTAGCTTCTGTCCCATTGTGCGTTTGCTAATGGTGTAATAAAGAGTATATACTCTTACTCGTACTTATTTTTGGTTTCATGGTTGATTTATTACTTTCTGTTCATGATATGCACTGCTGCCTTTTAGAGTAATGTGCTCCTGACACAGCACTGTCTGACTTGGTTTCACAATGCCAGTGATTTCGTACCTTGGAACCTGCCTTTAGGGGATATTTGCATATCCACACAATCACACACATATGCAGTTCAATTTTGACTCAGTTGTTGATATAGATGGTGCAATGCATACGTGCTGGTTAGATGCAAATACTGTTTACTTAGTTCAAATTTACTTATTTATGCAAATATTTACTTGGCTTTTACTTACTTACTAATTATTGACATTGAGCCCCTGTCTGCTCCATCATATTTAGTTGTTTTCTTAGTCATTTCCGGTTTATTAGCATTCGTCTTCCGTTTTGACGTTGCGCAGTTAGTCTCAGCGAACAATCGGACGTCTTCAGATTATATTTCTGAATGCTTGGTTGAGTCAAGTTTTACTGATGACACTGAATAGAACTAGACATTAACTTTACTGTAAGAAGTTTGGATTGGCAGAATAGCAAGAGAAAATGGCTGAAGCACAGGTTAACATGGTAGAAGCACAGTGGTTTAGCCATGTGACCACTTGGCAGCGTGTTGTTCCTATTATGAAGACTGGCTTGAAACCTTCAGTTAATCGTTCATCTGTGTATGATGGATTCCTCAACAATGATCAAAGCCTGCCCGGTGTTTGGTTTGTGGCAAGAAGTAACCTGCCAACCGCATCGTGTTACCCATACAAGCGTGACGCAGAAGAGGTGAATCCAATGGTGTCTATTTCAGCTGATGTACTTCTTAAAATGTTTGATTTTGAGAGTGAAGAATTTATCTTTTATATGGTGAACATAACTGGTGAGAAAAATATTAAAGTGGCTATAATACCAGCTGGCGTGTACACTGGAGAAGAGGGAGTTAAATTGAACAAACAGCAAAATCCTTATCTACGACTGGCAACTGAAGATCAACCTGTGAAGTTTTTGATACCAGCTGATGAGCAGTTCTGGATTTCATTGTTTATCTATGTGCCAGAAGGAGAAACTTTGAATTTCAGTGCAGATGAGAAACCTGTGTGGACCCGTATCAACCATATACGTGTACCAAAGAAGAAAGAAAGAAAAGATTTAGGGGTATCAGCACTCACCGAAGGATTTGGGAAATTGAGCACCCAGTAAGACATCAAAGCTCAATTGGGCAGCTTAATGTGTAGTTAGAGATGTTCTTTTTGTTGATCATGCTCGAGTTTCGCAGACTTGTAGACTACACGTTGAATCTTTATATATAACGGCAACAAACAATGAAACCAAACAGCAAAGAATAAAGGATGGTAGAGCAAAAATCTTCAAAATCCAATTTAAGGCTTAGACCTCTTGGGGAATTTTGTTTAATTTTTAAAAAACATTTCTGCTAAGGTTTAAAAGAATCATAATTATGGACTTTACAAAAAGAACAAATTCTAGCCAGAACAGTCAGCACAGGTTAAGTGAATTCATTCAACCTGAAGTGTTACAACCTGTTGGTACCAAGAAGTTCTTCAAGAATTCGTAGAGTGATCAGCACCTTCTTCACGGTGATGTTATGTGTGCAGGTTAATACTGGTCATCTGGTGATTAACCAGACCTGACATAAGATGCTACAACCACTTCATTCCAATGTTTTCTGGAGCCACAGAAGGACTTCTGCCCCACCAGCTGAAGTACAGGTTTTGCTTCTCCACATTTCCTCAAGAATTCTCTGAGACTACCGGGAAATATCTTTCTGATCCTTGGACATTTCTGATGGGAACTTTGTCTCAAAGCCCAGTGAGCAGAAACTTCTTCCAACCTTCTTTGTACAGGATGTTTTTGACAACTTCCATCCAGTCATCACAGTTAAATGCAACTGATCTCTGCCAGAAGTTGCATAACAAGTCACTTCAAAATTTTCTAAACACAAAAACCGGAAATGGGCAGATAGCAGACAGCTTTGTGCATGTTGCTGAACTTAATGCGTAATAAGCTACCCGAGTACCTGACATCAGTCAACCTTCTGCCTGTCCACCAATCAGCCTATCGGAGCTGCCGCTCGACTGAGACTGCCTTCCCGAAGGTGGTCACTGACCTCGTCGAGGTGATCGATGCAGGTGACCTGTTGGATCTCTCGGCCGCATTTGATGCGGTCAACCATGATATCCTAGTCGAGCGTTTGTCGAGAACTTACGGATTTGCTCGGTTGCGCTCGACTGGCTCTGCTCCTACCTCTACAGTCGCCATCAGACTGTGTTCTTCGACGGGGTCTTTTCATCCGTCTGCTCCCTCCACTGTGGAGTTTCTCAGGGCTACGTGCTTGGACCACTGCTGTTTCTACTCTACACCGCTGACGTGGAACAGCTTGCTGCGACTCTCAGCCTGTCATCCCACTTCTATGCCGATGACATGCAGCTCTACTTGTCAGGACCTCCATCAATGGTCGCACACCAGCGGCAGCGCATGGAGCTTGATATTGAGCGGATCGCCAAATGGATGCGATCAAACAGACTACGGCTTTACCCCGAGAAGACAGACTTTCTGTGGTGTGCATCCAGCAGACGGTGCCTCTAACTTGACACCGGCATCTGCAGGGCTCAATCGCGCCTTCAACCTCGGAGTGCTGGAACAGTCTTCCACCCTTCATCAGACTGTCCAAATTAGTAGACTCCTTCAAATCTTACCTGTTTGCCAAGACTTATCCCGCCCACCAATAGTTGTAAGGCGCCCTTTTAGCAGTATGGTAACGTTACATGGCGCCATATAAATTGTCGTTATTATTATTATTATTTTTATTATTATTATTATTAAGCTCTACTTGTTGATTATTTTAGAAAACATTCTTTGATATTTAGACAGGCAGATTTTGTGTTTAGGCCTATTCAATTTTTCATGTATGATATTTTTTTAAAACATTATTAGCCTTGCAATTTCAGAGACTTCAGAAACTGTATTGTATATGCGCATTCAGCATTCTATGGATCTATAATTTCACAGAAATGAGACATTCTTAGAACTGACCTAATGTGAACTCTGTGCTACATTTTAGCTCCTATGTCATTTATAACAACTTTCATAAGAACTTGTAGTCAGGCTTGTTGTCAGCGGGAATGATCAAGAGTTTGTTTTACATTTATTAAATAAAATACATGTATTATATTTGAAACTATTATCTTTTATTTTTTACATCCAATGGTTATTATCACGCAAAAACATACTTGCATTACATGTATAAAAAGTTATGTGAATTCAGTTCAACATGTTTGCTATTGACATTGGCACTATAGAAGTTACTAATTAACTTCTGATTGATGCTTCGTCATTAAACACTGGCGCTTGATGATGATGATGATGATGATGATGATGATGATGATGATGGTGGGACGCGGTTGTGTAGTGGTATGTTCTGTGCCTTGTAACTGGAGGGTCGCAGGTTCAAATCTACCTCAAGCCACTGTGTAGCGACCTTGGACAAGTTGCTCACCCACAATTGTTTGTGAGGAAGGCAACGGGCAACCTCACTCATCTCATCCCCGAGTGGCATAAGGCCAATGAACCTGCCTTTGGGCAGAGAACTCATCATCATCATCATGATGTTTGCTATAGAGAAACATGTACATTTACATTTGTGTATAGTTGGATAGAGCTTTACCTGAATATTCCACTTATTTCAAACCTCGTATATACTGAACTGTTGACGATGGTCCGTTGAACTTCAATATAACAAAGTTTTGCTGTATTGCCGAGTAATTTGTTTGAGTTTTCCATAATTTTAATTTCTTTCTGATACGTATGCTGATGTGGATAAACTGAAGTAACTTTTGGCCCTGCTTGCAGTGTTTTTAATACTTGATAATGACACACACAGTCAGTCATGACTCACAACTAAGAACCTGTGCTTTCAAGATTGTCTTTCCCCATTGCTTCTGTTTCTTTGCCGCTCAGAGATTGCAATTCTAAGATGGCCGTGTTTATTGGACCCAGGACAGGCCTGCATCGTGCCACCAATTGCAACTGATCGATAGGTATGGGCCTAGTGTGGGCCCAACAAACATGGCTGTAAAGTAGGTGCATGGAAGTCATCCAGCCACCTCCATCTGAGCGTCGCTTCTTAAATAAAATTCATCTAGCTATTACTCACCACCTGCAATCTGCTAAGATTATAGCAAATATCTACCACAATTCACTTCTGTGTCATAGTGGCCTTATGGTCTTCTTTAAAATTTAACATTTGAAAGTCAAGTGAAAAGCCGGGTTCGTAAGCCTTTTGCTAACAGAGGTTTAGTTTGCTGCACTTGACCAGCTTTGTTCAGTGCTACAGTCACTGGTAGTCTGGTATCAGTGGCTATACAACTTTGCCAACCGTAGAATGTCTTTGACAAGAAGACTTTAAAAAATATCACACATTTAATAATGGAGTGTTGTTAACAACAGAGAAACCAGATGTTGTCCGACCAATATGCCAAGTTCCCTGAAAACTATGTTCTGGCTTTTATAGAGTTCAGGTTCTCACCAGGTGGCCTACTACCTAACAATCTTCCTATGCTGGCCAGACCTAACAAAATATAAAACCTATTCTATGGTATGCATTATAGTACATGTAGCATGTTCTATTGCGCTGCTGTTTAGGCACAGGGCATCAACCTATTGCAAACCAAAAGCCAAGCCATAATCGGACCAGTATCCAGAGTCAGTCCACTGTTGAATATGCTATTACCTATACTGTTGTTTTTGCACAAACTTTACATTAAAGTTTGGTTTTTAACATGTTTCATTGCATTGTTAGTGTTCCATTTAACGGCATTATGCTTCATGTCTTTTTTACTGTTTTGAATACGTTGTTGTAAAATTGTGGGTGTTGACTTCCCTGTAAGCTTAAGACGATATTGAACAGCCGTGTTCTGTGTTGCTTTGCAGAAGAAGTGGAGAATGACGGTGGACGCGTTCTCATACACTGTCAGGCAGGAGTCTCGCGTTCTTCAACGATTGCCATTGCTTACGTCATGGTCAAGCTGTCGATGACAATGCTCGAAGCGTTTCACTTTGTCAAGTCAAAACGACCAATTGTTGCGCCAAACTTCAATTTTATGGGACAACTCTTAGACTTCGAGAGCACCCTGAATCAAGGTGGCGTCAAAAGAGACGGCAACAATCAATATAAATAGACATGCTGCCTGATGCCATCCCTGTGATAGACTTCATATTTGCCATCATATACAGAATGTTGTAAATTGACTTAATAAATTTTCATTTCATATCTTTTTCAGCTTTTCATAATTTAAATCAGCAGTAATATCTGCCAATAGGAATTCCAGTTCTTATGGATAATAATAATGGGCCTGTGTAGTTAGTTCAACTTTGCGTTGGAAAATCTACTCTGGTCTTCAGATCTCGACTAAAAACTCATTTTTCCTGGACTCATTTCCAGCATAGTCTGTTTCCATGTCTCCTCGGAACCCCTTCTTGGCTTTCGACTGGACTCGCCCTGGAATTTGGGTTGCACAACGATGTTCCATAGTAGCAACCATCAACTGATTTCGTGATCATTATTACAGAGGCACTATAGAAGTTCGTTAAGTGCTGACATTAATAAAAGCTTTGGACCATTTGGTTAAAATGTTTATTAAAAACATAGGTACTACCAGGGTGTTTATAATTTTAATTTAAATAAAGCTACACAAATGAGGAGTCTGAACTGATCGTGCAGATCTTTGACTACCAGAAGCAAAGAACACACAAATGTCTTTTTCAACATTTATGATAAATATTTCAAACACGGAGTCAAGTACCGACCTTGTTAGCTACATTAGCAGGACCACTATGGCCAAAACTCGAGCCTTTTCTTGCATTGGTCCTGCTCTATGGAATCAACTCCCTCCAGTGAAACGTGCCTCTTTATTAGCTGGTGGCCCAAGTTCCTCGTTCCGCTGTCTTAAAACCACTTTCTATTCACTAGGTCTTTCGCACTGGGAGCGCCTCTGAGTAGTGAACACTGAGAGGCGCTTTATAAATGTTTAGATACAATACAATTAGCAATCATAGCATAGCTGTTCACAAACTGATTGTGGCTTATTTCAGAGGTTTGAATCTTGGGATAGCATGGTCCATGCACAGGAACCTTAACTGGTATGGGTTCCAATCAAATGGGCAGCTGTGGTAATGGATCTCATTGAAAAATGAGCAGGGTCAAGGCAATACGATTGCTATAGAAAAAAATGCACATCTATATTTACTCTTGCTATTTGTGACTCTATATAAATTTCTCTTGTGCAGGAACAGAAATCGGTCACGATAGAATTTGCACGTGATTACAAGTTTTTGTGGTTTAACATGTTTGTATGTACGTTTTTCATCTTCAGTTTTTTATGTGCAACCTGGTTGTCTGCCATTAGTGTCCTTGGCAGGTAATCCAACATTTGTGGGTTATTGACTGCTGAGTGGACTCTGCATAACTACCTTGAACAAGTTGTAACTGCACATTTGTCCATCAGCAAGCAACATAGTACCGACGTAAGCTGGTACCAATGGCAAGTCCTGTGATGCACTGGCCTCCATGTCCAGGACCTTAGATTCGTGTATTGCTGGCTGAAGGGCGGAAATAGGAGCTTCATAAAGTGCTGTTTTGCCATAGAAATATTAGGATACAAGTATGTGTGTTTGTAGTTTTGCTTCTTTGATAACAGATGATGTAATTTTAAACTTTAAGTTATATGATGTTTCACTCCAGGAGATTTTTTTGGGATTGAGCAGACTTGGTTTTGCCATTGTCAAGATGCTTATGTTCTCTTAGTCAGAAAATAAGCAAATGGAAGTGATTGGCCATTATGTTCACTTAGAGTAGGGCTTATGTAAATACGGCAAAAGTTCTCGTATGTTCAGTAATGACTCTGCTACATCTAAAAAAAATTTGCAAATGTCATTGCTGGAAGCTGTCTTCGCCCAAGGGTCCAGTATAGGAATAAATTGCTATGCTATCACTTATCACTATCCAGTATTTAAGAAAAGAGGTGTGCAGGTTCGGAACTTCTGTGTTTCCAGCTTCCAGGACCTAATGCAACTAGCTAAGGTTGAAATCTGTGGCTGTTCAAAATATTGTTTCTTGCAAATTTGCGTTGGGCGGTTTGGACTGCCTGGAGTCGTGCACAGGATCGTAGTGGTTGGCAGAGAATTGTGGAAATGGCCACGCTCCGGAGTGGGGCTTGCCAATGAAGATGATGAAATTTGTGTTTGAATGTATTGCAAATGCAAAAACTTGTCAAGACAATATTGGATTTGCCTGGAAATATTTCTGTCTGTTGACGATACATAGAACAGAGAAAGTGTCTTATTTTATTGCTGCTACTAAACTGTTACATGTAAGATTAACATCTTTTGTAATTATTGTTGTGCTTCATAACTTTTGAACGAGATATTTTACTCCTATACGTGCTAATTGTTATTAGTTCATATCAACATGCAGAAAAATTGTTCTTTGACAAAAATGAATGACCCTGTGGTTGAACTTGCAAGAAATGTTTATCCATCATTTGCAATAAAATGCTGACTGATATGTCATGGTTGTTGAAATGCTTACCATTTAGAACCTTATCTTGGCAGGATTCTTCTATTGTAGAATTTTATTACAAGAATGTGCTAGTATGGTGCACACTGGTGCCTGACATATGAAAGCTTCCGTTGTAACTATAAAATGAAACGCTTGTCTGGTCTTTACATAATAGTTTTTATCCAGTTAGTCTTTATATATGCATATATAGTTTTAGTAAAGATATCAGTAGAATACTGTTGTATGGTTCCCACGGCAACCATAATACCAGATTAATTACACGTGCAAGATACAGCTGAAATACACAACCCTATTGATGCTAAACCTTCACAGAAATCACAACAAGCTTCTGTTGAACGTAAATGCAATGTTTCCAATTCAAAACCCACAGCAAGACAACAATGACCTTTCCCTACTAAGAATGGAACTAAGCGGATAGGACTGCCATCAGAGATATAGACACATGCAACATGGTTTAATTCAAAGTCTGTACAATGACCAGCTTCGGCCTGGGGCACCATGATTTTGAAATTGCTCGCATCACTTGCAGGTTAGCTCCCAGAAGAACCACATTCGTTAAGCCAACCTGCACAGTGCCACTGGTGACGACAGGGTTAGGCCTATCAACTGCCCATTGTTACAAGCCTTCACAATATTCTGTTGTTGAAACATATCTCTTCATGTCACAGATCACGGGACATCTTTTATAATACCTTCCAATAACCAAGACACAACTTAAGCACGAGCAACCCTTCAGTCATTAAGTGGATCTGTTTTATGTAAACTGAAAAGTGGACGACAACTGCAGGTTTTCAGATGTCACCAACCAACATCTGTAACCAAACAATTGTTCTTGATGACAAGCCATGCCAATATCAATGATGAAAGTCAGAACGCATAAGACGTTCATACCCAAACCTAATTCCCGGTGGCTAGCGATTTTACAAGCAAACGTCAAAACATTACAATATTTACATAACAACGAACCAAATCCAAAGAAAATGCCAGTTTCCGTTAACATATGCCAGGCGCATCAACTCGTAAGCAGCCTTGAATGCAATAACTTCATCAACATGGCACGGTTGTATTCCATCCAAAATGATGGTTCTCAGTCATCCTTGCTCAGAATTTCAAACCTTCAGTCGATTTTCCTAGGAACTGGTATTCATCACATCTCAATCTCTACTGTTAAGTAGTCACAGACATCATCATAGAACTACCGTGAGCACAGCAAATGCCTGTGCTATTTATAATTTCCAAGTCAGCACCCCAAACAACATGAATTTAAATAATCACTAAAAAATTAAACCAATGTCTGCTCTGTACAAAAAGTTTTAGAAGTTTCAAGCGCTGTAATTCACAAATAAAAACAAATTTCATGGATACCCATGGTTGACCAACCCAAAGTCCACTACACGTATATAATATAAAGCAGCGGTTCTCAACCTGTGGTCCGCGGACCACTGGTGGTCCGCGGCCATCTGCCTGGTGGTCCGCGAGCAAGGCCTACAATTTATATTTTTTATAATTAAAAACATGGAAACAGACAAATTTTGTAAATTTTTTATTTAAAAAAAATTTCAATCGCTAGAATCATCTAAATGGCACCATTAAACTAATAAAATTAATACGCGGATTTATGGCAAAAATTTATTTTGTATCAATTTTTTTGTTGCACAATTTTAGTGGTGGTCCGCGACTTAGACACAAAGTTTAAAAGTGGTCCTTGAGTCTCGAAAGGTTGAGAACCGCTGATATAAAGAACGAAACAAGTCACTATGGCGGGAAAAGAGATTATCATAGGAAACATCCCAAAACTCTACGCTAGTATGATAAAGATGGCAGGATTATACAAAAATAAACATACATAGCAGGTCTATACATGTATGTACACATGTTCCACCAATTAATAGAAATCTGATACCATTATAATATAACAAAGAACATCCCATAGATCCCTGACTAAACTCAAACCATCTGAAATTCTGATTAACTGGTAACTCATTAGTAATTTCTTGACAGGTGGAATGTAACTTGTAAAGCACTCAACAGCTCAACTGAAATTAAAGCAGCGATGTACAATACAGTCTAACTCCAGAAGGAGAAACGCCACAGCAACGACATGGCTATTAAATGCAGACCTTCGAGATAAGGTGGGAAGCAGTGTGATCAGACAAGCCTAGTGAAAAAAGTTCAGCAGAGAGCAGAGAAATGATAATCCAACCATGTCATTCGAAAGTTCTAATACAATGAAACCTAAAATTAGATCTTGTGTGACTCACTGACATACTTTTCTTTTTCAAGAAGTGACCTCATAATTGTCAGCAGTAGCTAGTGCTTTCCTCAAAGTAGCGATCAGCCAACAGACCACAATGAAACAACTTCTAAAATTATGTTTATATGAAGTGGCTGGCCACAAGAACTCCAGAAAGAAAGAGTTACTTCAGTCACAGAGTTTTAAGTATGCCATCTTCTAATGACAACAAAAAACTGTATGCTTCAAGGAAAAACTTCCACAAGCATTTCTATGAGCTTTGTTAAGCAGTATTTTCAGAGGCAAGGGCACAAACACGTGGGAATGCAAACACATTACGCATGATTTAGTGATAAACTGAATACGACAACACCACATAATGCCTCAGAAATGAAAATCACTGGCTTCCAGATATGTCACACAGTCTTAGCCATTACTGCACTGTCATCAACACATTGCCAATAGCGTCAGCACAGATACTTCAACATTATGATGTATGATAAATAATCCAGAGTATGGCAAGTAAGAGTAATCACGAAGGCTTACGGGTATCACCACTCAAAAGCTTTTCCTAGAAAAATGACCATGCAATTTCAATTTATTTGTATAGACACATTTATTTCGGTTTTGATCAAATTTTCAAGTTTTTTAATGAATTTGAGGAGCTCCTGATAAAAAAACAGATTACCAATTGTAACACTGTTGCCAGAGATCTGGATTTCTTGTACTTCAGTGCAACTATAACAGTTGGGTTCCTGTTTACACATTTATTACTGAATAACTGAGTACACAACACATCACACTGTATTTTCCATCCTGGCCAGTGCAGACCCTTACTGCAACCCTTTTCATCCCATCTTCGGTCGACTGTGCGTCAAACACAAATCACAGAAATTACAAACTGCCTCTGTACCCAGGTCAATGTTACCGCTGCCTACAAACAGCCCGAACCAATCACAATTGTATGGCATTGTAAATCACCAAGTGGGCGCTGTGTAGTGTGCCATCTACCATACAACCACAAAGTTAAGGCCAATGGTGAGGAAATTTTTTCCTTAGGCTAAGAAGACGACAAAGATGATGAAGAAGACAATCAAGACAGCGAAAATCTTGATCATTAGCCATCGATTGGAGGTGACTGACTGGAAATACTTCACAAGTTCTCCGTGAGCCGCTTCAATGTTCAGCTGGGCATCTTCGACATTTGCATCAATCCTGTTGCAAAAGCAAATCCGACATCAGCTTCAATATAAAATTCTGCTAAACTACAATTGCAAATCTATATATTACTGTTAAAGCTTTCTTGCCTATGTCAGTTATTTCCAGGTAATGGTAACGAACTTTTGTAATGTAATCTATGGGTGTAACAAAGTTCACAAGATGTTTGTTACCTTAGTTACAGAGGTATCTGATGAGTCTGTCTAAAAGAGGCGCGATATAGATCTGTGATTCATTATTAAATTAATTAGTGTCTGACCTTTGAACTGTTTCTTCCTGCTCCTTGACCATGTGAGCTAACTGCTGAAAGATCGTTCCAAGTTCGACAATCGTCTGTTCAATGTTCACCATCGTATCAGCTCGACTTTGAATGTAGGCATCCTGCAACCATCAAGGGACACATCCTCTAATGCAACAGTCCCTCCACAGTTCAGCATAGGAACTGGCCAGACACCCAAACACTTAGCCTAGCATCTGCAAACCTCGAAGTCCTCCCTTCCATAGATGTCCAGACCGCAAAGTCCTTCTTTGTAAATTCGGACTGCAAAACGTCCTATGAGCTTTTGCCTATGAGCAACTGTAAGTTCAGGATTTTGGTCAGTAAAATGATATTAAGGTACAGGATTCAAATCAGAGTATACACAGCCTTACTTCGTTGGCCCCTTCCCAGTGACCCAGAAATAAATGAGCAGCATGTTTGTCGCGTCTGGAGCCAGTTGAGAAATGAAGCACTTGCTATTTATTAATCGCCTAAAACTAATTTAAGTTTGATATATCTGCTGGTCAATAGTTGGACTGCAATATACCATTGCAAAACTCTGATATACGCAAGTTCACAAAAACAGAGTTATGTCTGTACACATTTGCATTGGTTGCGGCCAGACCATCAACTGTCATTTGACAGAACCAGCCGTTTGAAATACCGAAGTTCAAAATACTGAAGTTACACGACACCTTATAGTTTTACTCAGAGATGGAATATCTGCTAATTGACAGTAAGAAGCCAAGCTAGTTGTACATTTGGGTAGACACTAGTAAGTCTCCTAATTAAACAAATTTATTAAACTATAGCTTTGCATGAATTTGGAAAAACTAAGGGACCTGACTTCGAATAGGAAGCAATGGAGAATGTTTATCATGACGATCGCTAGAGCTCCAACAGTTGACAGCACAAGGTGATAGCTTTGCAGGTGCAATTTTGCACCTGACAATATGATGCAAACCCACAGTGGTAAGTGGGTGAAAACTCCAGGAAGTGGCCAGCATGTCGGCTTTACATTGAATACACCAGAAATATATTGTAACGATCTTTTTGGAACAATCTTATATTTGGGTCATGTTGTAATGACTCTATTTCTCTACATGTGAATTAATTTAGGATCCATGCCCCTGAGTGTATAATATCAGAAACCTTCAATTTAGAATGAAGAAGCATGTTTCAGCTAATCTCTCACATACATAAATACATCCATACACAAATAATATAATTATGCAATGACATTTGGCTACTACTACCTGTTCATCAATAAGCTGCAGCTGCTGTTGATATCTCTGCCTGTCGAGTCCATCCATGTTGATGGCTACATCGGAACCGCCGTTCGATACGGATGTTGAAGATTTGGCCTCGTCGTGTAACAGTACAGAACCCACTGCACCAGCAAAATTAATCCAATGCAAATTTTATAATTGAAATCAATATGGTACTTATTACACATCAACAACATCTGCCCAATCCTGCCCATTGTGGCAAAGTTGGGCAGGCATTCCTCTCTGAAGTATCCTGCAGGAACTTTCTATTATACTGCAATCTGTCAGCTTAAACACTTTCACGTAAAATTTGGTATATACACAGGAGAAGGAAAAGAAGGAGAAAGACGATGTGGAGAAGAAAGACAAGGGGCTCTTTAGGCTTGTCCCTAGAGGTAGCCATGGTTGAAAATGTTTAGCAATTCCATGTTTCTTCGACTTGGCATATATGTGGGCAGGTCTCTTTCTTGCCGTTGACCTTCCCACTAACAGTAGTGTACTTATAGCCAAGTTGGCTAGGGGGTACAAATGGAACCAAAATCTTGAAACAACTTTCTGCCCTGGTGGGGATAGTCACTTAAATTTAGCTCAGCTTTATAAAATGATCTCAATATGAAATGACATTTTTATGTGGTGCTTCTTAACATGGCTTCCAAAGAGAGTGTGACGGTTCCAGTACAATTTCCCATCTTCTGTGGTCTGTTACACTTTCAAGTCTTACCCCAATATGTACAAGCTGTACATCTTTAAGCTGTACCCACACTGCTGGTTAAACTATATGGACATCACACAATCTTCGTCTACTACATCTCACAACCATGGCCATCAGTGCCCAACAGTGGCTAACCCATTCATCTGGCTCACTCATTCATCTGGCTCACCCATTCATCTGGCTCACCCATTCATTCATCTGGCTCACCCATTCATTCATCTGGCTCACCCAGTCATCAGCTCTGTTAAGAAATGCTATTTAGTCAGCTAGGTTAAAACAATTGAAGGGCTTGCAGCAATAACCAGGTATGTCGGATTTTTTAGTTTTGGGATAATGGCTTCAAAGATTTGACACTTCAAGCTGTTGTATCTAAGCCATTTTACGAGATATCGACAAGCTGTTTGAAGCACCATGTGAGTTATTACTGTCTTTCACGAAATTGTTACATAATGCAATGCAAAAGATAACATTAATGTTTTTCATGACATTTTGCTTCATACCTGGTTATTGACACTCAGTAACCCAGTATGAAGCAAAAATCGTCTGCTGTTAGTCGACATACCTTATTCTTGCACCAAATAGTGATTAGCACACAGTACAAATTAATCGTGCAATAAGAAGGTATGTCATCATAGCTACATTACAGTAAGAAAAAAACACCGCAAAATCAGTGAATTGTAGAGTAAGTAAGAGACAATAACTGGGTATGTCAAATAACCTGATTATTGCACCGGTTTTAATATAAAGATTACAGGAAAAAACGACAATATTTGTTATCATACCGGGTTATTGCATTGGAGTAATGCTGCCGGCTGCTAAATACCATATGTCGACAAACTGTTTTATCCAAAAGCCAATTAAAAAATAATCAGATTTGCACCAAATTTGCAGGGTATATAGAATACAATATTCCAAGCATGCTGGCATACTTTTTCACATAAACCAGGTATGTCGACTTACCTAGTTATTGAGGCAAGCCCTTCAATTAACAACATTGCCAACCTATATTAATCGCTTAAAACAAGCATGACATGAGTAATTATCATGTTCTGTCCACTTACTGTGACCGCTGAGTGCTCGCGCAGGTAAAGAGGATGATATCGCAGAAGGAGAAAACTGTTCTCGACGTGACCTTTGCTGTTTCAAATTCTACAGATACAGAAAACCATAAAGAAAACCCTGAAAGGGTTAGCTTATTCGAAAGCTGTATAAATTACAGTTCTGCAAAGCAAATGCATATTAAGAAGAGAAGTAGAACAAGAGCAGTAAATCTAACCCATAGACTAAAGGCAGCAATGGATATCAAGTGTCAGTGATTTCATTTTTCTTAGCCTCAGCATACGAGTGTGGTTGGTCAAGTCCTATCCCTCACAGTCTGATCCCCAACAAACAGTATACTATCACTTTACTCTTTTTTAGCTATGTTCACTACGGGGTACAAGTGGATCAGAACTCTTAAACTCAGTCCTGGCAGAGATTTGAATCCCCAACCTCTGGCTTCACAGTCCAGCATGCAAACCATAGTACAGTTAAATCATAACAAATAAGTAATACAGTTTCTGCACAAGCTGACCAACAAATTCATCTGTTTACTCTTATATAAACTGTGAGAAAAATCTAAAACTTAAAGAGCAACTTCTCGTCAACTGACGTACTTTAGTAACCTAAGAAAAAGAATGGGAGCTGTAGGCTTAAGAAAAGGGGGTTTAATTAAGCTATTCCAGAGAGGCAATTACAGGCATGGTGTTAGAGACTTCATTTTTTTAGCCTTTACTTGTTACAAGTTTTCAACTTTTCCAAAACACAAACCTTCCTGGCGCAAAAGTAATTTTTTATTCCAATTTGTGAACTTTGATGGCTGCCAGCAATTGTGGATTACAGCATCTGTCATATAAACTGACATCACTTTTAAATAAGACAAAAAACATTTTTATTGTATTCATACCTCAGTTCGTACTTCAAGTACAGACTTGAACTTGTTTGACATTGTAGCCAAATGCGACTGTAAAGAGAAGAGAAAACAATTTCATCATGTGCTGTGTTAATCATTCAATAAATTTACAACGGTTTCCATCACACAAGAAACAGCAAAACACAAAACTTTGTACATGCAAAGCTTGTAAAGAACACTGTTATGCTTGGAAAAGGGTCCATTTCATTCCAAGTTTCAATGCCACAGCATCAACCCACATAACTAGCAAATTGGTTGAGGGAGATGGTTGATTGGTAACACGCGGTCCCATTTGCTCGTACTGCAACTATGCAAAATCGAGCCTTTCTGGTGGTTGGCCCAGCGGTATGGAATGCCTTACCACTGGCGCTGCGTCTCCTTCCTAAAATCCAATCTGAGTATTTCTATACTGCCTTAAAAACTGCTTTGTTCGTTCGTGCTGGAGTCGGGAGCGCCTCTGAGTAGCCCCCTTGAAGGGGCGCTATATAAATGCTCAAATGAATGAATGAATGAACGCTGACACAAAGGTCAGAAGGACAGAGTTTCGATACCCGCTAGCTCCACAAGGTTAACTCAGCCTTCATTCCCTAGGTGGCGATTGTAAAATGAGCAGTTGTACAGATGGGCGCCTTGCATGGCTGCCGTACGGTTAACTTCGACTCCAGTAAAACTCATTATCGTCTGTCACTACTATATCATGTAATCTTACTGCGTACTTGTCAGTTTGAATTAATAAACAAAGATATTATTGTTATTATTATTACCCTAAGTTATTATTACTTTGCTTGTTAGCAATGACTTTGTAACCAATGTTTCTTTTTCGTCAACTGCTTGTTTACCTTGTGTCAATCTGGTTGCAATAAAAAAATACTTGACTTGACTCAAAATTACCTAGTCAAGTCTTCTGCCTAGAACCATAACATTTTCTTGCCATCTCAAATTTTATCTTTGTCCCTCATGTACTCATGGACACATAACTTGCGATAGCCTTTTAAAATCCCTTTGATTAACTGTTACATTTTCAAAATGCCTAGAGGGAACCAAGATTGTCAAACACATCCTTTTACCATCTTAACCCTTAGAGTGTCAGATACCATTTTTGCCTTTACTTTGGCCCCAGCCAGATATTTTGAAGGTTTTTGGTCCATTTCATCCATCAGGGGTACAAACATTACATCTCATCAACCACTGAAGATAGAGCTAACTTGTAGTCATGCAATTTGTTTACAGTGGATATCTGAATAATTAAGGTACAAGGCATTCATTTGTTTTTATGTACTTTTTAGATACAGCAGTTTGAACCAGCCGTGTCTGTGAGTACATGACAGCTACAATCATAATTGTGGTGAATCAAGAAAGACTTCTTATAGTTATCATAAGAGATGCAAATTATGTTCATACATGCTCTTTTACCATACAGAGTTCAAGTTGCATATAACATAAGCAATTAAGTGTTATTTAGTTAGCACTAGGCCACAAATAACCAACCCACACAGCCAAGTAGACTTCTTTTAGTTATCATAAGAGATGCAAATTATGCTCATACTTGCTCCTTTACATGGAGTTCAAGTTGTATATAAACATACATAAGCAATGAAGTGTTATATCAATTGGTTTTAGGCCACAAATGACCAACCTACACAGCCTAGTACGTTGATTTGTCATCAGACACACCGAGGGTCATGTTGGTGGAAAAATGTCTCTCACTTAGGCATAATCGTAAACTCCAAAATTTCTAAAGTGCTACCCTAAAGCTAAGCGCAAAGCACCAGCCTATTCACAAGTGCTGCAGCATATCATTTATTTACATAGGAATATCATTGGATCACTAAATTAAACTACTTTAACCCATGGGCGTCTGCAGGAATTTTTGTAGGGGAGCCACATTTTTTAGGAGGGGGAATGACTTTATTGCTTAGATATACAATGTGCATAGAAAAAAATTAAAATAAATAATGATCAACGACTTTACCTAAATAATTAAGTGTTTTTTCACATTGAATATCGTGTTTGGACTGTTGTAATATTCATAATAATTAACAGATTTTAGTTTGTAAAATACTTTCAAAATCCAAGGGAAATGCCCCCAGCCCCTCCGGATGCCCATGTACTGTAGTAAGCACACCTATAATATGCGGCAATACTGCATCTGTGCAATTTCCAATACCACAAGTTTGCACCTGTGGCACACAATCTTGATTTTTTTTCCTACTGTGTCCCATTATAGCTGACAAGAAGATGGGTAATTAATTGTGATTATTGTCAAGATAATTATACCAACTTGTCATAATTGCAGACTATTATCACGACATTTAGCCAAAGCACTTGAGAAAATTACAGGTGAGAGCAGCTGACCTGCAGGGTGACAACGACTGAGCTAGAGTGCGTCTGTTTGTGATGACCATTTTGACCAAACTGTGACTTGCTTAACTGAAAGAAACAGAGGCAAAGATCTTACAGTACAAAAAATATGACTACATATGCAACATCCAGTTTTCTATTATCACAGAAATTATCACAGGAGCATCACTGTTAAAATTCAAGAATGCTCAAGTAATTATCAGATTAGTTCAGCTAGGTACTGAAAGGTTTCTAAGCTGCAGATAAACACAATACAATACAGCCGCATTTGATATTGTCCTCCTTCAAAGGTTCAGAAGTGCACACACAACCATACAACAGAATGCCGATGGCGCTGAGCAACTATGTGTGAAGGACTTGCCCCGCATCCCTCCACAGTAACCGTCTCAATGAAAGCTTGAACCCATTCACAGTTCTCTCCATGTAACAGGTCGAGTATACTATCCATTCGGTTACCATGCCCCACCTGATAAACAAACATGGTGTCACCTTTTTTCAACTGTTGATGGGAAATCATTGGCTGAGCTGTGCATGTGTGTGGGAACCCACCACTGGTGACTTATCTGAGCTCTGCTCGATTATTGATCAACTTTTGCTCTTAATTACTTGAACACCACTCAGGCTATGGCGCAAGTAGCACTTAGGCTATGGCACAAGTAGCACTTAGGCTATGGCACAAGTAGCACTTCGTGAGGGACTTATGATATGCAATGTCTACATATGAATGACGAGTACATAAATAAAAATTTATGACCTCATTGAATTTTGTTGAGAAAAGCTGTTTAATATCTAGCTGTCATAAGCTACTGCACGGCTAAATTGCACAGAGCTGTGTAATTTTTATGGTTTCCTTTCCAGTAATTGTGGTTAGATCCTTTCCCATTCCTTACAAAATCAATTATGCTCTTCAAATCAAAGCCTTTTTTTGTCTAAATATATGAGCCTTAAGGCAGAAACTGTTTTCGATAGTCCTTACCTCTTGCAGATGTGCGATTTGTTTATTAAGAGAGTTGATGTCTTGTTTAATTATCAACGTCAGCTGTTGAATTTCTTCGGCTTTGTCGTCAAATAGCGACTTCTTCCTGGCCACTGAAAGAGAGATGAAGACAGTAACTAACTTGTAGATGTCTTGCAAGACTAAAACAGTTGCTAGCAGGTATCATCTTCAATTTGTAATTGTAATTAAGAATTTATATAGCACTACTCAAAATCAGAGGCGCTCCACATCCAGGTCAGTGTCTTCACAGACAAAGAGAAATGTTTTCAGGCGCTTGCAGAACTGGACAGGAGGGAGATTTAAAAATTTAGCACCAGATCAGAAAATATACTCAGGTAATGTAATTTAATTCACAATTACTAAGGCACATCATGATAGTATCTTCTCAGAAATATCCTTAATCCAGCCTTGGTGAAAGCAACACCTCAATGTTCAAGTATTGATAAGCAAGTAATCCTAGCAGTACATAACAAAACATAGCTGAAAGTTATCACAGAATTGAGAAACACAGGAATAAGTAAACCATCTTATACCACAGAAATCAGTGAAAATTACTGAGATTTTTAAAGCATACAACACACAAAAATGATTAGAAAGGTATACATAAATCACATAAAAGAGATGAGAAAGACAAGATAAACAAGATCAGTTATTCAAAATATCAGCAGAACGCATTAAAACTTACGCTGTGTGAGCTTATCCAGCTTTGCAAATGTGCTTGCTAGATCTTTACCTATTTTCCTGCAAACCATAAAAATTAAATTTTAGATTTCTTGATAAAAGTAAACCACCATTCACATGAACTTAGTCATAAATTTTATCAAACATTCAAGTTAAATATTCACTTCAATGTGAACGTGTAAGAGTTTAAAACACTGACATATCAGTTTTCATACATCCGATGCAACCTGTGGAGTGCAAAAATAGGGCACAAGAATTTTTAACCCATTACCACTTAACCAAAAGCCTAAAACACACTCAGTCTGGCTGCTCAGGTTCATAAAACTGCGCGATTGATCCCAGTTGGCTAAAAGCATTAAAATTTAAAATACAGGCAAGTATCAACATTTTGAACATGGAGATGATCCAGATTTTGCATTTATCAAAAGATATTATTTTAGAAAAAAATCGCTAAACGTTATAGTTGTAGGCAGGCATTTGAGCTATTTAAACTTCAAAAGGCATTTAGTAATTGTAACAGAACATTTATAAAGCCCCACTCAACGATTCAGAGGCAATCCCAACCCAAGTCAGTGCTATCACTAACAAATAAAATGGACTTCAGGCATTTCCGGAACAAGGGAAGAGAAAGACTGAGGAGCTCAAGCTCCAATTCCTGTGGAAGATGGTTTCAACTAGAGAGGCCAACAAAAGCAAAACTTCTAGATTGAGCAATAGCCTATCACAGGCGGGGAACAAACAGAAGGCCTCTAGCGGCCGAGTGGAGTGAGTAAAGAGACAGAGGTACAGAAGGTCTAAGGCATGAAGGAAATACCATGACCAAACAGTTGCGCATAAAAGTAAAAATTTTGAGCTGGATGCACTGTGGCACAGGAAGACAGTGGAGAGTGTCTGCAGCCCTCCTAAAAATGTAGGTGTCGGGCATGTAATGGTAGAGCAAACAAGTTGAAATGCTCAATCTCAAGCAGTGAGAGTTTATTATTAAAGATAAATTGTTGAAATGATTAATCATAGGGATCAAGTATTTGTTATTAAAGATCAATAAGGAACCTACACAAATGTTCATAAAAGACATTAATGTTACTGCAATGTTATTGTTAGACCAATTATTGATTACACAACTTCAGCAACAACTGCATGTGCAAGCTTTACTACATTCCAGCTGAGAACCTTAATTAAAGTAAGCATACTAATCATCGTTATTATAACCAATCATTAGAATCAGTTAAAAACTAGAAGATGTGGCTAGGATCAAAATCTGACAGCATGTGTTTAAATTTCTCAGGATTATTGGGTCACACAGTCATATCGCCCTAACTACGGTAAGTTTCATTCAATGATGCCCTGTTGCCAATGCCATTGTAATGAATCATGCTGCCTTTGTAAAGATAATTCACCGAGGTCACTGTTTGACAATTAGTGACTTTGTTGCACAAATGTTTGCAGGAGACAAAAGAAAGTGTACATGATTTTTATTCACATGCCTCTAAGATAAAAAATCATCCTGAGCATGACTTTGTGGGTAAAAGACCATTTTTATGAAGGCAAACATGACCACAGCAAATATTCAATGACAGGACATAGTAGCTGGTTACCAACTGTGCAACCCACATGTTCAGCCAGTCAAAAGATCATAAAACCCAAGTTAAAAATGTTCCAGATGGAAATTTATTACTAGCTATCCAAGACCAAACACTGCCAAAACTGAAGCACGTACTCGGATCGTGGGATCAGACGTGTCACGATTTAACACTTTGAGGCTAAACAATTTTTTAACAGTTTGGGCTGTAGGCTGAATATTTTTTGGAAAAAGTCCATTTCCTGTTAGATATCAAAACTCCTTTTTTTCTTTAATAATGTAAAAAGGACAGCTAGCAAAGGTTTGGCAGTGTATGCAGACTGGATTTCACTTTGTATGAGATAATTTTGAACCGTATGATGTTGTTGAAAACTGTCAATCGCATGCATGATTAAGTCACTTATTTACAATATGTACGTGAAGCATTGGCAACAGTTTTTCAGCCTGTTGCTATAAATCACACAGACCTGCTTGTATTTCATATCCTCATCAGACTGAAAAATTATGTTCAATTATTGTTTGTATGAACCACCGAGAGACATGTTACTCTTTTACATCCTGCCACACTAGCGTCACCAAATCATCAGCATGCACTAACACTGGATCATCTCTACATTTTAGTTAAGGTTGTCTGGCTTCACTGGCAGTACACCAAACCCATAAATTAGTGTCCAGTACTGTCGTCTAGCATATTAAAACCAAACTACAAGTGCTGTTAGGTCAACTTCTCCCAGCACTTAGAATTGATTGCAGCCCTCTACCTCAAGAAGTTGACGTGCCGACAACCACCCTCAGCCCCTAATGTTGACTTTTGTCTACAACAGCCTTGAAACTGTTATGCCTCATGAGCCACCGTTTGCACAACAGTAGAGAACAAAGTTTTTGCCTCTTTCAAAGACACGACCTGAGCAAACTTCTTTAAATAGAAAATCGAGTTAAAAAAAATTAAGCAAGCATACTCCTATTCTACACCAGAGAATACTAAACCCTTTTTATTCAATGATGCATGACAGTCCAGTCGGTCTGTGCTACACTGAGATATGCTAGTAGTTTAAACCATAAATAATTCCATAAAAGTAGAGCAGAAATGAGAATTTATGGCCATAAACATGACTCTATGACATAGTAACTCATACTTAGCGATAGGCATGAATTCACTTCGTTGGTTAAATGCGGTCTCTCGTTTCCTGGGAGCAACCCCATTACCCTGAAAATGACAACAGACTGACATAAATAATGCACTCAAAGCTTTTGTGTGTAGGGTAGCTGCTTGGTATTAAGAATGCTGAATGCATTCATTAAAAGAGGAAACACACTGTTAAGTGGTGTCTATCTTATTTCTGTAAGTAAAAAGTTTTTCCCAAAACTGGGTGGAAAAGAGATAAAATTCTGAAGAATGGTGTTCACTTGGTCCATATGTCAGAAACTGACAGAGATAGTGCACGTTTACATTGCTTACTTTTAGGCAATTTAAATGTTTTACTTTTATGCTATTTGAATAATTCACTCTCAGGCTATTTAAATCATTTACTCTTAGACTATATATTCTAAACGTATTCAATTTGTTTTACTTTTATGCTATTTGAATAATTCACTCTCAGGCTATTTAAATCATTTACTCTTAGACTATATATTCTAAATGTATTCAATTTGTAGTCTAGATACTACAATACGTATATCTCCTTCATTTATGAAAATATTTTAAAGAAATCTGTTTTTGCTCTATGAGCAACAATTTCTGCACATTTTTATGCTCACACACATTGTCACTGAAAATTTGTACACAGTCTTGAACATAATAAAATATCTTTTGGGAAGTACAGTTTGGAATAACCTTGGGTACCTCACAAACATTTTTTGGGAAAGAGGAGATAAATGACTAAAGACTGGTGTTAACCTTATGTCTCTATATCACAAAAAGACAGAAATATTACATGTTCAAAATTTTAATTTACAGCAAATTTCGCCAAAATATAGGGTCGTCAGGGGCCGGTGACAAAATTTCTGCAGCCATTAAATAGTAATACAGGTGCACTATAGCAGTGGTTCCCAAACTATGGTCCGCGGACCGGTGCCGGTCCGCGAAGTGAGTCAGGAAAAACTATGTTTTCTCGATTGGGTGTCGCTTCGAACTATCTTCAAAAACACGATTGCCTCATAAATTAAGATTTGTTCTGGAAGTGAATGTATTTCAGCTATTGTAAAGTAAAACTGCTGAATAAATAGTTTCTCGACGAATTGCTGACAGGTCAAATAGATGTTGTTCACCTTTACTAGAAATTTTGATTGTAACATTTGGGTTTTTTGACTGGCAATTAGAAACCGGATGTGACGTATCTCTTTCGTCTTTAATAATTTGGTCACTGCTTTCGTCAATAGACGCGTCTACTTTTAGGTTTGATATTGTAAGTACAATATATTATAAATTTGAAAATTACAAGAATAAAATATAATAAATATATTAATGAAAAGCATTAGCATGAATTATTTATATTTTTTTAAAACAAAATGCAAAGTTTTGATTCATATTGGACCAGTGAATATGATATTATTTCGTATCACATTAACTTGCTTACAACTTATTTTATAATTAGAACTGTGGTTAAATTTGTGACATTTTCCCAACAATATCCGCTCCTTTCAATGTAACTTTATAATTTGTACCAAATTCCAAGATTTGTTTTAGCCTAATTCTCGTTTTTTAAATCTTATAATTAATACATCTTTAGTGATTGAGAAAGAAATAAAGCTAATAAATTGGGTATCGGTCCTGCTGCAATGGGAAAATTCCTGCCGGTCTGTCGCATTGAAAGTGAGTTCCTGCTGGTCCGTCACACTGAGAAGTTTGGGAACCGCTGCACTATAGCACTGTTCCTGTGCCAAAACAGTAAGAGATACATAATTCCTAATCGCCAGAACTTTTCTAAATCCCCAGCAATTGTATGCACATTTGGAAATATTAAGAATGCTCAAAAGAACAGGACTTACTTGTCTTGACTGCATCGAATTAATAGCAGACATAAACTCCAACGTCCGATCTCGAACCATTATGTTCTTTGTAGAGTAAATCTTCTAAATGAAACCAATATTTTCAACCGAAGAGCTCAATCTGCAGGCAGTTTTGACGAAAACAAGTCACAGTTAGGCTTCCATTCATGCAGAATTTACAAGATGAAGATGCTTAATCACAGAAAGAGATTTTGATAATATCACAAGTGGGAACGAAATTTTGAAAGTGGTGGCTGCAGGTGAGAAATTCTCTTGAGGTGCTCTCAGCAATTTAACTATTATGTTCGAACGACAATGATCCAGTGTTCCATCAGGCTGTTCCGTTGAAGTTACTTTCTAGAATTAAACAAAAATGCATGTATCAAAAACTGTCAATCAGTTAACAAGATTTCCCTTGCATGCATCTTGACCCTAATTCCCTGAGAAAAATGCAATAAGAAATGTAAAGTTGTACTTCTGTCATTTGAAGCAAAAACATACATTAAACAACCAGATTTTATGGTTCAACACACAATTCTCTCTCTCTCTGTCTCTCTCTCTGACTGGTTACTTCACTCAAATCAAACCCGTAAGCATACAAGTGCCTTTGATGCAATCATACTGGCAAAATTTGGCATGTTTACATCTCTTAATTCCCAAATTATTCAGTACAGTTCATGTGTTACCAAGGCTGCAAAACAATAATAATGTCACAGAAAATTAATGGCTGAAGACATCTAAGAAGAGACATAATTATAAGAAAATTAACGAACGCAGTACTACAAGGAATGGAAATACCAATAAAATCATACAGGTGCGGCCCGAATCCCCGAAACCTGAATCCCCCAAACGAATTTAGGCCGGATGCCCGAAATCGATTTTCTAAGTGCGACCCGAATTCCTGAAAATTAAGAAGGTAATGTTTGTGTGGAGGAATATGGATTTTTCTTGAAAGTCAATGCATACACGACGGGATAGGATGTTATTACATGGTGGAAAACATGGAGATCCTATATACGTTCGACTACTATTAGTTATGATGTAGTAAAATTAGTTCACGGCCTAGTGTCAAAATGCTCAAGATTGTAAACAAAGACAGGTAAAACTCGTATTTGGGCATATTAAATTATTTTTCATCACCTGACATTGCATATTAAATTATCGGTGTCACGACAAATGGTTCACTGATGAAAGGTTCATGATCTTCCAGCTTCTAGTTTGAGCTATGTTTCATTGCTAATCCAGCTTCTAGTTTGAGAGATGTTTTCATTGCTAATCCAGCTTCTAGTTTGAGCTATGTTATCATCGAGAATCCAGCTTTTAGTTCGAGCTATATTTTAATCGCTCTGCCAGCTTCTAGTTTGAGCTACATTCTCATCGGCCATCGAACTTCTAGTTTAAGTTTTAATATGACACATTTCGATAATAAAGGAATTTGTTCGATAATAAAGGAATTTAATGCGCATTTTTTAATACAGGAATTTAATATGCTAAAATACGATTTTACCAAAGACAATAGTTCTTGAAATTAAATTACAAATAAGCATGTGAATAGGCAGTATATCGAGATACATCAAGGCCATGCTAGGTCTATGTTATGTACAAGAGTTTACAATTTAACTTTGAATAGCTTTCGGGATTTCGGCCGCTTTCTATTAGGGGTCGACCGGAAAGACATTTTCCACCAAGTACCGAATCCGAGTATTTGGATGTACTATTTGCCGGATCCGGAAACGAACCAAGTACCATTTGTTCCATATGCGAAGCTTCACATTTTCATATAATAAAAAATTATCGAAATAAATTTGTGCACTTGTAATAAGTGACTGATACATTTTGAATTTTAGTCATTTCTGTGCAGTTGCGAAGTTTTCTAAAATTGCATTAAATTCAATAAATTGACATAATTTCAAGAAAATGGAATTGAATTCAATGGATGTGTAATTGTTTTAAGGCTGAACATTTATAATTTTATATAGGTAAGTTCACTGGGCGTAACTGCAGTATCAGGGTCGATCGATATCGGGTAATATTGAGTATCTTTTGCATTGCTGTCATTGGTCGCAGCAAAACGGTGCTGCTACACAGTGATTGGCCACTTTAAAGACAGCATAGAGTATAAGTAGGAGCCAATTTCTCAACCGTTCTCTCCTCAGGAACCACGTGGAAGATGAATCGGTTTGAGATAACCGAAATCTGCAGAGATAAACTCAGCATGCTCGAGTATCTGCAAGGCCAGAGAATTGTGCATGCTGAAGTAGAATGCATTCCTTGTCAACACCCGTGCAGGCTGCAGAAGGACTCTGCTAAACTGAGTGGGTACGTTTGGCGTTGCTACAAGTGCAAGAAGACAGTCTGTGCTGAAAGACAGTTTGTTGGAGGGGGCAAAAATATCGCCTGCCAAGTTTCTGTACTTGGTGTTTTACTAGCCACTACAACCGCCCTGCAAACCACCATGCATCACCTCGACATTGCGACCAACACCGGGGTCGATTACTACCAATTTCTTAGGGACATCTGTTTGTGGAAATTGCTTCAGACTCCGGTTCAGCTCAGTGGCCTTGGCAAAGAGGTACTGATTGATGAGTCTTTACTGGTCAAGGCCAAGTATTGTCGAGGGCGGAATGTGAGAAAGCCAGACAGCTGGGTGTTCGGTGTGTATGATGTAGCCGAGAAGATAGGCTACATTACCTTTGTTTCAAAGAGGTATGCGGAGATATTGTTGCCCATCATTGAAAGGGTTGTGGCACCCGGTTCCGTAGTAGTTTCCGATGAGTGGGCGACATATCGGGGCATCCCCGGTCTGCCCGGAAACTACCAACATAGTACCGTTAACTACAGCCAGAATTTCGTCAATCCGGTAACTGGAGCCCACACCAATAAAGTGGAAAGTTATTGATCAAGGGCTAAAGCAAGGGCTAAAGCGGTGTTCAAAAGGATGAATGGGACATCAAAGTGTATGGTACCAAGCTACCTGGATGAGTTTATATGGCAGGAACGTTTCGGCACGACGTTCCATCTGGCCTACCTAAATATCCTGCACGACATTGCTGAACGTTACCTCTGCTAGACAAGGCCCGTCAGCTTGCACAATTCTAAAAAAACGGCCCTTTTCAGGGCCACCAAATATATAGGAAGGAATTGACTACGTCATACGAAAGTGATCTCTTGGCACCTATTGGCATCTATAGTCAGTGTATATTTATGCTAACCACTGACAACGCGCCTGCAATTACCCGATACCGATCGACCCTGATACTGCAATTACGCCGTTTATTGAATAAGTTTTTAAAGGAAAAAAATTTTTTAAATTTTATTTTAAAGAAAAAATTTGTTGCCGCTATTTGATTCTACATTATTTGCCGAGGCGAATAGTTCCCGAAACGGGATTTCCGGCCGAGGACAAATGTCCGAGGCGGTTTCCGGTGGACCCCTACTTTCTATAAAAGTGTTTTCCGGAAATCAGGCTTTTGTATTTTCAGCGTATTCGGGTTGACCCCAAGCATACTACTGAGAAACACAACACAGGGCAACTTTGACAACAGAAAAGTTTGACTGGCCCTTTATGTAACGTTGACTGTAATTGATGAGGGCGTATCACGACCTCGACATGTGGTGTTCTACATCACACTCACACTGGTCTCACCGTCCGTCCTCCTATTTTACTCGCTCCGTAAACTACAAAGGAACTTTCCACCAATTTCGGAAAAAAATCAACTTTCACTTCTGTCAGTGCAATATGGCGAGTTTAAAGAGATTGTAAACACGATGTTCCTAAATACTACAAATCCCTACTAGAAAGCTAATGTTATGGTATTAATATTAATTACCTGCTTTGCATATTAGAAACAGACCCAAGTGTTTATTTCAAACTATCAACACTTTCGAGAAAAAGGCAAAACGAATAAAATTATTAAAACAACAACAGGAAATACGACGACTGACACGAAATTATGACGCCGGTTCCGCTGAGCATGCGCACTCAGTCAGAGCATGAATACGTTTTTCTCCGTAATCGAACAGGTAGGTCCGAAATAAGTAAGTAATGCTAGCTATCGACACAATTAAATAAATCCAGTATTGCACACGCTAATTCTTGTAATTAATGCAACATAAGATATTAATATGAAAAAGACAACCGATGCAGCGTTGTGTGGTGCTGAAGAATTGTTAGATTTAAGTGTGTGCTTATAATTTACAAATCGTAATCTAGGGATATCTACAGCGCCCAAAAAGCGGAGTCGCGGGAACTAGCTTATATTTCGCAGGCGAACCATGCAGGTTATTCACAAAAGAAGCTGAGAAAAGTTTACGCCAAAAAAAGGCCTAACCAACAAAATAATAAATATAAGTCTATTCACCATGATCGAGGGTAAAAATCACATAGAAAATTAGCGCAATGTATTTCCAGAGTTAGCAAATTACCAATCAGTTCTACGTTGCAATTAACGTAGGCCCATAATATATGCACTAATAGGGGCCTATCTCTGCTAATATCACATTATAATATTCATGAAAAAATATTTTGTAAAAAGAATTCAGTTATGATAATTGAAAGAGACCTTTACAAAAATCATACCCCTTAAATGATTGCTTCTTATAGGCCTATGCTTCATCCACCCAACACGTGCTTCTTATATAGGCCTATACCTCATCCACCCAACACAGTTAACGTAATAGGTGGGCTTATAGGCCGATCTCCGGAGGCACAGAATTTTCGACAATTACGGAATCAACTTTCTCGATACTATAGTTCTTATTTTAACAGATTCACAGCGCAACGTTTAAGGTTTAAGTAGGCCTAAAAAGCATTAGTAGGCCTAAGCTTATAATGTTTCACGATCTGAAGCAGATTACTTATGTAGGGCCTACTACTCAGACTTGTTGTCCTCGAGACCAAGTGCACTCGAGTTCGTTTTTAAAAGTCTTGGTCTTGGTCTTGGTTTTGAGACCAAAAGTCTTGGTCTTAGTCTTGGTCTTGAGGTTCAAAGTCTTGATCTTGGTCTTGAGGTTCAAAGTCTTGGTCTTGGTCTCGCAAGATCGAGACCGGTTGTGAATATGAACAGTTATTTAACAAAACTCAAGAATTTAAAAAAATTTCAAGCTTATTTGTATCACAGCCTACAACAAATACCTACGGGCGGAAACAAGTCTTGCTGGAAAACCCAACGGCACCTGCAGCAACTAAATTATGCTGTAGGCCTATCTGGATTCTGGAAGCCTTGCGGAGACTTTTTCTGAAGCCAGACAGCTAGGCGATCATGTACAATCGGGGTGCCTATATAGGCCTACTATGTGGGTGGGTGTAAGCGTCGTGAGGGTCGGTTAGGGCTTAAGGTTAGGGTCAGTGTAGTAATTGTGTGACTAAAAAGCTATACCTTTGAGTGGAGCTGGATTTTAAAATTTAGGGCTAGGGTTAGGCACCCCGAGTGTACATGATCGCCTCCAGACGGTCTGATAAACCATGGGAGGATTTTTAAAAGGCAACCATTTGCACATTTACATCCAGTGCTTGAAAGCTATATAGGCCTACTGCGTGTGCCAGCGAGTTCAGCACCTATGGAAAGTATTTTTTTCACATGGCAGAATTTTTATGAGGCCCCACAAGGCACGTGTACGTCTTGGTCAGAAAATTCTGAGCGAATTGGTTTTTATAAAATACAAAAGGCATTTGGAATAACATGTCATTTTGCATGAAGGACTTTTGTAAATACGAATTCGGAATTCTCTGCAGTCTGCGTTTAAAGTTAATTTGCCTGAATAAAATACAAGACTCAGTACGTTTTCATTAAAATATATCGAGTATTATAATTCCGACTTGACAATTTTTAGTAAGGAAAAGAAGTCTTGGCCCGAATGTGATTTGTTTGGGTCTTGGTCTCGGTCTTGGTCTTGAGGTCCAAAGTCTTGGTCTTGGTCTTGGTTTTGGTCTTGAGGTTCAAAGTCTTGGCCTTGAGGTTTAAGATCTTGACAACAAGACTGAGCAGTATAGAGGAAGGTAAGACGAAGTAGATTTGGGCGATTGGATACTGAATAGCTGGCGAATGCTAGAGGCCTAAGGGGCATTGTAGGTATGGCTATATAGCTTAGGACCTCATTAATTCTAAATCCGACACTGTCTAAAGGTCTACGTTTAGAGATTAAAACAATTTACGCGAATCTTGCCTGCAAGTGTAGAATTGATCATTTTAGATTCTTTTCTGGTCCGTCGGAAGCCGAGATTGGACGCAGCAGAATCCTGCCTGCAAGTGTAGAATTGGTCATTTTAGATTCTTTTCTGGTCCGTCGCAAGCCGAGGCTGGACGCATGACGAATCTCAAACGATCGCTGTTATAATGCGTAGCTTTCATTCTATTTTTAACCAGGTAGAAAATGTACCAAAAACTCAGCGCTTTTAGTTTGTACTCGATCTCCATGAAAACAACGACACAACATTAACATTTTCACTTTAGCTATCTTTCTGCAGGACTTATAACCTTGCTTAAAATGTCATTAGCTGTAGCCTACGAGTTTAGGATCATCCACAGCTGAATCATATGGGCCTAGATTAAGACAGTTTACGTGAAGCCTGGTGTAAGTGTAGAATTGCTCATTATAGACTCTGCTGTTCCTTCGGATGACGAGATTGGACGCATGGTGAATCTCCAATGATCGCTCTTTTTAGTAGCTTTCATTCTATTTTTAACTAGGTATAAAAAAATGAACCAAAAACTCAGCGCTTTTGGTTTGTAGGCCAACTCAAGCTCAATGAAAACAACAAACAACATAAAAACATTTTCTCTTTAAACATCTTTCTGCAGGGCTAGAGCCTTGCTTACAATATCTTAGGCATATAGCTGTACGAGAATTATCCAGAAGCAATCTCAAAAGTCATCTAGTTCAAGAATTAATCACGACAGAATAGTATTTATTTTCGTTTGCACATCATATTGTATCTTTAGGCCGAACAGGTCGAATGAAGCTGTCCCATTGATTGGTTGAAGAAACTTCTATATATGCCGATACTGAGAAATTAAAGTCGGCAGCGACGAGCCATTCACATCTCGGCTGGTTGAAGACATATCCTCATCATCTTCGCTTCGTTGCAGAACACTGTAAAAGGTTTAGAAGTTATAATAGTCGAATGACACATTCCTCTTTGGAATGTTGCAAACTAACCTATTATGCATAGAACATCTGCGCTCTAGTTTGGCAAACATGTGCCTTCTGGGAAAAATCCTCTGTTCCTGATTGTTTCTCCCTATCGCCTCACTTCTCTACCGAACTGTACTAACCGGATTGCCGACCAACCGAAAGACCTTCTCGTATTATAGTCTTGCTATATTGACCAGTGACCATGGTTATACGTGTCTTAGCCTTACGTGTAGGCTATATTACATACAAAGACAGACAGAGATAGACAGAGAAGGAGATAGACATGGAAACAAAGAATGAACGAATAAATGGATTATAATTATTAGATTAGCAGCGTGCTTGAAATCAATAGTCAATACTTAATAATCAGAGGCAATGAGAGAGACAGACAGACAGCCAGACAAACAGACAGACAGAGAAAGAGAAAGAGAGATTATTTCATGTGGTCCTTCTCAAAGTCTTTTAGTCTAGTCTTCTATCAGTGTAGGCCTACTAGACTAGAATTATAATAATTAGCCTAATAGCATCTGGCATCATCAGCTCCTGCATAAATTAAAAACTAACCGATATTCTGCGTGTAGAATTTAGCCTTCGGGTGATCTTTGTTGTTTCTATGTAGAATATTATTTGTATCTGACTGTGGCTGCCCTGTCTCAGTTCCACCTCCATCACTCCTCTTTCTAGTCTAGTCTTCTATCATCCTCCTTCTTATCTCTCGGTTCATTCCAGGGCAACGTCAAAATATAACAACAAAATAAATAACAAGACAACACCAGGGGCGGATCCAGGATTTCTGGTTAGGGGGGGCGTAAATACTACCAATCCAATCCCGTATATATATGTGTGTGTGTGTGTGTGTGTGTGTGTGTGTGTGTGTGTGTGTGTGTGTGTGTGTGTGTGTGTGTGTGTGTGTGTGTGTGTGTGTGTGTGTGTGTGTGTGTGTGTGTGTGTGTGTGTGTGTGTGTGTGTGTGTGTGTGTGTGTGTGTGTGTGTGTGTGTGTGTGTGTGTGTGTGTGTGTGTGTGTGTGTGTGTGTGTGTGTGTGTGTGTGTGTGTGTGTGTGTGTGTGTGTGTGTGTGTGTGTGTGTGTGTGTGTGTGTGTGTGTGTGTGTGTGTGTGTGTGTGTGTGTGTGTGTGTGTGTGTGTGTGTGTGTGTGTGTGTGTGTGTGTGTGTGTGTGTGTGTGTGTGTGTGTGTGTGTGTGTGTGTGTGTGTGTGTGTGTGTGTGTGTGTGTGTGTGTGTGTGTGTGTGAAATTAGATCACGCAAAACTATAATGATCCTTTTTATAGAAAATGTTATGGAACTTTAAAAAGTATATAGTTTCTCATATAAAACAACTGGTCTCCACTGAAGGTTAACAGTGAAACGCTTATAAATTAGTTATCGGTTTTGATCATGCAACCCTTGATCCAAAAAGAAAATAATTAAGTGTCACATGCCAGTGGATTAAGCAGTGTCATTCTCCTTGGATGCTTTCTGGCGTAGGCATTGATAATGTCATCAATGTCTAACTTGATGTCCTTGTGGACAAACAATAAAATGAGTGCATTAAATCTGTCCTCGTTCATTGTACTTCGGAAACACGACAGGTAAGTAGGTAAGAGAGCTCCGGTAAGAGAGCTCCATTCTGCCGGTCCAGCTACTTCAAACATCCTATTCCCAAATTGCAGCTATATTAGTTTTAGGTCAGTTTAGTTTGAGAACATTTGCTGCAGGTTTAGGGGGGGCGTACGCCGGCTCCGCCCCCCTCTAAATCCGCGCCTGAACACATGACAAAATAAACAACAAAACAAGCAGCAAACGACAACATAAATAAATAAATAACAAAACAAACAAACGACAAAATAAACAACATAATAAACATCAAGACAAAATAAACAACAAAAACTACGGGCTTACGGGATTTTAAGCCACGCCATCGGCTCAGCAGGTTTATTACAAACAAACTAAATACAAACACCAATACAAAATTAAATACAATTAATAGGCCTAGGCCTACATAAAAACTAAATACAAATACAAAAATCTAAATACAAATATAAATACAAATCCAAAAAACTAAATACAAATACAAAAAACCAAATACAAATATAAATACAAATACAAAAAACTAAATACAAATACAAAAACTAAATACAGATCTAAAAAAACTAAATTCAAATACAAATACAAAAAAATTAAATACAAAAAACTAAATACAAATACAAATACAAAAACAAACGAGCAAACCCCACACACAATCCCGACAATCACTCCTCAGGCAGAAAACTCGCAGCCAGAAAATCCAGAGGCACCTATTGAAACACAGCAAAATAACGCAGGTTATAACTACACGTTACGACAGACAAATAGCAACATGAAATAAAAGAAAAATTCTAGTCTTTTTCTGGGGCAAGCCCTGTTGGTCGGCATCGCACTGACATACATCAGGAAGCTTTATGTTCCAGTCTTAATTCGACCAGGTCTGCGATCGTTGCTCTCAACTGCATAGGGAGATATGCAGGTGCCTCGCTTCCATATGTAAACTCAAGCCCATTGTATCTTATTGTGACTCAGCTCTTCCTCTAGGAACAGTCTTCAGCTTTACATACGTGCTGTTGCGTTCAGCTCTGTTCGGCAAACATTCCCAAAATGCTTTAAAATGCGCTTAAAATATCTGTAGATGAGTTAGATAGTCATTCGTACAGCGCCTTTATGCAGTAGCCAAATAAAAAGACACTGTGTTAAATGGCTTGATACAAACAAACAAACAAACATACATACATACATACATACATACATACATACATACATACATACATACATACATACATACATACATACATACATACATACATACATACATACATACATACATACATACATACATACATACATATATACATACATACATAAACTATACAAGCACTTCTTGACCGACTACGTAATCATGTCCTACCTTCTTCCTGGGCCTCTACAGAGATATCAGTCAGCTGATGCCACAGATCGAATAGATAACACCTCAATCCTTGTTGTCAGTGGATGTGAAACACCAGAAAGACGTGGTGGTGGTGGTCGAACCAGTCGACCGGTTCCACTGTTCATCGTTAATGGCAGAAGAACTCTGCAGGAGGTTGTGGAGCAGGGCGTTTCTTGGATGCAGCTGGAATTTGCAACTGCAACTGGGAGGCAGTTGCCATGGCATGCATCTGTCATGAATGTGATACGTCTGTGTGCTCGAAGTTGTCTGAATTCCTATGCAACCATGACTCTGCATTCATTGGCTTTTGTTTTGATATCGCAGCTGTACCACTCTAAACGTTTAACAAAAACACAGGATTTAAATTTCAGAGTTAGTTTCTATCTTTTAGAAAGATGTCTTGAGACATAGATAAAAATACTGCCAACCAATAACTAATCAAGTACCAGTCTGAATCGTACCTTCTTCCTAGGTTTCAGTCTGCCTATGCGGGCGGTCTCTCCAACAAGACTGTGCTTCTTCAGCCATCTTGATGCCGTTGATATTGTGCCAACTAGCGTTTCTGCTGCTACTTAGTATCCCAGCCACATTCGATACAGTCGACCATGACATCCTACTATGATGATTTTCTCACTCAGTTGGATTCAAAGGACAGGGAGCTCAGCTGGTTTGAATCTGACATAAAAGGCTGTGTGCATTCTGTCCATTTGGCAGGGGATGTGATATGTCACTTAAGCAGGTCATCTGCAGTGTTCCACAAGGACAATGCTAGGCCCTTTCCTCTTTGTATTACATACAGCTGAGGAGCAGAGGATCATCTACGCAAGTACATAAAGCACATAATCTCCTTTAACATTACTATGTGGATGAAACACTACTTTGCTTCTTCAGTGAACCATCACAAACTGCTGAAGTAAAACAGTAAGTGGGCTCCTGCTGACCGAGTACATTTCAGTTACGAATGGATGGCATTTGACCAGACTTTATCCATCACCATCTGAGTTTTCAGTTTCCAGAGTTGATTAATGCAATAGCCTGCTTGTGGTTCTGCCAACTTGTGAGATAGAGCAGATATAATTATTATATACTCACACAATCCAGGGAGGGCAATTGACATTTGCCCAACGTAAGGCCAATATGGACAAATTGATCGAAACGACAAATAAGAAAAAACGATCGACACGAAATTCTTGTTTCTAGAGGAAAAATCATTGAAAATCGGTGACTAGAGAAGTAGAAATTTTGATGAAAAGTTGGACTTACGTAAGAACTGTAACTACTGTAGCTAAAAATCTTCTCTCCCGCAACTGCTATTACCAGGGTTAGGACTGATTTTAATTTCCTCTCATCGAAGATGTTCGATAATTTTCTTGTTAAGATATCTCCTTTTTTCTGAATCTATTTTACAAATGGACCTCGAATCCTCGAATCGTTTCCATGGCACAAAACAATTGGTCAAAATGACGTCACTTTAGCAAAATAGCTAGATGACGTTTTTATTAAATTTACGTCATCAATATTATCGCTTATGCGCTAAGTGAGACTGTATAATTATACATTATGGCCATGGTACAGAAAGTCTTGAGTTCGACGAGTAATATAATCATGATGTCTATGGCTCCGCGTCTCAGCTCTAATTGTTATTGTAGCCTAATAAATAATATATATCGTCTCTGATAGAGCAAAACAAACCGGAGTTGCTCTCTGTGATGTCAAATGTTATACTATTACATCAGTTATCCAAGTAGTCTATAGCTAACAAATTTAAGACTGAGCAGAAGGGGACCGAGAATAGAACTTTGAGGGACACCGCAGGTGAGAGCGTTAAGGGAATAGACGAGTCTCCTTACAGCAGCTAGCACGAAGAGAGACTTAACGTGACTTGATTCAAGATATCTCGGTAGCCATCGTACGGTAGGGGTCTACTTATCAATAAATCTATGCAGTCTGTTAATCAGTAAGCTTATCATGCGCATGCGAGGCTGCGCGGCTCTCTAGCAGAATCCTTGCTAATTTAAAGCAACCTTATAAGTACGACCTGTTGAAAGACCGCCGTCAATTCGCTGCATGAGTCTTCATTTGCCTCCGGGAGGTCCATCACCTTATTACTAAAATTTGCGAATCGCTCCATAGCTATAACTGTCCCACCCCTCTGGAACAAACTCCCACCAGTACTACGAGAAGTATCAGATCCATCCTACGAACTCACCACAACCTCACCTCTTGCTATCTATCCACAGGTCTTCCACTCAAAACTGAAAACAGTGCTCTTTCACAAATTCTATTTAAATTCCTCCTCTTCCCCTTACTTCCCTCGCCGTTTCAACCCTAAACACCACCCACCTTAGCCGTCTGACTGCCTGATTGACCCCTTTGGGTCTTGACCTGGAACCGATTTCACCCCCGCCTATCGATTATGATTTGACTGAGCGCCTGCGATTAAGCTGGTTCCCGCGACTTCGCTTTTTGGGCGCTGTATAAATCTCGAGATTACGATTACGAATACGATGGGACCCATCAAATTTTCACGGGTTAATACGGTAACATAATTTGTCAAGAACTGAACATTTCTTTGCATCCCTCCCTGAAGCTCTTAATTTCTCTTTGGACACCAGTCGCAAAATGAAGCGACGCCAGTTAAAGCACGTATACAGTTCAACGGATACAAAGTCTTCAATCTCATATCTTACTAGAATCTTTCTCTATAAAACACCTCTGACAGCGACGCTGCACAGCCACAGTGCCAGGCTCATATATCTAGCCATCAGCTGACATCAATGGCACCGAATGGACCCGCCGTGGGTTCATTAAACTTCGCTGTCTGGGACACAACTAGTTAAGGAAGACAACATAAATCGATGGTGTTAAAAATTGTTCCTGTAAAACGTTTGGCCCGACAGAAAACGGTCCCTTGAAAAGGCAAGCAGGCACCGCGACAGCGAATAATGCAGAGATCAAGTCTTTTGAATCAGATAAGTTGATTGGTCTGCTTCTGAAGTCAACACGAGTCGTTAATTCTGCACGTGGTATCAAACGAGTAAATCTTAGCAAAACTATTTGTCTAAATTTATATCTTAAATTAAAGATCTATATTGCCTTTGACTTTCGCGAACATACATTTTCAAACTGTCTTACAACGCACTTGTTTAGATCCAATAGATAGTCGGATATGCGCAGCGCTTTGTCAGGTACTAAAAAGGCACACTATAAAGTGTCCTGAAAAGTAAGTAGGCCTACATACATACATACATACATACATACATACATACATACATACATACATACATACATACATACATACATACATACATACATACATACATACATACATACATACATACATACATACATACATACATACATACATACATACATACATACATACATACATACATACATACATACATACATACATACATACATACATACATACATACATACATACATACATACATACATACATACATACATATATATGTGATATGAAGATTTAAAATGCGCAGGTTATTATAACTAAATACACCGCAAATCAGCAAAAGTATGTATGCATATACAGGTGCGTATGAATTTGTATGCTGCATATACGTGCATACGTCATACGTATACATACATACATACATACGTACATATATTCATACGTACATACATACATGCATACATATATACATACATATATACATACATATATACATACATACATATATGCATACACATATACATACACAATACATATACATACATACATACATACATACATGCATACATACATACATACATACGTGCATACGAGTCAACCAACGACATCTGTCTACCAGAGTACGCGTGCCGAATTCATACGTATATATATAGACAGCGTAACCTTTCTCTTTCTGCTAGCATACTTTCTAACTCTCAGAAGAGGGCAGTTATTTCTCCTCGTCTCAAGAAACGTGGTCTCGATCCCACACTCTGTCCTAATATATAGGCCTATTTCTAATGTCTCCTTCCTATCTAAGATGATAGAGAGAGAGTAGTAAACACTCAGCTCTACCCTTACCTCTCTGGAACAACCTACTTCCGCCACTTCAGTCGGGATTCCGGCAATTCCACTCCACCGAAACCGCCGGTACGAAGTCTTTAACGACTTTGTCCTTGCTGCTGACAAGGGATAAGTTACCGACTAAATGCTCTTAGATTTCTCTGGTGCTTTGTCTGTGTATCCTACTTAAAGAGTCCTTTGTCATTTCTAATACTATCCTTAATTGGTTTGTGTCCTACCTCTCTAATCGCACTCCGTACGTTCGCATCAACTTCTTCATGTCACCCGTCGCTGCTCTGCTCTTTGATGTCCCACAAGGTTCTGTCCTGGCGCATCTGCTCTTCATTCTCTATACCTCTGCACAGTCAGCCATTGCCTTTCGTCATGGCATATAAATCCACCTCTATGCTGATGATGCCCAACTCTATGTACATCTGCGACTAAATGAGGTTGCAGGTGCTACAAAGAGACTTTGTGTCTGCATTGATGACATCATGCTGTGGTGTCTGTCTATGCGCCTCAAACGTAATCCTGGCAAATCTGAGCTCATCTGCTTTGACCGTTCTTCTAAGCTCCCACAGTGTGTTGATCTCTTACTCTCTATTTCCTCCATCATCTGCTGTTCGGAATCTAGGAGTCATCCTTCACTCAACACTCTCCATAAAACCTCAACTATCCGCCATTTCTCGGGCTTGCCTGTGTCACCTCGTAATCCGACAGCTTCGCTCTACTCTAGTTTCAGCATCCCTGAAAGCACTGTTGCACTGCCTTATTCTGACGCGACTTGACTACTGCAACTCTATACACTATGCCAAGGGTCTCTCTGAGTGCACACTGCTTCCTTTAACCAGAATACTGCATCAGGCTGTGTCTTGGACTCTCATATCGAGACCATAACACACCTTATCTTCGTTCTATATGTATATGTATATATGCATATGTATATATATATATGTATATATATATATATATGTATACTTTCCAGCAGATACTGATCGAAGAGAGGAGCCACCTGTGACACAGTTGCAAGGTGTGACCATGATTGATAAGCAGTATGGCAGATGATTTGCACGTGCTATGTACATGAGGAGTGCCAGCTTGAAGCGGACACGCTCACAGACAGGAAGCCAGCGTAGAGAACGAAGATAAGGTGTGATATGGTCTCGATATGCGTGTATGTATGTATGCATGTATGTAGGCTATGTATGCATGTGCATGTATGTATGTATAATATGCATATATTCATGCATGTATGTATGAATGTGTGCATGAATGTATGCATGTATATATGTATGCATGTATTTGTGCATGTAATTATGTATGCATGTATGCAAGTATGTATGCATGTGTGTATGTAAGTATTTTTATTTATTTATTTATTTATTTATTCCGGATATTTCTATAGCGCCTCCTCAAGTCTACTACTACTCAGAGGCGCTCCCGACTACAGCATCTGATACTGTACCGGAATTTTCACGCCGAAGCGCCACGAGCAATTGCGAGTGAAGGACTTGCCCAAGGTCCGTACGCAGCGGCTAGAGTGGGATTCGAACCTGCAACCCTCCGGTCACAAGGCGCCGAACTTACCACTGAGCCACCACGCCCCACAGGTATGCATGCATGCAAGTATGTATGCATGTGTGTATGTAAGTACGTATTATTATTATTCTTATTTTTATGCCCTGAGGTACTTAATTCCCGAGGGTCATGGATATTACAAGTGTGATGGATCTGAAACGGCTATATTATTGTTGTTGTTGCTGTTATTATTATTATTACTTCTTTTTTATGCCCCAAGGTACATATGGTCCCTCGGGGACTTAAATATTGATTAAAAGCAGTAAATACATCTGGAACGGCCACTATTCCTCACGTTCTGACAGAGGGAAAGTGCCGCGGAAAGCTACTGCACTATTATTATTATTATTTTTTTAAATTATTATTATTATTATTACTACTACTACTACTATTATTATTATAAAGAGTCATTTTTAACGCGCACAATCATACAGAAATGCGAATTTGAGGTGTGGTTAGTCAGTCGCCAGTTGAAGAGCTGATAATTATCCAGATGTTTGACACCCAGTGAGAAAGAGTGAGTTTTGAGGCGTTTACGTTTACAATTTACATCTATGTATGCATGCATGTATGTATTTAATATATGTAAATACGTATGTATGTACGTATATATACATATATGTATGCATGTTATATAGCTGCGCTGCCTGCCATGGCGACGCCTTCTTGGCTGTGTCCCGGTTTATTTACGTGAGCTCTGCTGTCCTGTCACAGAAGTGGCTGGCTGTCGAGCCATTCGCTCTTCTTCTGCGGGTGAGCTCTTGGTTTCCTGTGCTAACACTGTCGCGTGAGGAGATCGACGACAACGACGAGATGTCATCATCATCACGATGGAGTCGTCGTTGACGGTCGAGATAGGATGATGACGGACGAAAGCCAGTCTCCACTTGGTCAACAATGAAGGCAGCGAGGCCGAGGTGTAATCGGACACCACACAGCCAAGGTGTAATAGGACACCTCGCGGCTATGGTGTAACCAGACACCGCCCGCGCTGCAGGCGAGCGACGACCCGCGTCTCGAGGAGCAATCTGACACTAATTGACGATAGCTTGACGTGGGGAGGGGGCTGACCGATGCACGCTGAAGTTCCTACTTAACAGAAGGAAAAAGAGAATACGGGACTTGTACTACTGACGAGCGCGACGTGAGAACAACGGTCGAGCGATCAACATCGAGAGGAGCGACCAGCGGCGGCGGCAGAGTATTAGTCCGTCAGATTCAGAGACTGACGCGAAGAAACGATCTGTAGTTAGGCTGTACGAAGCAACATTTGAGATAGTCCGATTTAATATCTAAACGCTTGAATACTACGTGGAAGTTCCCGTAGAGTTAGTGTATATATTTGTTTCTTTAATTAAATTCATTTATTAATTAAACAAAGTTCGTCGAGAATCTTCTATAGAAAAGTTAGGCACGTTAAATAAAAGTGCAAGTAAAAGAACAAGCAGTCGAGGGTCGACATCAACACACGGCAAACACACGACAAGGCGACCTTCGATTGCGACAAACACTACAACAAGGTAGCGTCGTGCTTTCTCTGTGGTCGACCCCTTCATCCGGAATCGTCTCCCATTGGAGATACGCCTGTTGCCTAGGAATAGTTCGCTATGTTTTACAAGTTACTGAAGTCCAGTTTATACTGCTGTGGTTGGGCTGGGAGCGCTGCTGAGTAGGCACCTTGAGGGGGCGCTATATTAAGTTTTAAAAATAACTGAATGTATTTATGTATGTATGTATGTATGTATTGTTTAATGCATAGGGCCTATGTGTGAGAATTTTTCTCCTTTCTTTGGACCGAACTATAGAGTCTTTGGCGTTTTCAAAGTTTTATTCCAACAAAACCACTCAACGATAATACATGAACGCAAATTTGACAAAAATCCCCTACATACATGTATATATATGTATGTCTGCGCGCGAGAGAGAGAGAGAGAGGGAGGAAGAGAGAGAGAGAAGCAGGGTGGCAGAGGAGCTGCTAAGGCGGTTTCCCTCTGGGACGAGAAAGATTGGGAGTTGGACGATATGATGGATTAGGTTAGGAATTCTTTTACAGGTAAGAGGGGCCTTTTGCAGTAAACGATTCCAATTACGATAATGTAGGCTATATTATTAATTTATTTGGTCTCTTCGGAATCAAGAAATGTTTTTCGTGATCGATGATTAAGGGCCTAGGCCTACTTCAGCACTTAACTCCCATCGTCGAGACTTTCCTGAAAATAGACCTCTCATTGTTGATTATAATTAGCCTGGAAATGAAGCTATAGAATAGCCGATATGAAGTAGAGACAATATAAAGGTCTATTTTATAATCCTGCGTTAGCGCCAGATATATGAAGGTAGACATATAAACCACTGGAACTTCTGCGATTATTGCTTCTGCTATATTCTGGCGTGGGCGCATGCTGCGTGTATTTTAGCCGTAGTTATTAAGCCTTACTATCTAACAACACTGCCGGTTCTCCTCCGCCGGTCTATACACCGACTAACTGTGAACTTTCCGCCCTGGATCCAATCTGAAGCCAGGATTTACGACGAGTCATCTTAGCTTCTGCGCCTAAAACATGCGATTTGGACCCGCTTCCTACATCTCTTCTTCAAGAATTCGTGGATATTTTACTCCCTTTCCTGACGGTCCTCTGCAACAGCTCCCTTTGTGAGGGCATCCTGCCTGTCTCACAGAAAAGATCCATCCTCATCCCGGTGCCTAAACGCGAGGGATTGGATTTGGCTTACCCTAATAACTTTAGGCCTATAGCTAATGTGTCTTTTATCTCTAAAATTATTGAAAAGGTAGTAGCTACTCAGCTTACTGTCCACCTTGATAAGAATGACCTTTTACCAACTTACCAGTCGGGCTTTCGGAAAGGTCACTCTACTGAGACCTTGTTGGTACGCCTCCTCTCGGACATTTATGGGGCCATTGATAAGTCACAGGTTACTCTATTGGCACTGTTCGATGTAAGCGCTGCATTCGATACAGTTGATCATACTATTCTTTTGACACGCCTCTCTACCTCCTATGGTCTGTCTGGAAATTTTCTTGACTGGCTTACCTCATACCTTCAGGACCGCTCTTGCATTGTGGCTTGTGGGTCTGCTAGGTCACCCTGGGTTCCTGCTCCATTTGGCCTGCCCCAGGGCTCTGTTTTGGGTCCCCTATTGTACATACTCTATACTGCTGACCTTGGTCCCCTCTTGGCGGCCAGTGCAGTCTTAAGTCAGTCCTACGCGGATGACCTCCAAGCGTATGTCCACTGCTCACCATTGGCTGCTGTTGCTGCAGTTCGAGAGATCGCCCGAGTCGTGGGGAATTTGGAGGCCTGGATGTCCTCAAACCGTCTACGGTTAAACCCGGCAAAGACCCAATATATCTGGTTTGGTACGCGCCAACAGCTTGCAAAAATTAACCTTGAGGGTCTGGCACTTGAATTTCCCTGGGTTTCCTTTGCCTCCTCAGTAAGGGATCTTGGTGTAATTCTGGATCAAGAGCTCACATTCATGCGACATATTAATTTGCTTTGTCGGGACTCTTATTATCAACTTCGTCAGTTAAGGGTAGTCTCCCGCACTCTGACGCAGGCAGCTGCTTCTACCCTTGTCCATGCGTTTGTGGTTTCCCGTCTGGACTACTGTAGCGCCCTTTACGCTGGCCTCCCAGCTGCCCGCCTTGGGTGTTTGGACCGGGTTTTGCGTGCAGCCGCACGTCTTATTGGTCACATCCCCAGATTTGGCCAGGTTTCTCTTTATATGCGGGATGTTCTGCACTGGGTCTCTTTCCCGCTGCGGATCGCCTATAGGGTCTCTGCACTGGTTAGGCGTTGTCTAGAGGGACTTGCTCCCCCATACCTGCGGGAGTTGTGTCGCTCTACCTCGGGGGTCTTGCGGAGATCTGCTCTTCGCTCGGCTGACGAGGCGAGCTCTTGCCCCCCCCCCGTGCGCAAACAGCCATTATGCAGCGCCGTTCTTTTTCGGTCGCTGGCCCCCGCAACCTGGAATGGCCTTCCTGTAGCACTCCGCCTGGTCCCTATGACTCACTCTACCTTGTTTCTTGCAAACTTAAAAACTACTCTCTTTAGCCGTGGTTGGACTAGGAGCGCTCCTGAGTAGATAACCTAGAAGGGGCGCTATATAAAAGCCCATTAATAATAATAATAATAATAACACAGCATCATAGGTCGATGGTGACGCTGAGAAATTGTGGGGAGGACTTGCTCAAGGTCTTTACATGTAGTAGGTGGGAAACGGTAGCCGAATGGATAAGGCGCTCGGTCTATAGCGCGAAGAGTACGGGTTCGAGCTTCCTCTGCGGCAGTCACTGTGTATATAATTATAGGACCTCGAGCAAGTTCCTCAGGCACAATTGGTCAGTACAATCGGTGTTCTGTCGTATGGTCATATGTGTATTTAAGAACTTTGGAGAAGGTCAGTATCAAATGTATACAGTGTATAGCAGTGGCGGCGCCAGCTATACAATTTCAGGAGGTCGCGCCAGAGTCATGGGAGTTATTCAGCAGGTCGAAGAAATTAATGTTTAGTTTGACGCTTCAAGGCTCAAGCAGCATAACCTCAACATAAGCAGCATAACTTAGATTTATAAAACGAAGAAAATTATTATTCAACGCTTATAGCCCAACTGACTTTAGTTACTTAACTATTCTTTAAAGATTTGGAAGTACTGATTAGCTGCTCAGAACATCATGAACATGTATGCTAATAAGACGCACGACATTACAGAAACAGACAACCAGGCCTGTCAAGAGTAGAATAGGCAGGTCATAAGGAAGGTCAAGAGTAGAATAGGCAGGTCATAAGGAAGGTCCAGAGTAACATAGGTGACCCATGGTAGCGCTGCCACTGGTACATAGCTATGCGTGTATGTATTGGACACTTAGTAGAGGGCATTTTTGGTATAGGCAATCAATTGAGCTAATGCAAGTGTATTATGTATTGTATTAATAACCGTCTGAAGGAGGCGCGAACCCTGAACACTCCTCGATCACTCAAGACGATCACTCAAATCAATCGGTCACGTTCGAATCACGGATGACATGTGATGGGAGATTTTAATGCCATATATATGTATTTGAAAGTTTAACTGATTGTGTAGACCTAATCAATGCTTATTGATTGGCTAATAACTATAATAACTATAGGCCTAACTCTCTTGTGCTATTCCTCAAGACAGAGGTGCACTTGGGCCACTTCTGTTCATCCTTTACACTGCACCTCTGGCCCATCGCATAAAATCCTCTTCTGTTGGCCAATATCTTTACGCAGACGCCATCCAACTCTTCATTTAAAATCAAGAACATGCCCTACCACTCCATATACCTACATCTTCATCTCTCATTGTCACCTCCGACTCGCCTGTGCGCAAGCTTGGCATCACCTATGATCCACATCTCTCCTTCTCTAATCCCATCTCTAACCTCTCGCGCACCTGCATCATGCATATTCGTTACTTTCGCCGCAGCATGCCTGACTTTAAGCTTCTACTATTGCTACTTCGATTGTTCACTCCAAAGTTGATTACGGTAATTCCCTTTTCCTCAACCTCGAATCCACCCAAATTATACGTCTACAACTCATCCAAGACTCATTACCCTAAGCTGTCACCAGGACATCCAACTAAGCATCATCTTATCACTCCCGTCCTTAAATCACTCCGCTGGCTGAAAATACCTGAGTGCATCCACTTCAAAGTCCTACCACTAACCTACAACTCCCTACAATCAGCGCTCGTGAATAAGCTGGTGCCCTGCGCTTAGCTTTAGAGTAGCGCTTTGTAGATTTTTGGTACAACGATTACGATTACGGTGACAGAGAACCTCAACTTCGACGCAAACAGCGAAGTTGAAGTCTTTCGTCGATACGCGTGAAAGTCAAGTAGGCCTAGTTCCAGTGCCGGATTTAGACTTGGTCAGGCCCTAATGAATACAAAGCTTGGAGGCTCTTGTTAAAAAATTACACCAGAAGGTCTCACAAAACCTGAAAACATATATGACTTTTAATTATTTAATACCAAGGCGTTTAAAGTGAACAATTCAAGTTATTTTCAAATGAACGCTTTTACTCAGGCGAGATGGAATTTGCTACAGAAGCCGTTTTAAAAGGTTCTACATAATATACATAGTACACATAAATTTTTTAAAGCCCTTTTAGAAAATTCTGAATTGTTTAGGTCCCTGTGGATTGTGAGGCCCTACGCTGTAGGTTTTTTTAAACTTATGCCTAAATCCGGCACGGGCCTAGTCGTCATCTTGTGTGTAGGCCTAAGTCGTTGTGGGCGTCGAATTACTTCCACTGCCACAGATATAAATGAAGTAGCTGACATTCATGTCTTATCTAAAGTATGGAGAGCTCATACCTTAGCTACTGGTCATCCACCTCACTGGCCATATTATGGTGGTGTATTTTTGCGATAGTATAAGAACCCCCTATATGATGGATTTATAAACGAATTTTTGAATCTAAAGATTTGTGCAATGTTTAATGTACAACAATGAAGGTCTCAGTTTTTTTTTTTAGCAATTTACCCTTCATAACTAAACCTTCGGCGATCGCCAAATCGCTCTGTAACTAATGTTCTCTGACCCATTGATGCTCTGGGCTTCCGTTGAATTTCACTGCCATCCATGCAGGGCTTCTTCCTTCGTTTAGTACAACATCTGCATGATTTCTTTGTCAACTACCCTACTTATATGCTAGTCTACAGCAACGCAAAATCAACAGGAATTACGGACGTTAGCTAATTAAAAAAGCACTAGTAGAGCCTATAAATTAGTCCTGCCCTATTAAGACAACTACAAGAATGGACAAATAGAGATTCTTCTAATAGAAAAGATCAGTGTACACAGTTTCAATTTATCCACTTGTTTATAGGCACCTCTAATCGTCGGGTGTTTGAGCGCCTATCTAATGATAGTATCGTATGGGGGGGGGGTACACGAGGGGCATGAGCTTTGTATACAGAGCAGCGAACGGAAGGGATGTCATGGACTCTTCGCTGCGCACATAGTTATCGTCCAGCACAGCGGTTATCATTGATGCATTTGAAGAAGCCGAATGTTCCACGTGGCTTATTGGAACAGTGGAACGCGATACAAATGTCTGTGGCGTCTGTGTATCCCCTCTTTAGCAGCGTCGACGCCAGTCTACGATTAGGCCTGCCATTGTAGACCAGCCCTCCATCGCGATCTTCCATCTCCTTTTCCTTCTTTGTCGGTTCCCGTCGCCACTCCTCGTTCTGGTCTTCGGAAGACACCTGTTCGACTGAACCGGATCCTTCCATCCCGAAGTGTTGCTGTGTTGATGACGTCGTTGAAACCGGAAACAGGTGTCCGTCCGCGTCAATGCACTTCTCGATGACGCACCTGCTGAGGAGCTGAGGCTTGTAGTCGACGAGTGGACACAGATCGCGAAGGCAAACCCTCCACGCCTCGCTTTCTCCGGGGTCATTCGAGGTCATCACGTCGATCAAGGATGCCTTCTTCGCTTTTCGGACGACGGGGCTGTTCTGAAGTCGGTTGCGGAGGCAAGTGGCCAGGCAGTCGATCTGTAGAGGCCCGGTTAGCGACTTACACTCATCGTCAATGCATCTGTGGCCAATGACATCCAGCTGGCCAATCCATCTGCAAACAGTGACAGGACTTTCAGTTACGGACGAGGGATTTCTAATTAAATACGGATGTACATAAGTTGGCTACAGCTGGTATTTGTTTGCCTTTTAAAAAGTCGGAAAATTTATTATTATTATTATTATTATTATTATTATTATTATTATTATTATTATTATTATTATTATTATTATTATTATTATTATTATACCGATTTATTGTACAATACAATTTTCAGACAACACGAAACAGTTTTCAGAACTATTTCGAGTAATCTGAAAATTGTGTTATACAAGTAATCGGTAAAAATTGCCAAATAACCATAATGATGATGATGATGATGATGATGATGATGATGATGATGATGATGATGATGATGATGATGATGATGATGATGATGATGATGATGATGATGATGATGATGATGATGATGATAATAATAATAATAATAATAAAAATAATAATAATAATAATAATAATAATAATAATAATAATAATAATAATAATAATAATAATAATAATAATAATAATAATATTAAAAATAATAATATGCATACATGCAGTCGTAGACTACAGAAAGGGAAAAGCCATCGAAAGACGAAGTACGAAGTTTTATTAGAAATCGCAGCTTATAAATTGATCACTTGAGAGCAGACATCCATCATAAATAGCATTCTTGATTCGAATTCACCACTATCTGATCCGTTTGCCAAGCACTCGTGCACTTGTTGGCCCAGGGCGCCGATGTTGCGACCCGCTATGTAGTGTCTGCAGCTGCAGCCCTACATGCATTGTACTTGCCTTTGGTCATTTATCACACAAGGGTGCTTATCTGGAGGGTTTTCGCTGGTTCATATTCCGCGCAGGGAATAGGCGCATTTGAATTGCGTAATGCAAGTCGTGTGTGACCGATGCTGATTCGTGTCGACTTTAAGTGGAGTCGTTGAGTCTCGGTTGACTTCATTTTAAGACAAGTACATCGAGATAATGTTCGTTGTGCTCAACTATCCCACGCGATATCGCCACAGACATGTAACGACCTTGTTATTGGCTGTTTTATGACTTTTTAGTTCCCGACGTTATAGGCTTGCCATTTTAATCACGACTTTTTATTTTGCAAGTGTATTACGTAACCCTCACCCTAATCAGTTTGATGGAGTGTCCCCAATCTTCAAATGAAGTCAAGGTCGGGCGGGACTCTCAACCCTACGTATGCTGCAGTAATCGAAACTGCAATAATGCCACAGAAGGAAACCAATATTTTTTGCGTACTAAAGCGACAGCAGAGTAAAAATCGACGCACTCAAGTACGTTCTAGCCTACTTGGCGTCTCCCTTTCTAAACATCTGCATCTTTATGGTATTGCCCAACAGTCAAAGTTCCCAGCGTGGACGATCTTTTAACAAGAGATTTGTGTGCAAGATAAGGTAATACACTAAGACATAAACCTCTGCTGAAGATGTCATAAATGGTCGACGTATTGGCTTTTCTGTCGCTACTTTCAGTATTCGTGGAGCCTGTTATAGATGACTTAAAAACGCACACAGCTACGCCACATCCTTCTAGATTATCTAGATAGTATATTATGGTCCTCGAGGGAACGATGGGTTCCTGTAGATTAGCAGCTTTTTAAACGTCGATATGACGGGACACGCGTAGTGGCCACCAGCACATCACCAACACCATCACCGCCACTGCAGCAACCACCACCACCATCATCCTCTTCACTATCATCACTACCCACTGCTACCACCAACAACACCACCACTAGCAGCAACACCAGCATCACCGTGTACTACCACCACCACCATTATTACTATCGTTCTCACCATCATCATCATCACCCACCACAGCAGCCATCATCATCACCATCATCATCGTCCTCCTCATCATCACCACCCACCACGATGGGTTCCTGTAGATTAGCAGCTTTTTAAACGTCGATATGACGGGACACGCGTAGTGGCCACCAGCACATCACCAACACCATCACCGCCACTGCAGCAACCACCACCACCATCATCCTCTTCACTATCATCACTACCCACTGCTACCACCAACAACACCACCACTAGCAGCAACACCAGCATCACCGTGTACTACCACCACCACCATTATTACTATCGTTCTCACCATCATCATCATCACCCACCACAGCAGCCATCATCATCACCATCATCATCGTCCTCCTCATCATCACCACCCACCACTACCAACACCACCATCATCAGCTATTGGCGCCGTGCTCAGCAGCAGACACCAGACTTCTATGATGGCTGTCTGCTGACAGTTCACGTCTATCTTGTCTGTCTGTCTGTCTGTCTGTCTGTCTGTCTGTCTGTCTGCCTGTCTGTCTGCATGTCTGTGTAATTGCATAATTTTCTGTCTTTACGTATTATCTGCTTCTGTCTAGTTTTTTAAATCTTTTTGTAGATTGACTGATAGGATTTTTCACTTTATCTTAGAGAAATTGATTAAATATTGCAATCTCTCATTAGCCCGCAGTTGAAGGCCACAACCAGGCAGAGCTGAGAATAGGTCGTAATATTATGCAATATACTTTATTAGGAAACATATTTCGATTATAGGATTCGTCGTCCTAATTGCAATTGACTAAAGTATTTACTGGCCATAAGCCGAGGTCATTTTGTCTAAATAATAATTCTATTCATCATGCATTGGCCTCGATTGGGAGCAAACAGCAATTAGTAAAGATCTATGCTTATATATAACCGAAATGTTTCTCTGCTTTCTGTCTGACGAAGTCTGTCTATCGGGGAACGGACATTATCCCCCCGGACAAAAGCCCCCCGGACAAAAGCCCCCCGGACAAAAGCCCCCCCGGACAAAAGCCCCCCCGGACAAAAGCCCCCCCGGACAGAAACCCCCCCGATTTTAGCTAGGACAAAAGCCCCCCCGGACAAAATCCCCCCTCTGTGTGATAAGCCTATATCTACATTTAATTGAGAAACTTCAATAGCCCTGTTGCCCTCGTGTCAGCTTGTTAATGATGTAAACGTATAGACTAAAGACTTGTTAGTGTCATTCAGGTGTAAAAATAAGACTTGTTAGTCGCCTAGTTCTTAACTTAAGGCTTGTTAATGTCAGGATTCGCGAGGTCCGCTCCCCAAAAAGCGGGTCAGGCACAGCGCCAAGCAGTTACAAGCCGTCTCCCGCACCCTTGTTAGCGTCATGTTAACGAATGAAAGGAACTTAACTGAACGAATTTAAGTTTGTGATGTGTTAATGTAATTGATAAAACTTAATAGCCCTGTTGCCCTAGTGTTGAGGTGTATGTATGTATTTATGTATGTATATATGCATATATATGTAGGTATATATGTATATATGTATATTATGCATGTATGTATATATGTTTGTATGTATATATGTATTTTATGCGTGTATGTATATATGTATGTTTGATATATATGTGTGAAATATAGGTTATTATTTCCTAGTCGGGGGGGCTTTTGTCCTACCCCGGGGGGGTTTCTGTCCGGGGGGGCTTTTGTCCGGAGGGGCTTTTGTCCGGGGGGGCTTTTGTCCGGGGGGGTTAATGTCCTACACTCTGTCTATCAGACTGCTATGCCTCTGTAGAAGTCTTTATTGTCATTCAGTACGAATGTCACTTTATACGGTTCAGATGAATGTCACTTGCAGATGATTGTTCAATCACACAGACGATGAGAGATTGCGACGACTTCTTAAGATGAATTAACAGGCAAGTAACTAGCCTTTTTCGTTTGGGGGGGCTTAAGCCTTGAACATGGCAGCATTTATACAGTGTTCATACGAATTTTAGCCGTAAGCATACAACGGCTTGACTTGTTTGGGGGGGCTTCAACTTCGTTTGGGGGGGCTTAAGCCCCCCCAAGCCCAACGCTAGTTACGTCCCTGTGAATTAAGGCCTATAATAGTGTCTGATAACACTAGCTGGGTTTTGCTCCACAGTACTTACGTGATCTGTTTCAACGGCCTCATTCTGCTGCTTCGTTGCGTCGTCTCCGATCTTTTGAGCGTCTTGACCTCTTAGTTCCTCGTGTCAGGACAACTATGGCTCAGTCCAGGTCCTTTGCCTGCATAGGTCCCTCACTTTGGAACCGACTTCCTCCTTCTGTCCGCACCACCATTCTCTCTGGTAGCGTTGCTTCTTCCTTTTCTCACCTTAAATCCTGCTTTTTCTCTCGGGGTCTCGCGCACTGGGAGCGCCTCTGAATGGTATATACCGCGAGAGGCGCTTTATAAATGCCCATATACAATACAATACAATAGACATGTCAGCCTAATACAGAATGCGCAGTCTAAGCTGTTGGTGTTCCTGTCTGCACCACTGATCACTGAACGACCTCCAGACCGACTCTCTCTCTCTCTGATTGATCCTCTCTCTATCTACAGACTTACATATCTAAGTTATTCTGAGGTCCATGGTAAAGGTACATCTTCTGATTGGTGCAGCAACCCATAAGCCTTTCTACCTTAGATTCTCAGATTGGCATTAGCTGAGCTATAATACTGGAAGGTTGTCCTTAGTTAAATCTACATAATTATTCTTTTCCCAATGAACACTCTTACTGACAAGGATGGATCACTATCTCCAGAGGACTCTAGACGGTCCACCTGTTTTCTATCTATTAGCTTCCCTTCAAGTGTAAGATGCAGCTTGTCTTTGAAGACGGTGCTGATCAGTCTGGGGGATGCGGTTAATCTTAATCTAGAAATGTCATCACAATATGCTATTTCTATCCCTGTAGGAGTCTCAAGGTCTAGACACTTATTCGTACTTTTCAGTATTAACTACTAAAGAAGATTATTGTTATAATTACTTTACATACGTAAATGTAACTCTGCTATAAACTTTTAAAATAAGAAACCTTTCTATTTTTTCTGTCATATATGAAACATAAATGGATGCCTTTCAGGTTTTAAAGTGCCTAAATATAATAAATACTTTGTTTAATTGCGATGAGCCATGTCTACATGTTTAATTGCGATGAGCCATGTCTACATGTAATTATCTGTTTCATAGTTGGAAAGTTTTCTTCTTTCGACCTCAGTCCTGCCAAACGGATCAGGTGTTCATGAAATTCACGCCAGAGATAAGACAACCAGCGGAACAATTTGTCAGCTGCATCATGCATGATAGTTCTGAGGAAAAAATGGGGACTTTAAATCAGATAACGTTTAAACTTCAGATAAAAGAAATGGAGGATTTAAATGACAGAAGGTTTTCAACTTTAGTTCGAAAGAAAGGGGGGCTTTAAATGAATGAAAAATTTCAACTTCAGAGGAAAGAAATGGGGGTTTTAAATGAAAGAAAGTTTTCAACTTAAGTGGAAAGAAATGGGGTATTTAAATGAGAGAAAGTTTTCAACTTAAGTGGAAAGAAACGGGGAATTTGAAATGAAAGAAATGGAGGATTTAAATGACAGAAGGTTTTCAACTTTAGTTCGAAAGAAAGGGGGGCTTTAAATGAATGAAAAATTTCAACTTCAGAGGAAAGAAATGGGGGTTTTAAATGAAAGAAAGTTTGCAACTTAAGAGGAAAGAAATGGGAACTTTAAATGAAAGTTTTAAACTTTGGTGGAAAGAAATGGGGGCTTTAAATGAAAAGGTTTTCAACTTAAAATTATAGAAATGGGGAGCCTAAAATGAGAGAAAGTTTTCAACTTCAGAGAAATTGAAGTATACTGAACCATGGAGAGGTAACTGCAATCATTAGGCCAGCAAATGTATACCAAACGATTGTTTTAAAATGAAATAACTTCGAATATGTGTCGTTAAAAGTGAAACCACTGTGTTATGTTGCAAGTGTTGTTAACTCAGAAGATAGTTATTTACTCGGTGTTGGCTGTGACGGATGCAGGTTGAGAACTCTCTTCTGACTGCGTTGGTCGGAGAATCAGTCCGCCTGAAATTAAAAAATCCATCGATCTGTCAGATTCCCTGCACAACGATAGAAACCAAATAAAGAATGATACGAACAACAAACGTCTCTTTCGCAAAGTTCTATTCAATTTCATATAAATCATGTTTATCCGACACGTGGCTGTCATTCAAAATAATATATATTTCGCCAAAAATATATGTAAAAATAATGTCCCGAGAGAAAAAATTCTGAAACGAGTAAATTCATCATAGATGATAACCGTTATCTTGGCAGAGTACAGTTCAATTAAAAAGTAATATAAGTAATATTCCACAAATCAATTATAAACATTATTAGTTATATGTCACGACATAATAAACTAGCAATTTTTATTGCATATTACATATACATCAAATCAAATCATTTTATTTCTGCAACCACGAGAACATAAGCCAAAGGAAACAAATTAATTAACAAGTAGTAAATAAAGGAGGGGGCCTAGAAGGGATCAAAGGATCCGCTAAACAGGGCAACCTAAGTAGGCCTAAATAGAACATGACTTAATGAAAGCAGCCAACCGCCATCCTAATTAGAAGTAAATGCATCACACCTGGCTTTAAGAAAAGAAAATGGAAAGTAAGCAAGGAAACGAGATACTGAAAAAAAGTGGCTCATCAACCAACAAAACCAATGAAATTTAATTATCATGATCATAGCAACAATGAGACGTGCATTCATTTAGGCCTACTTATATGCACTGTCACAGTTTGTCCAGGGGTATGAAATATAACAAACTGCCTTAGGTAGACACATTAATTTCACTAAGCAATATATTATATATATATATATATATATATTAGCAGAATATGAGTCATATATAGGCCGGGTATTAGGCCCTATATATATATATATATATATATATATATATATATATATATATATATATATATATATATATATATATATATATATATATATATACGAACATGAAAATGCCAGACACGCGCGGCGACAAGACCAGCAAACCCTGCCAGCATTTTCGTGGGTATTTAGATGGGACCGATGTGGGCTCTACACGGGTACCATGTGGGAACATTGGTTATATATATACATATATATAACCAACTGGACCTATGCTATATAGTAATATATATACATATTATGGTTAATGCTATGTATATATATACCAATGTATGTTTGTTTATTAACTTTAGAAGATCTATTTAACAGACGTTGTTCACCAGAGTGCTGTTTGGCAGCTGGTTTAATAAAGAATATACTTACTTACTTACTATATGGGCTCCAAGTGGACACGCTGGCACAAAAAAACTCTTGAAAAGAAACACGTAAACGTGACTGTTTCAAAACTGACAACAAGCCATCCTCAAACGGAGACAATCGTAATTGTAAACTTCAAAGCTAAGCGCTGGGCACCAGATTATTCACGAGTGCTGCGTCAAGTCAAATGGGTTGCCCAGAGATCGATGTCCAGAGGAGGTCCGAGTCCGGCTGCCAGAGAGCCAGAGAGAGGAGGTCGAGCAGCTGCTAAGGCGGGTTTCGTTGAGAACGAGAAAGGTTGGAAGGTGGAGGATTGGATGGATTTAGGGTAGGAATTCTTGAAAAGGTGAGACTTCGATCTGGAATGAAAAGCGTTGTGACAAAACCTTCGACTAGTCTAGAGACTGGCAAAAACAAGACCTCGCTGCAGGAGAAACACCTAAATCCAGCCTAACTTTAAAGCCAAAACAGACCCTTTGTATTGAGCTTAGATTTCAGACAAATTGGACATTTGGCGGAAATCTAAACGCGCAATCTGTAGGCCTACAACTCAATGCACTTATAGAAGTCAATGCACCCATTTAATTATACTACACGTCGGATGCAACAATAGACCAATATATATAAGTTCTCATTGCAATATCGCTTCTGAGGGAATGTCTTCAGTTGCCACTAAACAAATTCTTTATTACTTGCTCGGAGCAATGAACTCAGCCTTGTTAGGCGATCGAGTACACAATTGGCCTAATTACGCACTTTGGGAGGGCAAGAACTACGGTCGCAATAGAGTTGCAGCAATTAAGTGCTTGTACAAGTGACGTCGACCTGCGTTGCTTCTTGGTTCAAGCCGACTCCTTATTTGCATGCACCAGCGTTGGAGGGTGTTGCAATAAAACGTATTAATCGGACATTGTTCGGCGCCGGAGTCTCTTGGAGTAATTCGACCGCGCAGAAGTCGTCTCTTAATGACGTACATAAATGATCGATGTACTTGCGTTGAAGTATGAAACGTCTGCGCCGTGTTGTGCATTTCTGTGATAAGGAGGCGGGTAAGTCTGGTCCTCGTGTCATTGTTGTCTACTGGAACGATATCCAGCAAGTTATTTCATTCAACCAAACTTTCTAAACTCTTCGACCGCTGAATCTATTCCATGGTTGGCACTTAAAGTGTTATGTCATGCTAGGTATGGTGTCAAAAACTGAATTTCTTTAGTGGTCTTTACTGAGAAGTGAGGACTTCTCTCCCTTCCACTCATACAATCTTCCGCTGAAGATATATTTTTATTTGCTCAGTGTGTGTAATTTCTATAGAAGGGGATATTATACTGTAGTCTGTATAGTTAGTTCTTAGCTAGGCCTACTGTTTAATGATTCTGTGTCGTGTCATAACGAAGATGATTAACGTCGCCCTCCTCCTTTTTCCAGGATTGGGACTCGTACCACCCGAGTATGGTTTGGAAAATATTTCCCATTGGTTCAGACTGCATAGGCCTATCTCACACTGAAAGCACATAATATGGGTACAAGTTTAAGGTGAAGAGAAGGTTCCCCTATCCTACTCATTCTGGTCATTGTGGGGCAAAGGAGGAAATCTCCCCTGTTTGGTTCAGCCTATCTCCCATTCAGTGTACCCTTCTTTGACAGACAGGGAGACGCAGGTTTCATGGTGCGGAGGCCAACAAGACGGCTAAAGACAAGACAGCAAAGGTGTAATTACATTAATTCCTCCTCTAGCTCTGTAAAGAGTTAGGATTGAGTAAAGTGCTTTGTGAAATTGGAAAGTTCTGGAAGTGCTTCCGTTAATATCCAACTGAAACTCGCATAGCATTGAAACTGTGTCACCACGGAAGAATATATAAGCGACAATAGCATAGACTTGACAGAAACCATGTGAGCATTTGAACAAGATGTTCCTAAGTACCTGTCGTCAGAATATAAACCTCCATTAGATAATTAAAATGATCAGACGAAAAAAACTTCGTCGAGTCCCTTCTCAATTTTGATAGTCAGTTTAAGATGTTTTCTAAGTAAAGAACGAATATGTATTGCGTGCACAGCTAAGGTACGGCCCGTGTGCAAATATAGGTCTACGACACCTGACACTTGAAGGGAAGGCATAGCATTTATTCTCATGGGGTCTACAGTGCGTCTTTTCCTCCTTCTACAGTAGGCGCCTTGTGTTACGTAGGCAGTACCTAGACATTTATATAGCGTCTTTTATTTAAAATCTCCGAAGGGTAACCTCTTACTGAACAAAATACTACTAGTAAGTGAAGTTTTACGGTTCACTGGTTGCTGCTCTCCTTATATAGAAATTTATTTAGACACATAGAATCAGAGCACTTCTGCTAGCTATTGGCAGAGCACTTTCGCTAGTTATTGGCAGAGCACTTCTGCTAGCTATTGGCAGAGCACTTTCGCTAGTTATTGGCAGAGCACTTCTGATAGCTATTGGCAGAGCACTTCTCATAGCTATAATTGACAGAACACTTCTGATAGCTATTGGCAGAACACTTCTGATAGCTACTGGCAGAGCACTTCTCATAGCTAGTAGGAAAGCACGTCTGCTAGCTAGTGGCAGAGCACTTCTCGTAGCTATTAGCAAAGCACTTCTCATAGCTACTGGCAGAGCACTTCTAATAGCTAGTACGAAAGCACGCCTGATAGCTATTGACAGGTCTGATAGCAATTACTTGCCAACTATATATATATAGATGGATATATCAGATATCTTTAAGAAATCCAAGACTGATATGCCTTCCATTTACGTGAGAATTCATACCCAGTCAGAAAACCTGTTCAGTAATAGGCCTATTAATCATACCTTGAACTGTGAAGAAAAACAGCGTTACGCTGTAAATCCCGCGAAACACCATTGTAACGTGTAAACTTCTGTAGACTGAGAACGCGGAAACGCTACGCGCCAACGAGATTCAGCGCCAATCAAGTGTGTCTGTCTTGGTCCTCCCGTGAAGCCCTCGCGTCCGATAGCTGACGAGATTTGCCGAGACGGAACCAACAGCAAACGTCTTTGTAGTCAAAGTATCTACGTCGTTGGCTAGTCACTGGACACACTGGCTGGCATGCAGAGCGATTACAGGGTCTTTATAGAATCCAGCGGCATTATTTGTCAACAACAGACCGTTCTAGATAAGAACTGTGTGCTTATACTCGACAACACAATCACCGTCTAAAATAATTGCCATGCAATCAGACCTAAGAGATCGCAAAGGCGGCGGCGGCGGCGAAAACATTCCCAGAAGCTGTGTGGGATACAAAATTTTATTCCTATCTACATTCTTGTTTCCCTGAAATCTTACTCAGTCAGTGCATCTTTGATTTTGGTTTGTTAATCCTGAACGAAATTCACCTTTGTCCATCTCAATAAGAATCGATCGCGTCGGCCTCTACGACTACTGTTTCTAAAACGACAGAGCATAAAACAAATTGCGACGAAGAAATAAAAACTGATTTCTCATTTTGTCCCAGTAATCGGAAGTAATCATCCAAATGAAGATAATGAATATAAGTAAGTAAGTAAGTGTATTCTTTATTACACCGCTATAACAAACGCGCAATGGGACAGTAGCTAGAAGCATTGATGATATGACGTCAGAGACGACGATGATGAATATGATGAAGAGTGCAACGACGATTATAGTAATTAAATCCTTTAAGACAATCGTAATCGTATACTCCAAATGTGTAAATCGCTACTGTAAAGCTAAACGCAGGGCACCAGCTTATTCATGAGTGCTACGTCAAGTCAGAGTGGTTTAGAGGAAGTTCTGTGTCCGGTTGTCATAGAGACCAGAGATATGAGGCAGAGCGGCTGCTATGGGGGGTCCATAGAGTAGTGGTAACATCACTGGCGTGAAGAGCAAGCGGTAGCGAGATCGCCTCCTGCAACCCTCCCAAAAAGGTCCACTCAACCTATTTTCATTCGCGAGATGGGGCGTTGTTAAAAATGAGATGTAGGACGTGATGGGCGCCTTGCATGGCTGCCGTATACAGTTAAATTCGACTCCTGTAATAACTTGTGATCATCCGTTCATACTGATTTGTAATCATACTGCGTTATTGTCAGTTTGAAGATATTAAACGAATATATTATTATTATTATTATTATTATTATTATTATTATTATTATTATTATTATTATTATTATTATTATTATTATTATTATTATTATTATTATTATTATTATTATTATTATTATTATTATTATTATTATTATTATTATTATTATTATTATTATAAGACGGGTTTCGTTGGGACGAGAAAGCTTGGAAGAGGTGGGATTTTAATCTGGAGTTAAAAGTCTATGGAGTGATAAGTAGAGGAGTCGGAGGCAGATGACGGTGTGTGGGCGGTGATGATGATGATGATGATGATGATGATGATGATGATGATGATGATGATGATGATGATGATGATGATGACAATGATGATGACGATGATGATGATGATGATGATGATGATGATGATGATGATGATGATGATGATGATGATGATGATGATGATGATTATGATGTCGACGATGTACATGTTTATTCATAAGTGCATTGTGTCACAGCTGACAAAGAGGGAATGAGAGATGATAAACATAATGGACTAGGTGAATAAAAATGGGAGACGTGTGATGTGGACAGAAAATACACCTACGCGATCTGGCTGCCAGTGAGGCGCCTAACTCTTATGGCAATCAAATCACCCGCTCAAAGTCAGACAAGAACAAAGATTAACCGATCAAAAACAATCTTTTTGCTTCGTTTTCTTATAGCTTGAAAATTCAGTTAGAAATAGGGTAAAAAAGAACTGACATTTTAGAAAGTTCTTTACAGACTCCAGTGAGTTTTGCATTGAAGATTTCAATTTCTAAGTGCTAGAGCATTCGGAGTCTTCTTAGGGCGTCGCTTATAGGGTGTCTCGGTGCCCGGGGCCCAAGAAATATTCTGAGAAGGAAGCCCAGTCATGGGCTTTGGCCCGACAGTATTTTAACTCCAAACTCGGTAATGAAGGCAGCAATAATTATTGTGTGCGTTAACATTACGTAATAATTACTATGATTAATACATAGTCTATGCTTAGACAAAGGACTGTTTGATTGTATTAGGCCTACTGCATTATAATGTATGATTGACCTATTTAAACTAAGTTTCAAATGCCGTGAATCTGAGGTGTTTAGTCCATAGTTTTTCTGACCATATTACTACTTATAGCTATTATCACTAGTCTGGGCTGAGGAAACAGTAATAGACAAAACAACGGACAAAGTAATATAAAATAAATACAAATGATTATCGTTGTATATATAGAAAGTAAATGTTTAAAAGTTAAAGCGATATTCATATTTTAGAGATACGGCGCGAAAGTAACAGATGGAAATGAGAAGCCGGTTTGGTGACATTTAATACCGTGACACTTAATACCACGACAGTTAATACCGGTCACATAATACCTATGACACTTGGTCCCTATGACAGTTAATCCCTATGACGTTTAATCCAAGGTACGCACTAAACTGTATCAGAACTAGATAGCCTAAGAAACAGTTAAGTAAAAATCAGTAAAAGCAATAACACAGCAATATTCCATGTTCCATATCGAGTTCCTTGTGAACGCCAGGAGTGCGAAAGGTGAGACATAGCCCGATGGTAAACAAAGATTTCGGTTTAACGTTTTTTTTACCGTATGCCGAAACCGCTCCTTCCACTCAATATGCTTTTGCAGCATTGAAACCATGGGGGGGAATGAAGGACACCGGCCGCAGCTTGTAGTAGTAAAGACTTCTGCTTGTTCATGTTTTGCTTGATACCGGTCAGTAACATACACATCGTCGGCTGATGACAATGAAAGAGCGATTGCTTCCAACACATCACTTGGAGGGACAAAATAATGTCAAAGAAGGTAAGCTACGTACACACGTCCGCAGCGCATCGTCGTTCTGATAGTCCACTTTCATACCAATTTCGTTTACTTTGCGAATAACACTTTGTCCTGGGATTAATTGTCTATGGGACTAAGTGTCGTCGGTATTAATTGTCTATGGGACTAAGTGTCGTCGGTATTAATTGTCTATGGAACTAAGTGTCGTCGGTACGAACAGTCCGGTATTAAGTGTCACGGTATTAAGTGTCATGGTATTAAGTGTCGTGCTACCGAGAAGCCATGGCAAGGTCTCATGTAGAGAGGCCCAAGGACGGCAATTTGACCTGAGATATAAAGTCAACCTAAGCCATGATCCATGAATCCAATACTGACGCTGAAATTACCGAAACATTGAAGAATTTTGCTTTTGCTTGTTTTCAGCCATTGGGGGAGGACCCCGACTTCAGATCACAGGTCTCGACCCTGAAGCATACTGGGAGTACTTCGCACCCTGCAGTACCCATTATCGGCCTGAGTTCTGCTCCCGCCATGTACCACGTTGTACCAGGCCCCCAATAAGCTGATGCTTTCGCTTGAGTAGCGTTTTATAAATTTTAAGTTTATGATTACGATTATGAATATCTGCAATGTAATGACGACTGTGGAGTCTTCAAAGTATTAAGCACTAAAAATACAAACAGGGTCTAATCTGGTAACTTCTGTGAAACGTTATCGTATTGTATAAGACTTGCAAGAGGCAGCTGCGCAGACCACATTTCCTAAAAGGCAATCGACATAGTTGAGTCCTCTGTCGGCGGAAGACGGGCCACAGAGGATAAGAAGTAGTCTGTACTTTCATTCATTCATTCATTCATTCATTCATTCATTCATTCATTCATTCATTCATTTGAGCATTTATATAGCGCCCCTTCAAGGGGGCTACTCAGAGGCGCTCCCGACTCCAGCACGAACGAACAAAGCATTACTTGATCTTAGTTAACAAGTTTAGACCTGAACGATACCTGATAACGGCAGAGTATGGTATTCCAGAATTTCGGAGGCTCTCATCAGAAACCAAAAACGCAAGCGAACCGAAGACACAAAACAGTTGTTATATATATTAAGTGTCTAATAACGAATTGACTAACTGTACTGATTCAGTGATTCCGAGACAATATATTACAGTATCAAGATCAACATTCTTATATTATACCGTCCTGGTTCTGGAATTCAGTATCAGCTGAGCAGTAGGCCTATGTGAGTTTCACGCCGTAGCGTCGTGACCATCTTAGTCAAGTCAGAAGGAATCGAGTTTCAACATAAAATAAGACATCGTGCGATACAAAATTGTCTGCGGTTAGTATACAGTTAACAAGTCCCCCAAACTACCCAGTTAGCAAAGCACGGACACTGTTCGTCCCCGATGCGACTCTTGATCCTACTTTCAGCAGCCTCCTCCAATTCTGGAAAGTGATGATACCAATGAATGCAGTATTCCCACGCGCAGGCAAACACGTTACATTTCCAGTAAAAATTTAACAACTAAACTAAATGGTGTATCAGCTGCAAACCTGATCAGATCAGACAAGACCGTCAATGACTTTCAAACCACGACAGTTGCAGTGGCGTAGCTAGCTTTTCATGGGACCGGGTGCAGAGGGTCCCGCATGGGCCCCTGTTTGGCCCTGTAAGACCTGTAGCCTTGTATTCTTACCAACATTGTCATGAAATGTAAAAAAGACATGTAGCCTATGCTGAACAAACGTCACCAAAAGAAGAAGCCAAGTCAAGAGTTCTGCTGGTTCATAAACAGCATACATATAGCCTTTGTCAACAATTCGTTGCGAAGACATTCCAGAAATGAGAATATCTGGCTCGGAAACTCTGCTGATAAATCAGTCAGACTTGTTATGCAATTGTTGACAAGGATCATGTAATGCATCATCAGATGCCGTTGTCAAAAATGCTGGAGAAAAAAGCGTGAACAACGAAACGACAGGATTTATGTCGATAAATCGTTGCTGCAATTGACTACATGTCAACAGTAGCAAGATAAACAGTGACTTTAAACCTTGTCTCGGTACATGAAAGTTTTTCGTCCTGACATAACTCAACAAAGAACTTCGAATCTTTGGAACTCTGCGATCTTGAACTGCTGTGATGTTGCCCACAGCTTGGCAATACCAGTTGCTGTTTGGCGCAATTTATCAAATTTATCTCCGCAGTTCGTGCAATGATTCATATGATGTCTGAATAAGGTCAGCTGATTTGCTGAGGTCACGCTGTGGATTCTGAAGAAGTTTTGAAACACCACGTGTAGATTCCAGAATCTTAGCCGTCACCACAATCAGAAAATCGAACTCAAAAGGTCCAACTGAGTCTTCAATGCATTGGCTGTGGTTATTTCGTCTTTATTCAGTATGGTGGCTGGCAGCTGGCTATGTTAAAGCAGTAATGTAAGGAAGTAATGCAAGTGTCGACTGTCGAAACATTCGAACATCACAACTACTAGATCTGTCACCAAATAAGCAGGAATGTTAATCGTAAAAAGAAACTTTCAACTGTGGTTATAATAATTGTCTGGCGTCTCTGTGGGTCTCTGGAAGTCATGAGCCCGGGTGCCTTGCACCCAGGGTGAGAATTGTCGGGGGCTGGAAAGTTCAATCCCCTAGTCTTTCTTAGGACCTCCAGTTAAGACTTCATTGCACACCCTAGAGGATCGCTTCCAACCCCCTCAGTGTTGCTAGTGTGATTATATTGAGCAAATATTTTAGCATTTCCTTTCACGAATCGCTTTGTGGGTTACTAATAAAGTTATGCTCTGGTTTATTGTGAGATTTGTGATCACGTGAATTGCATACTAATAAATTTGGTGATGTCATCACTTTAAGGATTTTTTTTTCTCAGTTTGCAAAAACGGATAAAAATATTCAACTCAACGTGAATCAAACTCGTCAAAGTCTAACACCCCCTCCCCAGTCTTTTTTCGACAATTCTCAGACTGCTTGCATCCCTGCACATATGATAGCTATACGCCACTGGACAGTTGACAACAGCCAATCCGCTCTTCCTTGTGAGTATACGTTGACAAACCGGGGTCGTTAGACGGTGAAATATGGCTATCCTACGCCCTCATTTTTCTTATGTCCCCGCCTGAAACAATTTCCTGTCAATGTCCGACTGAAATGTTCTTTTACTTCCTGTCCAGTTCGTCTCGCAAAGACAACTTCAACGGTTGCGAATTGCCAGTTTACTCCTCGACGGCAACAGTAATCGGAGAAAACCGAACAATATCCTGGATTTGAGAAATAAAACCGCGCAGTCTAATTCGCAATCGTCGTGTTCCCGATTGAAAGTTCCGTGTCAGAGATTATAGTGCCAGTAGAAATTCACGAAGTCACGGAAGCTGTGATTCCCGTGATTTTCGGAATTTGCCGTGAATGCCGTGAATTTCCCCAAATGCCGTGAATTGCCATGATTTGAGGCAAATTATGTGAAATAATGCAGCACGACGTTCGGAACTGATATGTTTCGCAACGTAGCAAATTACAATTCCTAAATTAAATGCAATAACACCGCCACTCGATGACGTTGACGTAATTGACTCGTTGTATTTCCGGTTGGTCGTGCGACTCGTACGCATTGTCCGCCATTAATTGTAATTGTAATTGTAATCGAGAATTTATATAGCGCCACTCAAAATCAGAGGCGCTCCCGACCCGGGTGTGTCTTCATTGACAAAGCGAAATGTTTTCAGGCGCTTGCGAAACTGGGCAGGAGAGAGAGAGACAGAGAGACAGAGAGAGAGAGAGAGAGAGAGAGAGAGAGAGAGAGAGAGAGAGAGAGAGAGAGAGAGAGAGAGACAGACAGACAGACAGACAGACAGACAGAGACAGACAGACAGACAGACAGAGACAGACAGACAGACAGACAGAGAAAGAGAGAGAGAGACAGAGACAGAGAGAAAGCGAGAGAGAGAGAGAGAGAGAGAGAGAGAGAGAGAGAGAGAGAGAGAGAGAGAGAGAGAGAAAGAGACAGAGAGAGGGAGGAGGAGGAGGAGGAGGAGGAGGAGGAGGAGGAGGACAAGCCTAAAGCCTTGATGGAGGCTGTTCCAGCTGGAAGGGCCCACAACCGCAAAACTACGGCACTGGGCAGTAGCAGCGCGCATCCAAGGAACTAGCAAGTGGCCACGGGCAGATGACCGGAGAGAGGCCCGATCAGGCAAACTGGAAACTGGGGTGCAGTAAGCGGCTGGCTTCCCATTCACCAACGCATCCAATTTAAGGTCCTTTCCCTCATGCGTAACTGTCTTGTTGGCTCGACGTTTTAGATGGAATGGTTAGTAATTGAGAGAGAGAGAGAGAGAGAGAGAGAGAGAGAGAGAGAGAGAGAGAGAGAGAGAGAGAGAGAGAGAGAGAGAGAGAGAGAGAGAGAGAGAGAGAGAGAGAGAGAGAGAGAGAGAGAGAGAGAGAGAGAGAGAGAGAGAGACACACACACAGACAGACAGACAGACAGGCTTACTGTAAGCCCTGAGATACAGCGCAGCTGAGCCAACAAGACAGTTACGCATGAGGGAAAGGACCTTAAATTGAATGCGTTGGTGAATGGGAAGCCAGTGAAGGGAGTCCCGGATGTAGGAAGAGATATGGGCAAACTTCATGATGCCCCTATGAGGCGAGCAGCAGCATTAAGGATGGACTGAAGTTTAGATGTATTAGTAGAGGACAGGCCAATATAGACAGCGTTTCCATAGTCAATCCTAGTGCAGATCAGAGCATGAACCATTGTTTATCCTTAATTTCGCGTTATCGCAAATTAAAATGTTGTATAATTGTATGACTATGAAGAAAGCGGAAAATGTAGACTATCGTGCACGGATCGTGCTAAGCATCTAGTAAGCCTATCCAAAAGGAACATTGCACACTGCTACAGGGCAGCTGTCATGTTTTAGCTGCAACATGACTAGATAACACGAGGAAGGGGTCAATCGACAGGCATCTGCAGACACATCTTCAAGCAGAGAAACGCAAGCGGGGCTGACGAATCGGCAGAAGCGATCGAGTGCTTAAAAGCAGGGCACCGTTACCGGATCATTTCAGAGAGTAATTAACTGATCGAATCTCGCGATGCACGAAATCTCGCGCATTTTCAGTTAGTTGAACCTTTTACTGCTGCAAATATAGACCTACTGTTACAGCGCCGTTTCTTGGTTATTTGCGTTGTTGTGTGGTCGGATCTTAGTTTAAAAAAGCGTGATTTGATGCCGTGAATTTGCCGTGATTTTCGCCCATTTTTTAATCAATTCTACTGTGACTTTTGAACTTTTTGCCGTGAATTTCTATGGCTCTGGAGATATCCGATCCAAACGCTTCTGGCGTCTGAGGAAGACACTGAACAACATGACGCAATTAACTTTCGCAATACAAGATTCCCTATATGCGGTTATAGAAATCGAGACAGACATTTATGTAATCTATATTATCGTTATAATAAATGACTAACGCATCAGTTGATGGTCGCTTAAAGTGAATCGCATTCAAAAATCGAATAAGCAACTGAAAAAAATGCAATATTGGAAGATATTGAACATAAAGAGGTAAATAAATAACTCAATGCTACTGTGGGGCAAAACGCCTGTCCTGGAATAGCGAAAATCAGGTGAAATTCTGGATGATACTATACAAGCAAATGTAGCGGAAAGGGAAATAAGTACCGGAGTACATAATAGCTACTGCCTTCGTGTCAAAGACTATCTAAACAGACAACCAACCATAAACCATAACCCGTCTCCAACCATAAATGGCACCCACCTCAGTTTAGATACAACTAAATCACCTTTTAGAAACAAACAGATGGACACATAAATAGGTTGACATTTGCTTACCGCGAGGGTGAATATCACGCAATGTCAGTCATTTCTCTTAATTCTCTCGCCAAATTGAATCCAAGGATCAAACTATTGCTATTGAGACATCTGAACGGAGAAGTTGGTTCTACAGTCAAAACCAAGCAACATCATTCGAATTAACGCCATTTGACCAATATTGAAATTGATTTATATCAACCTCGTCTCCATGGACATTCAGGTTACGACTTTCAAAAATGAAGCACAATCGGAGTATTAGGTTTTTGATCTGTGACTTAAGTCTTTTGAGCCAGGCTAAGTTATGCCTCAGACATAGTCCAAGACACGGAAACAGAAGCATCGTGTATACCCAAGGCCAATGAGTAATGACGCGTTCCCTCCTCGCTCTCGAAAGAGTGTATACGTGTAATTACCCGTTCTTGTAGTCACTGGCTAACTGGGAGATCAGAAAGGGCTGTCCAGTTGATAATTTTCGAAGACATTTTCATAGGCCCACATAGAGACATTTGACGGTCGTCAAAATTTATGAAGACCTTTCAGTCTTCACATTATTTAATTCCAAAGGACATAAACAAATTAGTGAAGACTTTCACTCAAATTCATCCGCGTCTATCAATATTAAAAAAATTTGCTTCACTTTTAGGACCTAGATATGTTGCCACCAAATTTTTTGCATCCAGATTGACTTTCCCTTCCTCTGTGAAAATCTCTCTCTCGTGTGCGTCTCAATTGAGATCAACTTCTGCAATAAACTGAAGCCAGAACTCCGACGATTTGATTAAAAGTAGGAGATTTACGTTGTCTTTCTAAGTCGAAGAAGTGGTTTCTCCAAGAATGAGTGTTTCGTAGGAATGAGAATTTCTGCATACAGTTGTTTTTTTTAAAATAAAAATACGAAATTAGAGCTGAGAACTATCTACCGGACAACCGCTTCGACTTTTTAGCGGGAGTTCGTCAAACACACATGTATGTATGTATCATGTATGTATGTATGTATATATGTATGTATATATGTATGTATGTATGTATGTATGTATGTATGTATGTATGTATGTATGTATGTATGTATGTATGTATGTATGTATGTATGTATGTATGCATGCATGCATGCATGTATGTATGTATGTATGTATGTATGTATGTATGTATGTATGTATGTATGTATGTATGTATGTATGTATGTATGTATGCATGTATGCATGTATGTATGTATGTGTGTATGTATGTACGTATGTATGTATGTATGTATGTATGTATATATGTATGTATGTGTGTATGTAAATATGTATGCATGTTTGTATGTTTATATAATATATTATATATCATGGTGTTGAAGTGTGTAAGTAAACAAGTAGGAACATTACTAAGATCCCGTATTGTATTCCATTAAACTGTCACCAAAGAAGTATAGACAGGTAGGACAGAAGAGATGACGAGGTTGGGAATACATTCCACTGACAAGATTGATCGCAGTCAGCCATGTTGCCAACACCAATGAGAAAGACCCACGCGACTCAGTTTTAAGCGCCTCAGGTTTCTCGTCCTCGTCGATCTGATCTAGCCGCCTCGTATATGCAGTAGATAAGGCAAATTAAAAACTTAAATTGGTTAGATTGATAAATAGATGACAGATCACACTAGTGGGGAAGAGATTTAAGTTTAATTATCATCGATAGAACACTTTCTTTCAGTGACGTAGTTCCAGATTCGTTTGAGTCAGCAAACAGAGTTCACTACAGAGGAGTCAGAATGGAAGAGTAAGTCGTAACCAGAGCAGCCTCTTGGAGGTATGGCTACGTTGGTGAAGTCGTAGCTATAGCAAGCTCCCTAATATCTGCAAATTCACATCAGACGACGAGGGCAAAGTTTGACTATATCTAATAACTAAAGACAATAATATTATGCAATGCTTGGGCAGATTAGAATAGGTTATGGTTCGTGGCTAGATGCTGTCGTAATCACCGAGACTATCATCGGACTTGTTGTGCTCATATATTCTTGTATGGATTCTGGAGGTATATGGACGTTCAAGAAGACAATGACAATAAAAGCTAACGGAACATTCGTGTCGAGTTCGTGGTTCAGTGGGTGCCTTCTAAGTGGACAGGGCATAGCACTACGATTTACGTATGGATAAACATTAACAGTGCAGTTAGAGACAGTAATGAATTCACTGACAAACCCAAAGTGCAGACAGACCGGCGCACAGTAAGATGGCGACGAGATGGAGCAACAGATGGATAGATAGAAAGAGAGAGAAGGAAATAAACACAACCACCCTCATCTCACGGACGAGAGAGAGAGGGAGGGAGAGAAAGAGACAGAAAGAAAGAGAGAAAGATAAACAGAAAGAGAGCGGAGAAGGGAAAGAGATGACATGAGATTTAGTTGACGCGAGAGGAGGATACGGTGCCACCATTCCTTCCTCTGCAGTCCTTTCGTTCTGCGACAACAGCGCAGACAAAGCCGCATCTTAGGACTCGATCGCCCGTTTAAGCTGCGGGTCACGGCTGCCTCCGTCGCATGCCTGCCTGCCTGCATCGTCCGACCAGATGAATCCTGTTTGGCTATCAGCCGTCATTACTTCTCTAGTATTATCCAGTAGTTCTGCTGATTGTCGCCATTCCATTTACGTGACATTTCGATTATTAATATCGCTCATACTGTCCAGTCTGTGTGCATGTTTGCGTGTTTGTCTGTGTGTGGTCGCTTTTGTCTGTTCGAAATGTATCTGGTGAGTAAGTAAGAAAGTGACATGACGGACGTTTTGGGAGACGATGAGAAAACAACTGACTTGTGAACTATCAGTCTCTCTTTCTTTGCGAGACACACGTGTATTTAATAATGAAACGCCAACGACAGAAATCTCAGATTGTCTCATTCGTATCCCTGTTCGTCTGCTTATATATGTCTCGCTGTCTCTATGTCCGTCTCTCTCTAAACCTGTGTCGCTTAGTACCTCGATTATTTCTATTCCAACATACCTATAATATATATATATATATATATATATATACTATAGGCCTATATAATTTATTGTCTCGTCTCATTGTATATCTGTATCTGGATATCTCTAACTCTTTCCGCCTCGGTGAAGCTGTTTACCACATTAGACATGAACTATTTGCCTATATCGCCGACTTCCTCTGCCTCTTGCCTTTCTCTGTGTCTGTCTGTCTATCTATCTATCTGCCCCTCTGTCTCCGTGTGTTTGTCTTTTCTTCATCGTCTGTCCCACAGTCCCCTCCCACACACATCACTCAAATATTTCATATTAGTCATCTATCTTTAATCCTTTTCCTCGTTTACTTAATGATTTCTACCCCACGCTTTCTCCTCCTCTTTTCCCTCCTCCTCTTATTAGTCTTCCTATTTCTCTTTCTCTTCCTTTTCAGTTCTTTTTATGGCAGTTATCTTGGACTGTCCCAAAAGCATCCAGACCCCAGAGCAATCACATAGCACGCCCTTTAGCACTTTAGCGTCAAGTTGCATTGGTTTCCAAGTCGTTTTTACTACACTCTCGTTGTTAAAAAGCAATTCTTTAAATCTAACCCAATTATTTCTACAACACTTGTCAACACTTTCTCCTGCCGACACTGTCTCTGTAGGCTTTCCTATCTCGCCTAATTAACGATTCACTGTTATCCCTAAAACTACGTATATGTAGCTCAAAATACACGTAAAACGTAGCCTTAATATCATAAAAACCAGTCCGAACAGATTAGCAATGTTTCTTTGTGCAATCCACAAACAAACTCAATTTTATATCATAATATAATCGTACAGTCAGCCAATACGGAGCAACCTTCAAATCAACTATCTCTGCAATTCTTTCGCGCGTCTAGGCACGTGTATCTTCAAACACCTGCGTGAGCAATAAATTACCTCAGCGCAGCGAGTGTCAACGTGTCAGCTGGCAAACGCCGAACACCTGAGCAAACAATTATGACACCTGCCTAGCGGTATTCGGCCTCTCGCTTGTCTAGCCCCCCGCTATATAAACACATTCAAGTGTTATATATTTATATATACAAGCAAAACTATTTCAAACGAGTTAATCAATCTTAATATATCTTACTATGGTTTACAAAAATGCGTTGACAACACCGTCATCGTAATGCCCAGGACGTCAGTCCGTGGTCGCATAAGATTAAATCGCAATAAAAATTCATGATCCATTGTAATTGCCTGGTTGAAATCCGATAGGGCAGAAAAGCGAGAAGACAGGGAACGGAAGTTAAACAAATTTAAAGAGATGAGCCTTAATTCAGTCTTGTTGTCCTCGAGACCAAGGTCTTGGTCTCGAGTGCACTCGAGTTCGTTTTTGAAAGTCTTGGTCTTGGTCTTGGTCTTGAGACCAAAAGTCTTGGTCTTGGTCTTGAGGTTCAAGGTCTTGGTCTTGGTCTTGGTCTTGAGGCTCAAAGTCTTGGTCTTGGTTTTGCAAGACCAAGACCAAGACTTTTGAAAATATTAACAGTCATTTAACAAAACGCAAGGATTTAAAAAATTTATCCAATAATTACTAGTACAATTGCATTATTATTTACACGGTGCGAGTGAGGCTTTACTGTTGTTTTTGACATTTATTTTGACTTCCGGTTATTTACCATGGAATGATTTCAAAACAGAGTCAAAATTTGTACGTTTACATCCGGTACTTGAAAAGCTTCTCTGTGTGCCCGTGAATTCAGCACCACTGCAGAACGTATTTTTCACATGGCAGAATTTTAATGTAGCCCCACAGGGCACGTCTTGGTCATAAAATTCTGAGTGAATTGGTTTTTATAAAATGCAACAGCATTTGGAATAACACTTCGCATGAGACTTTTGTAAATACGAATTCGGAATTCTCTGCACTCTGCATTTGGAGTTGTTTTGTTTGAGTAAAATAAAAGATTCGTGCTTTAATTAAAATAGCGAGTAGTCCGACTTTACGATTTTTTTAGTAAGGAATAGAAGTCTGGATATGGTTGTGATTTTTTGGGGTATTTTTCGCGGTTTTGGTCTTGAGTTTCAAAGTCTTGGTCTTGGTCTTGGTCTTGAGGTTCAAGGTCTTGGTCTTGGTCTTGGTCTTGAGGTTCAAGGTCTTGGTTTTGGTCTTGGTCTTGAGGTTTGAGGTCTTGACAACAAGACTGCCTTAATTCTGGACCTGAAAGAGATAAACAATTGATAAACAATTGACAGAACGAATTTCAAAGCTGTGAGCAGCGGCCGAGAAACTCGAAATTTCGACAGTGTTCATGTGCAGATCATAGCGTCCATTATTCGAAAGCAAAATATATTTGGTTGAGTTGTGAGCGTGGAGCATAGACAGTCTGCTGATTAAAATGTAAAACTTTGAGAACATGACAAGGGCAGCAAGACAGAATGTCAAAACTACCGTGGAATTACCTTGTGCCTTTTCCTGCAGTTAGGCCTACCTTTCCTTTTTTCCAAAGGCCTGATTATGTGATTTTGAATGGTAAGTACTTCAGTTCCAGTGAAGTGCTAATTGCGATAGGCAGATTGGAAAAGAAGGTACAGGTTTTTAACAAGATGTGGCTACAGTGTGATAGATCATCAGAAGAGAGATGGATTTTTAATAAGAGCATAAAACATGGCATATAGGCGAAACTGGCGGGGAAGCAATTGTCTGAGAGAGAGAGAGAGAGAGACAGACAGACAGACAGACAGACAGACAGAGACACAGAGAGAGACACAGAGAGAGACACAGAGAGAGACACAGAGAGAGAGAGAGAGAGGGAGAGAGAGAGAGAGAGAGAGAGAGAGAGAGAGAGAGAGAGAGAGAGAGAGAGAGAGAGAGAGAGAGAGAGAGAGAGAGAGAGAGAGAGAGAGAGAGAGAGAGAGAGGAAGAGAGAGAATTGACGACAGACAGACAGACAGATAGATAGATAGACAGACAGACAGACAGAAAGAGAGAGAACGAGAGAACGAGAGAGAGAGAGAGAGAGAGAGAGAGAGAGAAAAAAAACGAGAGACAGACAGACAGACAGAGACAGAGAGACAGAGAGAGACAGAGAGAAACAGAGAGAGACAGAGAGAACGACAGACAGACAGACAACTGACGACAGACAGGCAGACAGACAGACAGACAGACAGATAGAGAGACAGAGACAGAGAGACAGAGAGAAACAGAGGGAGACAGAGAGCGAGAGACAGCCAGACAGACAGATAGACAGGGAGACAGAAAGACAGGGAGACAGAGACAGAGAGACAGAGAAAGGGATAGATAGATAGATAGATAGATAGATAGATAGATAGATAGATAGATAGATAGATAGATAGATAGATAGATAGATAGATAGATAGATAGATAGAGAGACAGACAGACAGAGACAGACAGACAGACAGAGACAGACAGACGAGACAGAGGGGTTAACGATGGATGTGATGACTGGATCCAAGAAATCGAATCAATTGTAGTTGACGTCTAAGGCACATTGCTTACTTGGAGATGAAAAGACGATATTATGAATCTTGTTCAGTGTTGTTGGATGGAATAGGCTGAGAACCAGTGGGGGGAGATTTAGGGCATCAGACTAAGGAAAACTGGAGAACTTATAGTCGCGATCCAACGATAAAAGAATTGAAGGAACTTGTCGGCAAGGAAAGGAGTCAAATGGGGAGTCAGCCAGTATATTGCATTTGTCATATTGTATGATCGGTTGATGTGTTATGCCATTGGCTGATGGCTTGTGTATTAGACACCGGCGCAATAGAAGTTGCTAATCACAATCTTATTTACCGCCTGTCATTATAACTTTGGAGAAAAGGTCTCTCAAGAGAGTCATCAGAATTTCCAGCTTATCTTTGCAAAGATACCTGATGATGATGATGATGATGATGATGATGATGATGATGACGACGACGACGAAGGTGACGTTGTCGGTAATAAGTGTTCGCTGGTCCTCTGCAGCACCTTAATGTTGTATAGAATATATCTGATATCTTATATACCTTGAATCCTTGATATGTACCGGTATAGGCCTACTTGATATTAGATGCAATTAGTATTCGGACACTCGATAGATATCTTGGCCTTGGTACATACCTGTACCGATACCTACCAACGCTGTGAAGATAAATGAAGTTAAGCAGCACGAGGTAGGTTAGTATTTAGATGGGTCGCCATCGATGACATGGCAGGCTACCTGATGCCCACCGAACCCTCCATCCTTTTGGGTCTAGTAAATGAATATTAACGCAAGTCAAAGGAGGTCATAAAAAGGTATCCTGTCGTTGCGCTTGTGTTTTGGGGAATGCACTACAGCTGATATTTTTTTATTTTATAGGGACCTCTCTCCTTAGGAATGTCTGTAGAGAGTCGTCTAAACGAAAGTATTACCTTCGTCTTTGCAGTATCCACTCACAACATTCACCAAATATGTTGGATACTCAACAACTTGACCCTCCCTTTGTATCCGTTGCCATGGACAGTACTAATACTGATGGAGTGCAGAAGAATTTATCTGTGAAGTCCCTTTCAAAGGCGCTGAAGATAGTCGGTAGACGGCGTCAGTGATCGTGAAAGAAACGACACCTGGCGAATCACAGCAACGTTTTACGTCAATCTTGATTCGTGGCAGGACAAATTTAGGCCCTTTAACGACTGTTTAATGCGATCAATGAAATTTGTACTTGCCTAAGATGTGTCTTAAACCAATCAGTCGAGCTGTTTTCTTTAGATTGAATGCAAGAACGGATCTAATTAATTTTTAAGTGGCGCTGTATACATGTTCAGTTGCAATTACAATCCGCAGTGGGCATGAGTGTCATGCTCTCCTCCATTCAAGTTTAGGAAGCCGTTGCAAAGAATAGAGTGCGTGTGGAAGAGCAGATCCAGTCGTGTCTCCTTGACATAAACTCAGATTAAACATGGCAGATGTTTCCATTGGATCCACCAGTGAGCGATCGCTTTCTTTAGGTCTGTGGGTAAACCACAAGAAGCTTTTTCCCAACGGGTATACGTCGTATGTAAGACATTATGAAGCCCATAAGTGTCTACTCCTACTTCCTTGTCTGACTTTCGCCCTATTTCTGTCGTTCCCATACTATCTAGAATGACTGAAAGAGCGATCGTACACACTTGCCTCTATCCAGCCCTTGAATCCATCCCGGCGTCTGAGGATCTGAAGGACCAATATGCGTCTCGGCCAACTGGGTCAACTACAGCGGCCATCATAGCCATCTTACACCACATCACAGATATGCTGCAGACCAATGACTTTGTTGTAGTTATATCAACCGACTACTCCAAGGCTTTCGACACCGTCCGCCACTCCACTCTATTCGAGAAATTGGGCAGACTAGACATCCCAGATCATGTCTTTAACTGGCTAATTGAATACTTCAAAGATAGAGGTCATATTACCAGATACGCCAATAAACTCTCTCAGATTGCACATATTAATGCCAGCGTTGTGCAAGGATCGGTTGTCGGCCCTCTCTCCTACATAACTGGAGTCTCTGATCTACATCCGATCCACAGTTTTAACATACAAGTCAAATATGCTGACGACTCATATTTATTAGTTGGTTCCTCGCACCTTCACACTGCCTTATAGAAGAATTTGAACATATCACAGTCTGGGCGGCAAAGAACAACCTCCGCCTCAATGCCTCAAAAACTAGGGAGATTCTTCTAAAAGGGAAACAGGAGGAAAGAAACAGTCCAACAGGTCATACCAGGCACCGAACGGGTCGTTACAATCAAGATCCTCGGTGTAACTCTCTCATCGGATCTAGGGATGGAAACACACCTGGACAATATACTCGCAACCAGCTCTTCTTCTCTATATGCATTAAGAGTTCTTCGCTCTCACGGTCTCTCATCTGCGTCCCTCCATGATGTCACCAAGGCGACTGCTATTGTTCATCTTTTACGCCTGTCCTGCATGGTGGGGTTTCACCTCCCAGAAGGACAGGGACAGGATTGAAAGTTTGATCAACCGCATGATCCGGATGGGTTTCCTGCCTGTGGATGCGGCCAATGCGGCACGCATGGCCGAGGCATCTGATTACAATCTTTTAAAGGCTGTTTGTAATGATCCCAACCATGTCCTTCGGGGCCTGAAAACCCCCTCCTCGTAGCACCGGTGGTCATAATCTTCGAACTAGATCTCATAATTTCTCCCTGCCGCACAAAGATGACCGCAACTACATTTCACGCATCCTTTATAAGAATGCTTATTGACAATTTCATGCATAAAACCCTGTACTCTTGGCCCTAGAATTTGTCTTTTATAGTATAGTTTGTCTAAGTTGCGTCTGTGTCAACTTAATGTTTGATTAAACGAATTTTATTGATTGATTGATTGATTGATTGAAGACAATATTTCTATATATTGACATCAAAGGTCCTACATGGGACCATATTTAGGACTCACAAAGTTCATAAAATTATGGGAATATTGTTACATATGCTTTATACATTACATATGAATAGGAATATTGTCGTATAGCCTTCATAATGTCTTACATATGACGCATCTGTTTTTGTTTACATGCTTTCAACTCCGCTCCTGAGTTGGTAAAGAGATTGCATAATACACAATCACCTTTTCTGTTTTCTTTAATCAAATTTTGGCAACTTCTACCTCTTCTTGTGAGTTTCTTTCACGAGGCGCTATAAAACTTCATGATTACAATTAGACCTACAATTCAATATTTTAACCTCTGCTTTGTTTCATTAACATTTTATTTGGGTTTTCTGGGTATTTATATGTAGTATCGTTTAGTTACTTTTAGAAATTGTGGCGCTAACAGAGGAGCAATATTGGTTCCCTTTAGGTTTACCATTTGACTAGAATATGCTAGTTTCAGCCATTGTGCAATTAGGGCGCTGTATAAAGCTTAAGATTACAATTACAATAAGACAATTAGAGTCAAAATTTAATTTTACTTGTTGTTCAGTAAATATTCTAATAAAAATACTTTAAAATGGTCGCTTTTTATAAAAGTCGAAAATGCTAAATACACGAAGACCTTAAATGGCGTGGCGCCCATTCAAACGGGCAGCGGTGGTGAAGGATCTCACCCGATTAATTCATTTTAAAAATGAGCAGTGTCGATGCCATACGAAAGCAACAGAAAATGTGTACAATAACATTTACACTTTTTAAATGGTTTATTTATTGCGTTTTTAGCAGTTACTCTTTTTGGAGCAGATCCAATTTTCTGCTCATTCCACCGTTTAACTGCTACTTGCCTAACTATTAGATATGAACCTGGAACAGAACTTGTCCTTACCTGCCTACGTTGGCCATATACCGAGTTTGTTTTTGACTAAGCGCCTGTGAATAAGATGGTTCCCACGACTGAGATTGCATTGAGGGCTAAAGATAGCCTATCTCGAAATTACGATAACAATTACAATTAAGGGGGTCAGTGCATTCGGGCAATTGATTTACTTATTGATGACCTCCTCTTTGGTGCTCCAGACGTAAGGTGGCTTAATTTGTTTGAGAAATAAAATACAAACAGCAGTCTAATTAACGTTTCTGAACTATAATTATGTTTAATTAACAATTTTTTTGCATAAAACCACGCAATATGAGGTGAAACTCGTGCTAAACTTAAGCTGGCTCATTTATTTATGTCGGTAGAGCATTGTTTTTTCATATCTAGAGATCTTCGTAACACCAGGTGAATAGGCTACTCAGATATCAGATGTGATTCCTTTTAAAAAGATGCTGACTAGCGTGTGTCACATTCGCTGAACGTACTTCTGAAAGAGGAAGCACAGAGAGTTCTAATGAGAACTTTGACTGATCCAGTTCTTAATCAGGAATGTTTAAATGATTTCTTTGTATTCGATTAAATTTTTAACGCGTGAAAACACGTGTCTCCGATATTACAATAGGCCTTGAATTTGATGCGCTCTCACAGACTAAACATCATAATAATTATTATTGTAAGAAATGAGTTATGAATGGGCGCACAATGAGAAAGTGACGGAAATCTGAAGCATCGATGGTGATCATTATTTATTAGGCTGTAATAATAATAATAATAAAATAATAATAATGATAGCTCCAACAGCAACACAGTAAATAATCAATTTAATAATAATTATCATTAATTATTTTTATTCTGAGTTGTAGTAATAGTCATCATCGCCATCATCATCCTCATTGTCGTCGTTATCATCGTCATCGTCGTCGTTATCATCATGCTTAGTAGATAGGAAACAACGCCAAACACAGACTTGTGGAAATCACTTTACAAATTAGACCTCGTATTAAAGATCATTTCTCACAAATTTGACATCAACGAGAAAAATATAGAAGAAAAGAAAGACAAAAATTCAGAGATGCGAATAACAAGAAAATAGATCATCGCGATTCCCTCGCCATGTTCTAACCTGCCAGCAAGCCCATATGGGTCTACAAGGGACCCATATTCTCATATATAAAGGGCCCATGTCGGTTCCATCAAATGTCTATAGGAACGCTGGCAGGAATCGACGTAACCTCTGCATGCATGTCATTATTCTAAATTTCATATCACCGGTATTTATTTCGAAGACTTCGCAAAACTAAGCTGGAATGAATCTTTCACAGGTTTGCCATAATTCTGCTTCTGTCGGCATATTGAACTTAATCACCACGGCTTTCACGCATAAAATAATACATAGGCCTACGAGTTTTACACAACCCACCGTAGCAGATACTCTGGATCTGAAATTTTTTATCTGGTCTCTGGACTACCATGGTACGTTTTCTTCACACGGTATCTCATAGGAAAACCGTCTAACTTGACGCAGCCCTTGCACTTAGCTTTAAGTAACGCTTTCTAAATTTATCCAGTTTACGATTTAGCCTACTACTGCGATCATTAGCTTACTAGGCTATACGAATTCACTTTCACTGTCAACATACTGTCGCAATAAGTCTGCGAATCAAAATTCTCTGCCTAAAAAATTTACAAATTTATTAAAATCAAAGGCTCGCTGATTCATTTTTACGAAGAATTTCTATTTGCATGTTACTTTTCCTAGGATGCCTCATATATACAGAGAGTTCCGCAGGGCAGTCATGCCCATGCTACACGTAAATTTGCCTTTATTGTCCGATTCTTTCATTATACACGTGTTCAATTCTCTCGACTTAACTGTAATGATTGGTGAAAATAATTCCTCAGATTTTACTGCATGGTTCATAGTTAGTTGAAAAAACATTATGCAGAACTATAAGCTGTCTGTTTGGTGAACTGGAAATCACGAAAATGCATCTGGAACATATAATTCTCGAGAAAGTAACATACAAAAAGAGATAACAACTTAGCATGCATGGTCTGTGCATGTTTGAACACTGTCTTGGGTTACTTACAAGGATAGGCCTATTGACCAATATGCTCTTCAAATGGATTTCGTCATTTTAGACACTGGTACACTGGCGTAAACTTGTCCAAAATATTGGGGGGGGGGAGGGAATTTGGTTATTCATTCTACACTTGTTGCATTGGGTGTACAGCCCATCTCAATTATTGGGGGAACGTGCCCCGGCTGCCCCTTAGAGTCTACGCATATGCACTGGTAGCCATGGAATTTGTTATTCGATCATAGATTCGCTTAAATCTATTGCATGTACCTCAAGGATTTGAGGAATTTCGTACCGTTGAATAATGTTCGCATAAAGTCTTCCATACGGGCTGCATTTTGCAGACAATAAATTTGATTTGCTGCGCGGTGTCTGTACAGTAACTCTCGCAATGCGTAGGCCTACCTCGTTGGTTCTGAACAATATCCAAAAAAGTGCCGCATAGAATATCCCGTGAGATTTCACACACTACGCTGATGTAATTTGTCTAATAGGTTACTCCCTACGAAAATTCCTTATAATATTGGCGAAAATTACAAAAATTCGTAAAAACTATTCCACCGGTGTTCCACTGGAGATTCTGGATTCTATACTGATGCAGTGAGTTTCGCAGGAAATTGTGCACGTGTCTACGTACAGTATTCGCGAAATTCGAAAAAGAAATCTCCAAATTCGCGAGTTGTTTCAACGGCGTTCCATCAGAGAATCCGTACTCTATTGACGCACGGTGTGTCCCCTGGGAAACTCCGTAGAATAACTGGAGCACACGCCGAGTGCTCCAAATTGAACGAAACGTCTCTTGAGGTTTGCGCATATCCGCTGACAACAACGACTGTTCCCTTCTGGGCTTCCATAATAATCACCTGATTTCATCCTAGAGGCTTCGAACTGTCTGTCTCTGTATCAGAGTCCCCAGCCACCGTGATTGTCGGCGGCTGGATCGGCTGACAGACCCGATCCTCGTACAGAGTGACTCCGCCAACTGACGACAGCTGGTCCGACGTCACCCTCAGCTTGGGAATTATACTAACCGGAACAACTCCATCGATGCAAGATGGCCGCCGGAAGTTCCTCGACGTTGACGAAACGGGGGAAGTCGCTGGAGAGATCGTTATAAGGAGTGGCGCAGACCCGCTGCGGTTTGTTGAAGCAACAGAAGCAAAGTCGCCCTTGGTAGACGAGGTCTTCTTATCGCCAGCGTTCTTCTTGCGCTTCAGACTGAGGTGACGCTGGATCCAACTTCCGCCGCCACGTGACTTGGTGTCGCCCTCTTCCGTCGTCTTGTGCGACGATGCGAGGTCCGGTTCGCTGCTCCACTTGTCCTTGGACATGAGGAAGGCCTTCTTGAAGAAATACTTCTTGCTGTGGATGTACTTGGATATGGCCTCAGCCGAGTTATGACAGCCGCAGAAGCGAGCCCACTGCTCGGCACAAAGGCCTCGACCCCGGTCTCGGCGGTTCGGATTCGCCCCTGAAAAAGAACACAAGACGTATTTGCAATCGCACAATTATTTGTATAGCTCCACTTCAAGAGAAATGCCTCAGATGAGCTGAAAAGGTACGTTTACCTGCGTTTACAGAAGATAATGACTAAGGTAACAACCTATTTACTCGACTCTACAGAAACTTCGCAAAAGCATCAAGACCAAGTTGACACACTTGTTTACAAATCTCCACAGAAACTGCTCATTAGCGAAGCTTTTCGACTGAATCTCAAAGACGACTAAAGTAATCAAACATCTGGACTCGTCTCCAACTTCCCGACTTGCGTTGGAACTCACCTACCATTTCTATGACTGACAAGTAGCGCCAAACAAAACGATGCTATAGTTCACTAAGAACGAACAGTTCATTCATACACTGCAGGCGTTTGACGCTCGTATAGCAGGACAAGTCTACATCAGCATGCAGATCCTGCACACGTGTAGAACCAAGCTACCGGATTTTCGTCCATGATTGGCTAATGGCAGTAGAGGTAGTTAGGCTGGTAAGGGAGTTATTTCTGATTAAGGACTAAACATCAGCATATGACGCTGCTATACTGTTGCGGGAAGGACTGACTCAAGGTCCTCACAGAGTATCCGTGCCCGTTAAGGTTCGCACTGTGCGTTACAAGTTGAGCGCTCAGGCAATCACTTTAGCATACTGCAGTATTAATAAGTTATAGATGAGTTGCAGGATTACTAACAGTGATAACAACAGCAGAATAAAAGTAGAAGTGTGTCGTGAAATGCATATGCAATCCTCAACCTTTGCCAAAGCCACACTGAGTTGGTCTTCATTATCCTCCAGCTGTGCAAGCGACTGGCCATGTAATTGGCTGCTGTGAACTACATAGCTGCCCATGAGAACCTCGCTGGCAACCGTTGGCTGTCTGCTATCACTGATATTATTAAGGTTAGCAGCAGATTGGACTCCGTTTTGCGTATAGCAGCTGCTGAAAGAGTAGGCGTTTCATAGGGTATGATCCACCGATTTTACTAAGCATGGTATGGGGCGGGAGATGGTTGAATGGTAATACGCTGGCACGAAGATCATAAGAACGGGGGTTCGATACCCGTTAGTCCCATAAGGTTGACTCAGCCATGCACTCCCTAGGGGGCGACTGTAAAATGAGCAGTAGGACAGACGGGCGCCTTGCATGGCTGCCATGCAGTTAAATTCAACTCCTGTTAAAATTTTTATCATCTGTTACTACTATATCCTGTAATCTTACTGCGTACTTGTCAGTTTGAATTAATAAACGAATATAAAAAAATGATAAATTGTATAATAGAGCCTCTTGGTACTCAACAGAATAATGTGTCATTACAATAACGGATCTCACGAGGAAATGACGTATAACGTTACATTTTATAGGGTGACACGAAAGTTCGTTCACCGTTTTCAAAATTCGTTGTCTCAGTAACGGCTGCATATTTCTTTATAATATTTTGTCAGTACATAGATAAGTCAAACGAAAGATACTGGTAAGAATTTGATTATGATCCGGTCCGTGGTTGCCATTATTTATAAGAAAATGTAAAGACCACCAGTTTTTGCGGAAAAAACTGCGTTCATCAAATTAACACAGTAAAGGAAATGTGTAGCCTCGTACACAATAAGACACTGTTGTTACCTAGGACAATGTCATACAGACGTAGGCTATTAGTGTACAGTATCTCCTTTCTGGTTAATGACAGCACTGACTCTATCCGGCATAGTCTGAAGTGTCCTAATTGCTATCGATCTCCACGCTCGTTGGAGGCGACGTTTGAGCTGATCAACGTTTTTTTTTAGCTCAGGATCTTTATAAACGCTGAGAGATAAAATACTCCACAAGTTATCAATAGGAGAGAGGTCCGGAGAGTTGGGTGGCCAATCCTTCGGCTTTATGTGTGACGGGAGGTTTTCGTCTAGCCACTTCGTCGTCACAGCTGATGTATGACAGCGTGCACCATCCTGCTGAAATACTCCTCGATCATTGTCAAGAAATAACTTTCGTTGCATGACACTGCCGTTGTCATTTTCTCTCTCGAACGCTGGCTTCACAATCTGTTCAAGAATGTTGGTGATGTCATTAAGCAGAAATGAGATACTGTACGCCAATAGCCTACGTCTGTATGTCCTAGATAACAACAGTGTCTTATTGTGTACGAGGCTACACATTTCCTTTACTGTGTTAATTTGATGAACGCAGTTTTTTCCGCAAAAACGGGTGGTCTTTACATTTTCTTATAAATAATGGCAAACACGGACCGGATCATAATCAAATTCTTACCAGTATCTTTCGTTTGACTTATCTATGTACTGACAAAATATTATAAAGAAATATGCAGCCGTTATTGAGAGAACGCATTTTGAAAACGGTGAACGAACTTTCGTGTCACCCTATATTAAACAGATTCCTTTAGTAGGCTTATCTAATTGGGATTTTAACCCTAATCTTTCAGTTGAAATTCCAGTACAATAACCACTCGATTAATCACGATCCTCGTGTGAAACAAAGAAATGAGAGACGAGGAAACCAATTAAATAATAAGACATCATATTTTGTGGTAGGAAAGCTACCTGTATGTATACGATTAAATCTGCTCAACGCGTCTGCCTCGTTAGAAGCAAATGCGTTCATTCATTCATTCATTCATTCATTCATTCATTCATTCATTCATTCATTCATTCATCACTCTCACTCATCCGTTCGTTCGTTTATTTGAATGTTCTTTCCTTCAATCGGTCGTTCGTTCATTCGTTTATTCTTTCTTTCCTTCCGTCGTTCAATCCTTCGTGCAACTGACAGGCGTCCTTTAAGCAGATCGCAATCCTCCATCGTCCACCGTCAGTGCTGCTTCGTTGCTTTTCCCTCTCGGGCGCCCAGCGGAAGTCGTTATGACTACATGTATGTGCTCTTATAGGTCTCTTAAAAGCCGGATAGAACGCTCGCCTCATCGACGAGGTTTCGAGGAAAGGAGGCACTGCCTGCCGATGCTATGTTCTGTTAAGGCGAAGATTTCCCTGCAGTCGACTACGGATTATGTGCAGCCTGGCTGGCGATTTGTTGACACCGTGTCAAGGCAAAAGGCAAAGCAAAAGCGTCTGTTGGTGACCTGCGGATGAATCTCAACGACATCAGACGATAGATAGATAGACAAGACGCTCTAATAGTGTGCTACAGATATAAAGATACGTGGATATCATATCCATACACACATACATACATACATACATACATACATACATACATACATACATACATGCATACATATATACATACATACATACATACATGCATACATACATACATACATACATGCATGCATACATACATACATACATACATACATACATACATACATACATACATACATACATACATACATACATACTTACATACATACATACATACATACATGCATGCATACATACATACATACATACATACATACATACATACATACATACATACATACATACATAGTAGTATAGAACTGGTTATACGGGCGCATTTGACCAGTACAGTGGTCAAAACCCCTACCTAGAAGGTTGAAAATCGCCTACTAACCTTTGCTAAGGATGAAAAATCAGCTTCGTGCACAAACCTAGAGACACGGGTCATAATCCCCACAAGCCCCTCATCGAGCGACGCCACAGTAGTTGGAACTAAATACGCTGTAAGTAATCGAAGAAGACTGGATCTCCACTGCAGGCAGACAATTAACAATAATTGTTCAACGCAACAGGACGCCCACGACATAAAGTCGACAACAAACCCATACACCCATCTCAGCCGGAACTAATTAAAAAAACACCAGCTATTATGACCAAACGAGGCGCTTAGATTGCTAGGGGCAAAGTCTCTCGTATAATTAATCTCAGCCATAGTGAACATAACCTAATAGCATTATACCACATCCATCCGTATGAGATACCCGTTGTAATTAAAAAACACAGCGTGATGTTTTCATGAATTCTATTGTGAGATTTATAAAGTTCTGCAGGTTTACACACAGCGTTGGATGCTGTTTTAACAAGTTATATAATAGGCCTACAATAGTAAGAGTAATGTTTTTCTTCGTCATCTTAAACACCAGCTCGTTGCGGGTGTATAAGGTATGTTATATTTTAATTAAATATATCAGGTTTTATGGATAGTCAGTGTTATTTTCGAAGAAGTAGATTTAGTTGATAGCGTCTCACAAGCAGTGTTTTGTTTTGATGGAGAGAGAGGTTAGCAGCTCGAGTCCGTGCGGCTTTGTTTAATCAACAACGTCATCATCAAACGCTCAGATCTCATTTCGAATCCGTACAGCTTCGCTCTTTAGGACAGCTAGTTCGTCGCCCATGTTCGCAGTCTGAGAGGAGAATACACTGTCACACCTCGTCCGAAAACTTAGATGTGTGACAACGAAATTCCTTGTCACACCATATTAATATATACCTATGACGTACATACATTCATAATCACGAGCTATTGGAATGAAGAGAAAGCTTGTTTTACGCCAACGCTCATCGTCATGAGATGGAAACAGCGTAGGAGGAATTACGACGTTAGTCTAGCAGGAAGTTTCGATATTACTCATCATCACACGATCACTAGTAGATCACGATTCATCCGAATCATGTGCGTAGAAAAGACGCCTTTGTCTAACGAATCGATCGATGACTATGACGTCATTTACTTTAACCTGAATAGACGGCTTAGCTCCGATATATATATTATCGATTCGAATATCGCAAACGACTTTACAACGCGTATTTTTGAGAGTTTCAGGATCGATGGGTTCGTTGTTTAAATCGTAAAATCCTGTGATTATCTTAGGCGGTACATCTGGGTTTCTTGATTTTTCATAGGCAGTTAAAAGTTTCGGATATAGAGTAGGGGGTATATCGGGAAGGATTTTACCTTTATCTTTCTTTCTGTAAAAAATATCCATTTGATCGACATCCGCATCCATTTTGTATTTATTAACCGCGTCTTTCACATCGGATTTTTTAAGATGTTTTTTTACTAGTTTTAAACACGAGTCGAAAATTTCAATCGTCTTCGCTTCGTCTTCGGTTTCACCAACCATTCTATCGTACATGTTTAATGGTAAACTATACGAGTCTAACAGACCCGTTTGTGAAGATCGGTTTTCTTGAATCCCATAAGAATACAGCGGAGGAGTTTTTATAGATATTTTATCGATTGTCCCGTCGGCGTATTTGTACTTTAGAAATATGCGTTGAAATTTAATTTCGGCGGGAGTAGTCATTTTTGTAACGTCTTCGAAAATAACATTATTAATATCAAAGTTTTTCCATGTGATTGCCATAGTATCTCTTTTTATTATAGGAATATTATTTCTTTAAGTCGTAATAACATTTCTGAATAATCGTTTCACAATGTCATTAATGCTTCGTTATCGACCCAAGAATTGAACGAGTCCGGGTACCCGAGCCATTTAACGAGTGATTTCTTTCCGCGTTTCCTGATAATCTTTTCGATCCTATATATTTCTTGAGTCGTCTTCTGTAGCTCCTGTTCATAGAATGAGCCTTGTATCTCCTCACCATTAGAATCGGTAATCTTGTAAGTTGGCGGATCCGTGTATTGAACATGAGATACTATAAAAACTTCCTCCGTCCATCTAGGGAGATATCCTTTCGAAAAAATATTCTTCTTTTTAGTTATTCTGACTTTATCTCCGATCGAGAATCTAGGCGCAACAGGCTGTGAGACTTCTCCACCGTATAAATTCATAAATACAGTCTTTTCATTCGCTTTCATACTAGCCTTAGCGGGAGTCATTTTGATGGAAGAATGTCTCGTATTGTTGTAATTACTAACCATTCCATCTAAAACGTCGATATATCTTCTCGTTGAATTAGCTGTAAAGTACTTAAACATTTTATCTTTCATCGTCCTGTTCCACCTCTCAACAACGCAAGATTTTTCGTCATTCTCGGTAGAATATAGCACGAGCAAATTCTTAACGTCTTTGTTATAAAATTCTTTCCCCTTGTCGACCCATAATTTAACGGGCTTTCGTCCGCTCTCGAGTATCTTCACGAAGCCGCTTGCTGTAGATTTCCCACTCTTATCGTTCAATGGCACGATCCATCCGTACTTGGAAAACACGTCTATAACGGTTAGTAGGTATTTCACACCATCGTTATCTTTAGCGAATGCTTGCATATCAACTAAGTCAGCCGCCCATATCTCGTCTATCCCGTTAACGTACACCTTCCGTTTTCTAAAATGCCTTACTACTGGTTTATGTAGTTCATCCGCGAGCTCGTCGGTCCATTTCGGGTCGGCTTGTAATTTTAGGCTTTTTTGAAACCTAACCCGAGACTCGCTTTAGTATATAAAATAGGCTTGACTATGCCCCTCTCTATTCGTTCCCGCAAGCTAGGATTAGGAATATTATTCAAATCATTAATCATCGCTCTATCAGCGACATTCCTAGAAGCCGTATCAGTGTGCCGATCGTAAGCTAAATCATGAATATACGCGGCGCTATCAACCCTATCAACGGGTTTAGACCACTCTTTTGGAGTTCCATCAGGATTCAACCGCAAATCTAGTCTCGTTCCTGGTCCTGTAAACTGATGGCCCGGTAAATGCATCTCACCCGGGAATTTAGCCCACGGCAATTTAATACCGCTAGTTACTGAATTTAGAGATCCAACTAGATCACCGCCTTGTGCCGCTTTCACGAACTGCGTCTTTATTTTTCCACAAACATCGCACGTGCCTCTGAGCATCGACCTCCCATTCTTCGTTATAACGGTCTGTGCATTTCTAGTTTTAGTATGATTTTTACACTTTACGCAATACATTTTAAATACAACTAGATATATTTAAAATGGAGGACGTAAATTTTTCATGGAACGGTGCGCTATCTAAGAGGTTCAATAATCCTCTTTTACCGAGAAGTATAAGAGGATTAATCGTAGGGAAGTCTGGTTGTGGTAAGACTACATTACTGTTGAACTTACTTATAAGACCTGGGTGGTTAGATTACAACAATCTACAAATATTCGGTCGGTCTCTCTTTCAACCAGAGTATAAAATTCTGAAAAAAGCATTTGAAGAAAAGCTACCTAAAGAAGCCATAGTCTGGTTATTTGATTGCCAAGACGCGATCGTAAGACAAAATCTTTCACCAGCAGTTGTAGTTGAGGAACAGGCTAAACAACTGAATGAGAAATCCGATATATCTTCCAAGTTCTTTGAATCAGCAGAAGACGTACCAGACCCGAGAGAATTGGATCCGGAGAAGAAGAACCTAATGATATTTGATGATTTGCAGCTAGAAAAGCAGAATTTATGCGAGGCCTACTACATCCGAGGAAGGCACAGCAATGTTGACAGCATTTATCTAGCTCAAAGTTATTTTAAACACCCGCGACAGACGATTAGAGAGAATGCAAACTTTATCTGTTTGTTTCCGCAAGACCAGAAAAATATTAATCATATATACGGCGATCACGCGAGTACGGACATGCCTAAGGACGAGTTTAATAAACTATGTCAAAGAGCTTGGAAGCGACGTCATGGATTTGTTGTAATAGACCAGACTAGTAATAAAAACAACGGCAAGTATAGATGCGGCTTCGATGAATTCTACATTCCGCTATAAATAAATCTTTCGTTAATTTAAAAAATGGAATCGAATCTACAAAAGATTGCGGACAATACCGAAAGGATCGCGCGTGACACGGAGCCAAAGACATCGTTTTACATATTATTAAGCGAGAAGACTTCGAGAATAAGAACGCAGTTCAATCCGCTGATACAGTTCGATAGAGATAAAAGGTACGAGATGTCTTTAGTCAACCTAGAATCATATTTTTCCTTTCCGAATATCGGAGCGAATAACAACAGCTTTTCGTATTCACCGAATGGTGGGAGTACGTGGGTTACTATACGCATCCCCGAAGGCTGTTATGAAATTACCGATATTAACGAATACGTGCAGAGAAGCATGAAAGAAAAGGAGCATTACGATATGGTTAACGACGCGTACAATATTACGATAGACGCAAACAGTAATACGTTGAAAACTGTTTTACATATAGCTGAAAATTACCTGGTTGATTTTGGGGAGTTGAATTCTATCGGGAAAGTCCTCGGTTTTAATAGCCGGCGTTATTCAGCGGGGTACCAAGAATCGGAGAATATAGTAGACATAATGAGTATTACTAGTCTGAGGGTTACTAGCGATATCGTCGGAGCGTCTTATAGTAACGGAACTACGGATAATATCATTTATTCCTTCTTCTCGAATGTAGGGCCCGGTTATAAGATTATCGAAACGCCTAGAAATTTGATATATCTTCCAATCACCCTATCCACTATTTCGTCAATGGAGACGACTCTCGTCGATCAGAATGGTAAACTAATTAATCTGCGAGGTGAGGAATTATCGATACGGTTTCATATTAGAGAAGCTTAAAAGTTTTCTAGTTATATATAAAATGAGTCGATACGCGAACTTCAAAGTCAATATTTCAGAAGGACAAAAAGATAAATTTAAAAGATCGCTACAAGCGGGAACCGGCGTAAGCATCAAACTAAGTCACAAGGATTTAGACGGAGAGCACGTGTTAGCTTTTACCCAAGCACAGATCAATAAATTAAAGAAAGCGTTTCATGAAGGGAAAGGTGTGACTCTAAAAATGAGTAAAACCCAATTAATACATAACGCTAAAGTCGAAGGAGGGTTTATAGGCGCTATATTACCGTTTCTAGCAACTGCGGGTAAATTCCTACTAGGTAGTGTATTACCGAGCTTAGCAACGGGTGCATTAACTGGAATAGGCGCAGCGGCTGGTTCTAAAGTCATCGATAAAGTTTCAGGTGGGGCTATATATCTCAATGCTGGAGGTAAAAACTATAAGATAGAGCAACAAGGGCAGGGCTTATATTTGAAACCATATCAAGGATCAGGATTAAACGGTATGGGAGAAGGCCTGTATCTGAAGAGAGGTAATGCGTTCGTAAATGGGGAAGGACTTATACTAGGACCAGATTCACCGTTTAAAAACATTCCGCTTCTCGGATTGTTGCTTTAAAAAAGATATATCGTATATAAAATGTCTCTATTTCCGATTCATAAAATGGGGTGGACGAAACCTAAATATGTCCCAGAAAAAAGGACTCAACCGAGATCCGTCAGGTGGCAGGCGTGCGAAGGTATGTGGGATGTAAAATATAGACCGCAAAGACAAATGGGTGGTCTAAGATGGGAGTTTTTTGCTCAAGAAGAGATAACTATTCAGCCGCAAGAAAATGTAGTTTTACCATTAAGCTTGGGCGTCCGAATGACGAAAGGCTCGTGTAAAGTTTCACTCCATCCAGAATTTATAGAAGCGGGTTGCCGCCTGCTAAGCGATACCGTTACTGGGTTCGCGGAAGATATTTTACTAGATATTAAGAATTTTAACGACCTCGGAACAGTCGTCGTAAACGAAGGAGACTCGTTATGTTATGTGAATTACGAACGAAATTGAATTCCATTTTAAAAAGTCTTCGGTATTATAAAATGGAATCGAACAAAGCAGACTCCTATCGTCTTCAGAAAATATCTAAAATTCAACAGGAAATCCTACGAGAACGAGAAAAGAGAGACGTAATCTGTAAAAAATACCAAAAGAGCGTTAAAGTAGTCGAAGCGTTGGGAGGGTTGTTGACCCTTACATCTTCGGGGCTCGGCGTACTAGGCGTAACTTTTCTAAGTACCGTCGTTGCCGCACCCGCCGCTACCATCGTGGTATCTTTATCCGCCGGAGCCGGAGCGCTATCTCTGGTATCTACCCAAGTCCGCCGAATATTATCGCTCCGGCAAGAAAAACACGCAAAGATCAGGACTATAGCCGAAGGGAAACTCAATTCGATTAGTGACCTCGTTTCAAAATCCCTGGACGATAATAACATCTCGGACTCGGAATATTCCGTTATTCTAAGCGAGTTCGAGAAATTTAATCAGATGAAGGAAGAGGTTAGAAGTAAAACCACTATCAACGTAGATGAAGCGACGAAACGTTTTGGAAAAACGGATTGAATACGAGACGAACGTTTATTTACGTTTTACGTTTTACGTTTAAATATTATGTTTCCGACTTAAAAATGTCGTTCCTAAAAATTGAGGACCCAGCCAAACGTGACTTTATAGTTGAGAAGTTTCTCAAGCTGAAGCAAAACATTAGACAAGATTCGTTATCCGAGAAATTAGGAGACGTGTCTCTTCAGCGGGAAGTAACGAAAGCGTACAAACCGATAATCGACTCGCAGTCCGGAATATCTAAAGAGTTAGGTACGATAAAAGAGAACTCTAAGTTAACAGCTGAAGCGCTTCGTGCTTTGCCGGCATCGATATCGACGTCGTTGAAAGCGATTCAATTCCCACAGTATCCATCGATAAAAGCGTTCGAGGATGATCCCGTTTCAGATATTAGAACTTTAGAATTGGGTGATATCGCTACAAAATATTTAAAAGAATACGCCTCGGACAAGAAGGAGACGGATACGACCTTTGGAATACGCTCAAAAGATGGAGGGTTTTTCATCGGGAACAGCCCAATCTCGATCGAAGGAGATGATGTAACGGTGGGTGATAACACCTACAAGGGGACTCCAGGGCTGTGGGAATTAATGACGAGGAAAAAACCAGACAAGACGATATACACTCAAAACGATCTGGATGAGTATAAGGAAATTCTTGTTTCGACGGGTGCTATGTATACGGAGAAAAATCCTAACAAGCCTAGAGCGTCTAGAGGCTCAAAGTATAATGAAATCATTAAGCCGATGCGGGCTCCAACAGGTGAGGGGGTTGTTGTTCTCCCACAAGACCCTATTGCGCTAGTGGAAATGTTGGCACTACGAATGGCTAGCTTCAGAGCGGGAAATACGGGCTTAAGAAACGAGATAGTCGGCATCGGTGACGAGTTGCGTCGACAAAAAGCGATAAATGAATTATACTATAAAAATTTAATGATGCAATTATAAAATGATTATCGTAACGAAGAGAAGATTTACTAAAAGATACGTAGTAGGAGGCGCAGGGATATATGAGACGATATCAGGATTTTTCAAAAGAATGTTAACCTCAAATGTTGCAAGACAAGTAGCAGCAACCGCGGTAAGTGCGGGAAAAGAGGCTGCAGCGGAGATTGGTAAAAAGGCTATAGATGCTGGAAAGACCCTCGCTATTCATGCGGGAAAGCGAATGGTTGATAAAGCAGCCGCAAAAATTTTGGAACCCACGACGCTTAGTCAAAAGAGTGAGGAAACGTTACAGAATTTAATAATTCCTCACCCTTCGACGAATATAAATAATTTACTGTCCGGTACTGGCGGCGCTATATCGATCCGAGATTTAGCGCGCGGATCTGGAATGAAATGGGCTTAAAAAATTATCTTACCGTATTAAAACATGCAATCAGATATTCTAAGATTTACTGAAAATACTCTCATAGATGAGGGAATTGAGAAATACGAAGTTCACGACTATGAACCGGTGTCTGGAACGAATCTAAACACAGCTGGGGATATTCGTATAAATATCGAGCTTCAAGATTTGTTCAGCCACCCCTCCGAGTCGTACCTGCTTTTCGAGGGTAGACTGACAAAAGCGGATGATACCGCATACGTCAATGCAGACGCTACGGTATTAGTTAACAATGGACTGATGCATCTCTTCAGCCAGATATCCTATACCCTATCGAGTCAAGAAATAGAAACCGTGTTTAATCCAGGACAAGCGACAACTATGCTGGGCTTGCTGAAATATCCTAACGACTTCGCTCTCGCACAAGGACTTAACCAATTATGGACAAAAGACACCACGGCGACTGCCGTTATTGCCGATAACACAGGATTTGCGATAAGACAATCGTATCTCATTCGGAAACCGACTGCAAAGGGCACATTCAGCTTCATAGTGCCTCTGAAGCATATTTTTGGATTCTGCGAGGACTACGATAAAGTCGTGTACGGCATGAAGCAGACTCTAACGCTCGTTCGCAAATCGGACGACGACGCTATCTTTAGAGCTCGCGGTGCCGACGATGCGGCTACTGCGGCGGCGAGGGGTAAAGTCAACCTCAGTAAAATTTCATGGTTTATGCCTCACGTTACTGCGTCTGATATGGAAAGAATGCAGCTGTATAAAACGATCGAAGCGAAGACAACGGTACCAGTAGCCTATCGAGCCCATTTATGTGATACTATAGCGGTTCCTCAATCCACGACATTTAGCTGGCGACTTAGCGTAAAGACGGCATCAGAAAAACCCAGATACATCGTAGTCGGATTTCAAACTAACCGAAGCGGTAATCAACTAGCTAATCCATCAATTTTCGATCATTGCGATATCAAGAACGTGTACGCGATGTTGAACCAGGACAAATATCCGGCATGCGATTACAACCTATCATTCCCGAATCAACAGTTTTCGAGAGCTTATAGAGACGCCGCGACTTTTAGTGAAAAGTTTTACGTAATGGACCAGTTGATAACTCAGAGCAACATCACTCCAGCAGACTACAAAGACTTATACCCGCTTTTCGTTTTGGATGTAAGTAAACAATCGGAAAGGCTAAAGTCATCGGTTGTAGACGTTCAGATCAAGGCTACCTTCAATGCCGTCGTCCCAGCTGGAACTGAAGCTTACGCACTCGTCATTTCGGATAAATTGCTAAAATTCCAATCAGATGGTCAGAAGATGAACGTAGTATATTAAAGAAACTATTTTCTAATATAAAAAGAACATGAAACTCTTACAACTGAAATCGTTAATGAAGGAACACGGAATAAAGTCGAGGTATATGAACAAACCCGAACTGTTAAGAATACTCGTTGAGAAGGGTATTTTACCGGAATCGGAATTGCCCGAACCGACGAAGGAGAAAAGGCAAGTATTACCCAAGTACGAGTATTTAAAAACTATTAGAAATAATCCTATAAGCGTTGAAATCCTAGACAAAAACACTAACATAGTCTTCGTCTTCCAATCGTTGTATAAGGCGAGTATGGCTTTTAAAATCTGTATCCCCACACTGAAGGCTTATAACGGTAAAGTCTGGAGAGATCGATACGCAATTACGGTGTACGAGAGCAGCAGTAGTGAGGAGGAGAGTAGTAGTGCGGAGAGTATTAGTGAGGAGGAGAGCAGCGTCAGTGAGGAGAGTAGTGTTAGTGAAGAGAGTAGTAGTAGTGAGGAGAGTAGTAGTGAGGAGAGTAGTGTTAGTGAAGAGAGTAGTAGTAGTGAGGAGAGCAGCGTCAGTGAGGAGAGTAGTAGTGAGGAGAGTAGTAGTAGTGCGGAGAGTAGTAGTGAGGAGGAGAGCAGCGGTAGTGAGGAGAGTAGCAGTAGTGACGAGAGTAGCATAAAGTTTTATCTAGCTACTTAAAATGGAGACTCGCAAATTTTTACAGTTCGAAACTATAGAAGAAGACGTAGTTTACACCATTAAAACGAAGCGATATTTATATGGTACAGTAGGGTATTTTTGCCTGATTACAGCAGTAGCGCCGGATGGTATGGAATATTACATGAGCGTAGAGAAGGAGCCCCTGCACAGCAGGTCGCAAACGAAGACATTTACTTTTACAAAAAAGAAGATGGAGACGGAATGGGATCCATCATTGATAGTAGTATCCGGAGATAGCGACGTTTTTGAGCTCGAGGTTTTTGAGTTTGACGTTTTTAAGCTCGACGTTTTTGAGTTCGACGAGTTCGACGTTTTTGAGCTCGGGGTTTTGGACTTCGAGTTTTAAATTTTCAATGACGCTTCTCATTGAAAATCTTAATCATCGTACACGACCTCCTATGCTACAGTAATACTGATAAGCGATCACTAAGGTCGTAAGAATGCCGCTGAAAAGTCTCTAGCTATTATGTTTACAGCGATGGATGAATAAACTAATATCTCGAGGTAATCGGTACCGGTTAGAAAAACTATAGTACTACCGGTTGAATTGTTATGCGCAATTCCCGTACCCCCTCCACCCGCAATTTGCATGTGCGGCACCCCGTTTTTATACAGGAAGACGTTAGCAAAAGCGGTATTACTCGCGCTACAAAATTCTATGAACGTCGTAACGATATAGTATCCAGCTTTACCAGGAGTGAAACGAGTCGGTCCTGTACTGTTATCACTACTATCGGTATTGAATCTTACTCTATCGAAAGAAACTCTTGTGTGAGTTGCAGCGACTATGGCTTGGTGAGATATAGTGTAAACGCTAAACGCGGGTCCGACTGCAGTCGTATCAACATATTTTTTGGTTGCTGCATCACCATCACCGCCGGGATCGCGTAGGCCTGTAATGTAAGCACCATGCATAAAGATGGGCTTATACACATTTATTTTAGACTGATCCGTCGACTTAACCATCTCTAGGGCGGTTTCATCATTTATTCTAAAACGAAATCCATCCGTCGATTGCGATGTAATTGGTTGGTTTAATCGACCTTCTATTTTATTCGTTGTATTTCCTAACAATATATTAAAAACTTTATTTCCAACCAAATCCTTGCATCCCATCGTCCGCTTAAGGTCCCTACTGATGCTTAAGAATAGGTCGCCTGTCATGGTATCACCTGTTTTAGACACTTTCGAAGCAGTTCGTTCACCGTCGCGATTCGTTTTCAAATCTATGGCCTGTCCCCGACTTAGAGCCTCATCCATTCCTGCTTCTGAAATATTCGTTGTAGGTAAACCTTTTATCGCGTGACCGTTCATATTTAAATTTCCCGTGAAGGCATTCGTTCCATCTAACCTAACAAAAGTATTATTTACCTGAGTCAGCGTAACGCCTCCAGTCACTATTCTTTCAACTGACGCAGCAGCAGTTCGTCCAAATTTATCAACAGGCATGTTTTTGTATACACGATATAATTATTTAACGTAATTCGTTTATAACTTCTTGAAATTTACAACCATCGTTGCACGTTTTCTTCAGTACATACAGACATAAATGACCGCAAAACACTTGACCGTCTTTTTGTATTCGCTCGCTGTTGTAAAGCAGCGGTCTTTGCAGATATTTTATTAATTCCGTAGGAGGAGGAAGACCGAAACTATCGAAATATATTTTCTCGTTACCGTTCTTTAAAAAGCCGACCCAATGAGAGCCTTCCCCATTAGAATCGTCTAGGTTTAATATCCCACACTCGATCCGTCTAGGTTTTTTCGGTAGCTCGTCTCGTAAGAACACGCCTCTAAAATTCGGAATATTCAGCTTCTTAGCGGCATCTAATAATTCAAAATTCGTTAACGGATGATTTGGAAGAACTACGCCTTCGATATCGATTTGTTTAACACTCATTTTATATTAGAGAATAATGCCCATATGCTAAAGTATGGATACCGTCTTGCTGAATCACTCGTTTATCATCGTCGGCTGAAAGAGCCACCTTGTTGACTTCTTCGGTGTAGATTTCGTGAAGGTGGGATCGAATGACATTCATCTTTCTCGATTGTTCTCGTTTGGTGAACAAGCAGTCTCTGTAATCTTCGTGAGTGATAGATTTCTTAACGACATTCTTCTTGACGCCTTTACATTTCTTGTGATCTACTCCAGCCATCTTGTACGAATACAGTTTTCGATCTTAAACCTACGAATTCTTCGATCTGTTTTCCTCCCGCTTCATCTTTAAACATACCAATAACCTTTTTATTGATACCAGTTTCTATACCGGATGGATGGTCCTTAGGATAGTCGCTAGTGTCGAACCTACTTCTAATGTCAGGAGCTATATCGGCGTAAAAGTCTTCGGTCTTAATTTCATAAGCTAGAGAATCCGTATCGGTGAATAAAAGCTTAGCCCTATCTCCGTATTTAGTCTTAATGTAATTATAGTGGAAATGGTACATAATCGTCTTGCTCAAGTCTAAAATACACATACCGAGATATATAGGCTTGTTGTAATATAGTTTCGTACGTTTCATATGAATGGCGATTAGGTTTTCATCAAAAATAGTTCGAGTGTCGTAGCTCGTTTTCGCCGCTAGTTTTATGGCTTGCTTCTCGCTGAAAACTAGTTTTATGTCTACTCGAGACTCTATATTTTCACACGTCTTCCCAAACACACTATTATTCATTAATTTGAAAAAGTCTTTCTCGAAATCGTTGGTGGCTCTGGTCCTCAGGTTGGTATTTAGATCGATATAGCTTTTCAACCAGGCACTTTCTTCAAACTTAATTCCACGATGAATTTTGGTTATCTTCAAACCTAGGCTTTCGTACAGCTTTAAATTTTCGTGATGGACTATGTACTTTACTTTATCGTTCAGGTTTGGAATGAGTTTAGGTACAGTCGAAAATTCGGGTGTAATATCCTCAGGGGCAAGAGGATAGTCGTTGTGAAGATCGTGCAAATCTCTTCGGTATTCCAGGTCCACTTCTAATATACTCGGTGTTGATCTCCAGTCGTTTAGCTCATCATTACCCATCCACCGGAACCCGTGAGTTGGTAGATTCTTACACATAGCCCCTCCATACAAATTGTTAGCGTCTAAATAGGTTATAAATGATGAAGGCTTGCTGTCATCAAACGAGGGCATGTACTTATTGTTCGCCTGCCCATAACGATGTGAAATTGTACTAACACCGCCTCTTATCCCGTGTTTAACCATTAGTATCATATCGTAATCGCTCAACAACTCCAACTCTACTCCAGTCAACTTTAATGCGGCGTCCCAAGCAAGACCCGGAGAAGTATAATACCAAGCGGGGTCTAGACCATAGTTCTCACAGCACACGTCTCTAAAATTCTCAAACACATCGGCGAGCAGGAGAACATCGGACAGGTTATATAAATCGTGGTATTCTCTAAACGTTTTAAATCCGAATTCATTCCATACCACCCGTGCATGGTTGTAGTCTTCATCGCTGATGTCCGAGTCGTTAAGTCTCGAATAGAATGCCGACTTTGGTCGTAGTTCTGTTTCGTTCAGTCGATCGATGGAATCAACGTGATCGTAAGGATACGCTCCTTTTCTAAACAAGAGATCGAGCTGATTACCGGAGTAGTGCTTGCTTATATTTTTACACTGGTCTTTGCTTAGGTTCCTCGATAAAGCGTCGAGACTCGAAGCCATAAATCGAAAACTATCGATGAAACGTAATTCACGTTTAACCTCTACTTCCTTATCTTCTTTACCCACAAACTTATCAACTACAACTTCTCTGCTAAATGAGATGTACTTTTCTTCGTTGCAAGGAATGCAGTTAATCTTTTCGTTATCATCGCCTCGTAGTTTCTTTACGAATAAATGACTGTCGTATCCGGATAAATTATGTAGCAGTACCGGGATAAACTTAGGGACTCTATAGCGTAGATTACAAATTGTATGAGCGGCCCCTCTATATTTTCCAGTTAAATGACAGTGGTCTCGAACTCGATCATCGCCTAGTTCGCCTTCGCAAATGTGGCAAACAGTAGCCGAGTTGTATAGCTCCTTGTCTTCCTTCCCGAATATCATGTCTTTTGGAAATTTAAATCGCTTGTAAATGTCTTTTATATCGTCTATAAGAGTGTCTATAAATATCTGCGCTACATCATCGCCTTCGTTCTTCGCTGTGAACATTACGGGGGCTTTCGAATATAAGTCATCATCGAAACATTTTATGTAATAGCAGAAAGAACTTGGAACGTGTTTTTGGTATTTGTTGGTGTAGGACGTGTTAGGATCTGGTTGACAGGTGTCTATGGGTTTAATAAAACTTTCGAAATCAGCGTAAACTACGAAGGGGACCCTCATCTTTCTATAATAATTTTTAAAACTCAACATAGTTCCTGGTTCTGGAAGTTCTACCTTTTGCGCCTCGTGTTGGGAACAGTACTCGGCGTGTTTGTGTAGAGAACCTAGCTCTCTATATCCCTGCAAACATTTTTTACAATAGTGCATTGAATGAGTCGACTTGTCTGTATGAACCGCCATCAGTCTGTTGAAATTCTTTATCCAACAATAATGCTTCTTTTCGCTATCAGAAATGAGTAATAAATCTACACAGCGATCGTTCTCATGCTTCGATAAATATAGTGGGAACAGGTTAACATCTTTCTCATAACCAAAAACATTAATACTAACATTATTATTTCTCTCAATCCCGCTTATCACGTTAGCATCCACCGCTACTGGGAATTCGATGCCGAACCAATTAAGTTCCTCAGACTGTCTGATTAACTCTTTCGTAATTCTTTCTGAATCTCTCACAACAGGGTTTAAGGCTCTCGTCACACACCACTTGAAACATTCTTCATCTTTGTTCTTCATATTGATTATAGCCTCTTTTCTCACCAACTCCTTCGGTAGTGGAATGTAAGAACTACCTTTCAGCGGTTTATAAACAACCGTGTTGATTTCTAATTTTTGAACCGCTCTGAGTCGCCAATTACTACCACGCATCTGGAAGGCAGCCATCGACTCAATAATTTTATCTTTCGCGTTGTTATAAATTTCGTTTACATCGGTGGAGTCTAGAATCACCTCAGTCCTTGAAACGAATGGAAAATCTTTGGAATCTACTTCTCCAGTCTTCATGTCAACGCGCTCCATTGTGCAGGTAAGGACAAAGTTGGTCTTTGTCTGACGATTTTTTAACAACAAGTCGACCGCCTGTGTTCGAACGGTGTTAAGAAAAGATGTGGCATCAATACCCTTAGCTCCCTCTACCGTGTATTGTTTCGTGAAGCCCTTGATGGCTGAAGCTGTTTGATGAATTTCAAACTTTGGTTTATTAATTATTTTCCTAAAATATGAAGTAATTTTTGTTTTCATTTCCCCAAAGTTCTCCTTTACGATTTTCATCGGTTGCTTAGGTATGTTCCTTTCAATCACCTTAGCACACGTTTTAATCGCTGACATAGTTTTGTCGTATACTCTTCGTGCTGTTGAGGGTGGGGTTTCAACCTGCAAAGGTGCAAAATGTGAGGGAATTAGCGTTTGAGCCTCGTTAGCTTCAATTTTAGCGATCAACTCCGCTTTCCGCAGTCTCGTATATCCAACCAAGCCGCTCTGCTTGGCGATTTTTCTTAATTCGATAACGGTTTTCTTCTAGTATTCCATTTTATATTGGGGTGGTATTCCTTTAAGCTGTTTTAAGAAAATATTTTCTTACATGTTTGATTCGTGCACAGCGGATTAGCATCAACCGATGACTGGGTTGATTCTATTTTGACCCGTGTCTCTAGGTTTGTGCACGAAGCTGATTTTTCATCCTTAGCAAAGGTTAGTAGGCGATTTTGAACCTACTAGGTAGGGGTTTTGACCACTGTACTGGTCAAATGCGCCCGTATATCCAGTTCTATACTACTATACATACATACATACATACATACATACATACATACATACATACATACATACATACATACATACATACATACATACATACATACATACATACATACATACATACATACATACATACATACATACATACATACATACATACATACATACATACATACATGCATTATGTATGCAGACATACATATATAGATGCATGCATGTAGACATACATTCAGACTCGACAACTGCACGTGAACACTGAACAGTCACTGTCGCTTAAATAATTGATAGGATAGGTCTTGCTTTGATGACTTTCTGAATAATGCATGACACTTAAACCTCGACGTTAGTCGTCTGTTTATTGATAAATAATCTATTAAGTGCTTTGTTGGCTGGTAAATGGATATATTTTGAAGGATTACATAAGTGAAAATGTTGCATTATGATGTAAATTTGTTCAGATAATTGTTAAAGAAAATGAAAAGATTTATGTGATTTAATTGTTATTACTGTAACAACGTGAGGGCTGAGGTAGGCCTACCATGTACTGTATATTATACTATTAAAACATTGAATATTGAAATTAGAGAATGCCGCATCTGTCAATAAATAAGGACCATGGGCGCCCGCAGGCTTAAAAAATTGGACGCACAACAAAGAAATTCAATTTAGATAGGCCTAACATCTAAATGCGTTAACATGACTATTGTCGTTTGACAAAATACTGTTTTCTGTGAGCATTTATTTCCGTTCTTGATTAAACATAATTTAAGAATGTTCTGTTTTGCATGTTATGTAGATGATTCAATTGTTTAAAAAAATATCGATGCGAAGCCTATTCCTTGTGTGGATTTGATTTGGTGGGTGAACGCACGTGCGTCCAGTGCGTCACGCAGCGGGCGCCCCTGATATGGACTAATTGACTAACAGATTAATTGTTATTAAACAAACAGAGAGTATGAAGGGAACTGCATCGCAATATGACAGCAGGAAAAAAACTGACGTCTCTAAGACATCATTATTATTAGTTGCAGAGAACTCATTTCTTCTCGTTGAGTAATCGTAATACTTCGCCTTCTGTTTGTTTATCCGCCTATCTGTCTGTCTGTCTGGTCGTGTCTGTGCATCGTGTGTGCCTGTGTGTATGGGTCTGTGACAGTGTCCATGTGACCATTTATCGGATTTTATATACTCTATGTAATGTAATGTAATCACAGACTTATATAGAGCCTCTTCAAGTGGCGCTTTCGATCTAATGATGGAAAACCAGGATCAAAGAAATTGATTTTCAAGCGCTTATGGAATGAAGGTAAAGAAAGACCAAGAAGCTCATGTCGTAAGATGCTAGGTAACCTATTCCAGAAAGTTGGACCAACCACAGCAAAGTTTCTGTGCTGTACTGTGGATGTTCTGGTTGAGAGAACAACCAGGTCACCCTGTGCAGCAGAGCGAAGAAAGCTTCGGACAAAAATGGATGAGACCGAGACACGAGATGCCGTCGATATATGCCAACTAGTGCTTCTGTTGCTACTTAGTATCGCAGCCACATTCGATACAGTCGACCATGACATCCTACTATGACGATGTTCTCACTCAGTTGGAATCAAAGGACAGGGAGCTCAGTTGGTTTAAATCTGACATAAAAGGCTGTGTGCAATCTGTCCATTTGGCAGGGGATGTGATGTCACTTAGGCAGGTCATCTGCTGTGTTCCTCTTTGTATTATATACAGGGGCGGTGCTACACAAGGGCGCGCCAGGGCAAATGCCCTGGTGAAAAAACCTTTGCCCTGGTCGATGCCCTGCCTGAATTTTTGCCCTGTCCAGAATTTGTTCGGACATATTTGTTATATCCTGATAACTGTTAAAGAAAATAAAAAGATTTCTGTGATTTAATTGTTATTACTGTAACAACGTGAGGGCTGAGGTAGGTTTCACTTAATTCACTGAAATGTTAAAATTTTCTTTACAAATACCAAAAAGCGTTCAGATTTCGGGGCTTCGCCCATCTGACCTCCTGACTATAGACAAAAATATAATAGTGCTGGGGCGATTTATGGCAAGCGCGGTAGCGCGATCTTATAACATGGTCACCATTTTAGCTCGCGCTACCGCGCTCTCCATAAATCGCCCTCTACTTGTATGACTGCCCTGGCTATGCCCTGGTTACAAAAGCTGTCTGCATGGCGCTGCCACCGCGAGACACACGACTCCCTATGCATGTCATTGTCCTTTATTAATACGAATGTCCATTGGGCATAAATAAGTACTTATTGATTCGCTAGGTGGCGCTTCGGCGTGTTTACGCCAGCTCAACTCGGTCGTAACGTTATATCGCTTAAAGTTGTTATGTTGACATTTTTCGATTTGCAAACTATTCGTGGATAACTTCTATTGATCCGTGACTACTTCGCTACGTGAACTATCACAGTTAGATTTACATTTCCATCAGAATCTATTGTTATTCATTGTACGTTTTCACACCACAAAAATGGCGGCGGGCGACCTGCGTGACGTGGCAAAGCCCTCTTTCACGTACAGCTCGGATCAGCTGCGTGCGCTTTCTTCTTGTCCTTCTCGTATTTCGCGCTGTACGAGGAAAATCCTATTCTCCTGTCGAATCTGGCGACCGACTGCTGGTCGACCTAAACCAGCTTCCCTCCCGTCGGCACCCGCTGATGGCTTGTCCTCGACTGCTCCCCTATCTGGCCTCCGCTTAGCTACGTGGAACGTTCGCTCGATCCGAAATAAACACGTCGCTGTTGCTGACACGATACTCGCTGAAAACCTCGATCTACTCCTCATCACAGAGTCCTGGCACAGCTCCTCATCTGACGTGGCGGTACGCAGATCTGCCCCGCCGGGCTATTCGTGCATTGACTGCCCGAGGGCTGATGTTCGGGACGGTGATCGACGTGGTGGAGGGCTCATCATCTACCATCGCGCAGCTCTACCAACGCGAAGGGTCACACTCCCAGACCCTCCCACGACCTTCGAGGCTCTGGTTGTCTCTGTCGCTTCGCCTCATGGCCCACTGACTATCATTGATGTCTACCGTCCGGGGTCTGAACCGCCGTCAACAGCCTTCTTTGGAGAGTTTGCGGCGCTACTTGAACAATTCGCGCTTCACAACACCCAGCTGGTCATCGCTGGTGACATCAACCTTCACCTTGAGGACCCGGAACTGCTGGAGACAAAGGAGTTCGCACTTATCGCGGAACAGTTTGGGCTGGTGCAGCGAGTCGCTGAACCGACACATCGACTGGGCGGCTGGCTTGATGTTTTAATTACGCGAGACGACTGTCAGCTAAGTGACCTTACAGTCCACCCACCAACCATATCGGATCACGGTCTTGTAATTGCCGTGGTCCCATTCCTCCATGAGACTCCGATGCATGTCGAGGGACAGTTCAGATGCTGGAAGTCGATGGATCGTGCTACCTTCTGTGAGGCCCTCCTTTCCGTCCCAGCTTTCGCTGATCCATCCTCCCTCTCTGACGCCTCGACCTCTGACCTCTTTGAAATCTACGAGACAACGGTAGCCGATATCGTCAACACCTTGCTTCCAGCTCGTACTGCAAAGGCGCGCCGCTCGGTGCTGACACCATGGTTTGACGCTGAGTGCCGTGCTTATCGACGGCATGCCCGCCGCTTGGAAAGACACTACCGGAGAACTAAGGCCTCTACTGACCGTGCTACCTGGATACGATACGTCCGTGAAATGCACCGTCGTTACAAAGAAAAAGAGCGGAGCTACTGGGAGAACAAGATTGCCCAGAACTCCGGAGAACCAAGGAAACTCTGGTCGACTTTCAATGATATCCTGGGTCGAGCGCGCTCTGGTTCCAGCCCGGCTGCATCGCACTTCACAGCCGATGCCTTCCTTAAGGCCTTCATGGGTAAAGTGAGTTCGGTCCGCGAGGCTACGGCTGACAGCCCACCACCGGTCTTTCCACCTACGAGCTGTGATCTTCCGTCTCTGGGCCCAATTACCAGTGTTGAGCTCCGTCAAATCATACTTACATCAGCGCCGAAAACCTGTGAACTGGATCCACTCCCATCATTCATCCTGCAAGAGACCCTTGATGTCTTCCTACCGTTTCTTACGGTTCTATGTAATCGCTCCCTTCAAGAGGGAATTCTTCCTGCTAGCCAAAAGAAGTCCATCGTGGTTCCAGTGATTAAAGCGGAAGGACTCGACACTACTGAGCCAACTAATTTTAGGCCAATAGCAAATGTCTCATTCTTATCTAAAATAATTGAAAAGATTGTTGCCGCACAGCTCATGTGCTACCTTGACAAAAATGGTCTCCTCCCCACTTTCCAGTCCGGTTTCCGTAAGGGCCACTCCACAGAAACCTTGTTGGTCCGCCTGCTATCTGACATATATGGAGCCATTGATAGATCTCAGGTCACTCTCCTTGCGCTGTTTGATGTGAGTGCCGCGTTCGACACTGTTGATCACGACATTCTCTTGCAGCGCCTATCTACTTCTTTTGGCTTCTCTGGCAATGTTCTTGATTGGCTTACCTCCTTTCTGCACGACCGCTCCTTCATGGTCGTCCACGGATCCACTAGGTCTCCTTGGGTCCCTGCTCCATTTGGCCTGCCTCAGGGCTCTGTCCTTGGCCCCCTTCTTTACATAATCTACACTGCCGACCTAGGGTCCCTGCTGGCGGCTGGGTCGGTCCTTAGCCAGTCCTATGCTGACGACCTGCAAGCCTATATACACTGCCCGGCTGTCCGCGCTGTTGCAGCGGTGGAAACCATGACCCATGCCATGGAGTCCCTGCAGGCCTGGATGTCCTCAAACCGCCTGCGGCTAAACCCCGCCAAGACGCAGTTTATATGGCTTGGCACTCCCCAGCAGCTCTGTAAAATAGATCTGTCTTCTCTTGCCTTGCAATTCCCACACCTTGCTTTCTCGACCTCGGTCCGGGACTTGGGAGTCATCCTGGACCAGGAACTTGCATTCACGCGGCACATAAATCTTCTCTCCCGCAGTTGCTATTACCAGCTCCGGCAACTCAAGGTGATCTCCCGTTCTTTGTCTCCCGGTGCAGCTTCCACGCTTGTCCATGCTTTTGTTGTTTCTCGATTGGACTACTGCAGTGCCATATATGATGGACTCCCGGCCTGCCGGATTGAGTCCCTGAACAGAATCCTGCGTACTGCTGCCCGCCTTGTAGGCCGCGTCCCCAAGTTTGGCAGAGTGTCTGCGTATATGAGGGATGTCCTCCACTGGCTCCCCTACCCACAGCGCATCACTTACCGAATCTCTGCCTTGGTCCGGCGGTGCTTTGAAGGTTTGGCCCCTCCATACCTGCGGGAGCTCTGCTGTCCCACCTCATGCTCGCAGCGCCGTTCCTCTCTCCGCTCAGCTGCGCAGGCTGAACTTGTTGTTCCCCGCGTGCGGACAACCATACGGCAGCGCCGTGCCTTCTCTGTGGCTGCCCCCATGACCTGGAATGGGCTTCCTACCAAGCTCCGTCAATTACCGATTGGTCATTTCACCCTGTTTCTTACTGTCCTCAAAACTGCGTTATTTGACCGTGGTTGGGCTGGGAGTGCTCCTGAGTAGGCAATCTTGAAGGGGCGCTATATAAAACTACTTTAATAATAATAATAATAATATTAGCTACTTTACTGGAGCAGGAAATCTGCCGACAGTGAACCTATCAACTGAAGACGAGGAATTATAGTGTCTGACCAACACTAGCCACAATCTAGTTTGTTCTTCAATTTCTGCCTGTTACTGCTGACCAACATACATCCACTTACAGCCCCGTCTTAATGTAAAGCCTCCGAACTACATATTGGATTCTGAGTCGTCCGGTACTTTAGACGTTTCACGTGGGATCCATTTAGTGGAAACGCCAATTTTAGCCAAAGGGTTGGATTTGTGTCTCTGCTCTCTAGACAAGCCCTGCTTAATAATTACAGTCAAAGTGCGGTTAGCAATTGGTAGAATAAAGAATATACTTACTTACTTACCTACTCTACTCAAATGTTCTGTCATATGTATTTCAGTCTGTAGGTACATATGTGTTAGTCTCTCTAAGCCTGTTTCTTTGTCTATGTGGCTATATGTGGATGACTGTGTCTTTGTTTGTTTGTATGCCCAAATGAAAATGCTAGAGTAGGCCTGGTAGGCTGGTACTTGAACCATATGCTTAACAAGCAAGCACCTACTCAAGAAAGCAAGAGGCACAAGGACAGTGGGACAGAATCGTTAGTAGCTACTGCTTAAGTGCATGGAAGCAGGAAGCAGCATAGCAATGTCTGATCAAAGGATTCTTTCTTTCTTTAATTCGTTCGTTCATTCTTTCCTTCAATCATTCGTTCATTCGTTCGTTCAGTTGTTCGTTCATTCTTTCCTTCATTCATTCGTTCGTTCATTCATTCATTCATTCTTTCCTTTATTCATTCGTTCGTTCTTTCGTTCGTTCATTAATTCATTCATTCTTTCCTTTATTCATTCGTTCGTTCTTTCGTTCGTTCATTAATTCATTCATTCTTTCCTTTATTCATTCGTTCGTTCTTTCGTTCGTTCATTAATTCATTCATTCTTTCCTTTATTCATTCGTTCGTTCTTTCGTTCGTTCATTCGTTCTTTCCTTCATTCATTCGTTCTTTCGTTCGTTCATTCATTCATTCGTTCTTTCCTTTATTCATTCGTTCGTTCATTCATTCATTCATTCATTCATTCATTATTTCCTTTATTCATTCGTTCGTTCTTTCGTTCGTTCATTCATTCATTCATTCTTTCCTTTATTCATTCGTTCGTTCTTTCGTTCGTTCATTAATTCATTCATTCTTTCCTTTATTCATTCGTTCGTTCTTTCGTTCGTTCATTCATTAATTCATTCATTCTTTCCTTTATTCATTCGTTCGTTCTTTCGTTCGTTCATTCGTTCTTTCCTTCATTCATTCGTTCTTTCGTTCGTTCATTCATTCATTCGTTCTTTCCTTTATTCATTCGTTCGTTCATTCATTCATTCATTCATTCATTCATTATTTCCTTTATTCATTCGTTCGTTCATTTGTTCGTTCATTCATTCTTTCCTTTATTCATTCGTTCGTTCATTCATTCATTCATTCATTCTTTCCTTTATTCATTCGTTCGTTCATTCATTCATTCATTCTTTTCTTTATTCATTCGTTCGTTCTTTCGTTCGTTCATTCGTTCATTCATTCTTTCCTTTATTCATTCGTTCGTTCATTTGTTCGTTCATTCGTTCTTTCCTTCATTCATTCGTTCTTTCGTTCGTTCATTCATTCATTCATTCTTTCCTTTATTCATTCGTTCGTTCATTTGTTCGTTCATTAATTAATTCATTCTTTTCTTATTCATTCGTTCCTTTGTTCATTCACTCTTTCTTTCATTCGTTCGTTCGCTTATTCATTCGTTCTTTCATTCGCTCGTTCTTTTTCCTAAATTACTATCAAACAATTCTGAAGCAAGTTGACCTTAAGCTGACAGATTGAAACCCTACAAAAGAGAGATATAGAGAACATTGAAAAACAATATTTATTGATTCCTAACGCGAACGCGAATTATTCCGGGGTTAAAATTCGACACTCTAAAACGCACGAATGTATAAATTTTTTCGCGATATGCACTTTATTGCTTAACTTTCTTCCGAAAATTTGGCCTAGGACGCTGTAAAAACATCCAACCGTTGTACTGAATAGTTTGGCTTGGAAAGAGGAAAGTCTAGTGACGAAGACTGATTTCGTGTCCACTGGGATCCGACAGAACGTGACCCGTGGGACAACACAGAGACCGACCAGTAGATAAAGCACTTAGAATAACCAACCTGAAAGAGAAAGAACAAGGGGGAGAACGGAACGGGCGGAGTAAGAAGAGAATGATGAAAAGGAAAAAGGAGATTGTAAACGGAGAAGATGACGAGGAAAAAAATGAAGAGTCGAAAAAGTCTAAAAACAGGCTGAAGAAGAAGCATGCGGAGAAAGAGGGAGAGAGGCAGGAGGAGGAGAGGAGGAAGAAAATGGGAGGAGGAAGAAAGAGGAGGAAGAAGAGGAGGAAGAGGTAGAGCAGGAGGACGAAGAAGAAGAAGAGGAAGAAGAAGAAGAGGAGGAGGAAGAATAGAAGGAGGACGAAGAAGAAGAAGAAGAGGATGATGAAGAGGAAGAGGAGGAAGAGGAGGAATAGGAGGAGGAATGGGAGGAGAGGTTCCTCAAGGTACCTAAACAGTGACCGCTTCGATGAAGGCTCGAACCCGTACTCTCGGCATTATTGTTATAAAGTGTCGGAGGAAGAGAATGAGGAGGAGAAAAAGAAGAAAATGGCAGGAAGAAGAAGAAGAAGAAGAAGAAGAAGAAGAAGAAGAAAATGAAGAAGAAAGAGACAAAGGAAGAAGAAGAAGAAGAAGAAGAAGAAGAAGAAGAAGAAGAAGAAGAAGAAGAAGAAGAGATGTACCTAAAGGTACACAAGCAGTGATGGCTTCGATGAAGGCTCGAACCCGTGCTCTCCGCGTTACAAGTTGAGCTGTCTTCTCGGCATTATTGTTTGCAAAGTGTCGGCGTTTATCTCGCACTGAAAAAGATGAACGAGGAAGAAGAAGAAGAGAAATGAAGCGGTTGACAAGCGCAGTGAAGCAGACAGCACGGCAAGAGGATAAGGAAAACAGAGGAGAAAAGCTGGAAATTGAAGAGACGAAAATAACAGAAGGGTCGGTGATCGAGGCATAGCAAATCGAAGGAAGCGAGCTCCATAGGGGGAATCGACGGAAGGGGGAGTCAACGGAAAGGGGGCATCAACCGAAGGAAGGCCGCCTTCAGAAGAGAGAGCAACTGAGGCGGATGACGATAAAACTGAGGGAGGATGGGTAGGAGTAAAGATAGAGTGGAAGTAGGATAAGAATGTGGAAGACGACTATAGGAGGAGAATCAGGAGGAAGAGGGCCAGAAGGAAGAGCAGGAGTAGGAGGCAGAGGAGGACCAGGAGGAAGAGGAGGAACATGGAATAAAAGGTGGAGGAAGGGCAAGAGAGGCAGAAGCAGTAACAGCAAGATGAAGAGAAGGAGGAGGCAAAAGAGGAGGAGCAAGAGGAGGATGAGCAGTAAGAGGAGGATGAGCAGTAAGAGGAGGATGAGCAGTAAGAGGAGGAAGAGGGAGAAGAGAAGAAGAATGAGCAAGAGGCAGAGCAGCGAGAGGACGAGGAGGAGCAAGAGGGACGGAGGAGGAGCAGAGGAGTAATAGAGAAGGAGGGGAAGCAGAGAGAAGCAGCAGGAGGAGCAAGAGGAGGAGTAGGTGGAAAAGGAGCAGAAGGAAGGCACGGACATTCCATGGAGCACAGGGATTGAGTAGAAGAAGAAACGAGAAGTGGAATAGGATACATGGACGGAAGGAATTGGAGAAGAAAGATGGAACAGGGCATTGATCAGAAAGCAGGAGGAATGAAGAAGAAGATTTAACGGTAGGAGGAGGAGGAGGAGGAGGAGGAGGAGGAGGAGGAGGAGAATGGGAGTTGTTGAAGGAGGTGGACAACAGGCGGCTGTGCTTAGTGGCGCACTGGCTTCTAGTATTGATCTCGTATCAGGTCATGGAGGAGGAGGAGGAGGAGGAAGAGGAGGAGGAGGAGGAGGAAGAGGATGAAGAAGGGAAGGAATGGATGAAGGAGAAACAGACGGAGGAGGAAGAGCGGAGAAGGAAGCTAATTGAATGGTACCGTCTCCTCCTTCACCGCCGCCGAACCTCAAGGTATCGTCATCTCCTCCTCCTCCTCCTATTCCTCCGTGTCTTTTTCTTCTTCCTCTGTGTTCCTCCTAATCGCCACCTATTCTGTCTTCGTCCTCCCTCCTTGATTATGTCTGTCTCCTCCTCACTTACTCAGCCTAGCCTTCAACTTTCTTTTCCTTCTCCTCCTCTTCTCCTCCTTCTCCTCCTCCTTTTCTCATCTCTGTCCTGCTCCTTTTCCTCCTCCATCTACTTCTCTTCCTTCATCTCTCTCTTCATCCTAGACTTTTTCCTTCCCATTTCTCTCCATCTTCTTCCGCCTCTCATTTCTCTGCATATCTTCCTCCTCGTCTTCTTCCAATTCCTCCTCCACTGCCACATATATCACTACTTCTCCTCCTTGGCTTCATCTACTTCTCTCTCTCTCTCTTTCTCTCTCTCTCTCTCTCTCTCTCTCTCTCTCTCTCTCTCTCTCTCTCTCTCTCTCTCTCTCTCTCTCTCTCTCTCTCTCTCTCTCATCCTCTTTCTATTTATCTTCCTCCTCCCCTCCAACTCTTCTTCTACCCACCTTAATTGTTGTCTTTTCGTACTTTTCCTGGTTTAGTCCTCCTACTCCTCGTCTTCTCTTCATCCACCTCTCTTTCTTTCTCTTCCTCTTCCTCCACCTCCTCCTCCTCCTCTTACCTTTCCTCCTACCTCCCGTCTCTTCATCCTTCCTGTTTTCCTTTCCTCTTCCTTTTCTGCTTCCTCTCCTTCCTTCTTCTCCTCCTCTTCTTCCTCTTCTTTCACTCCTCCTCCTCCTCCTGCTTCTATTCCTCCTCCTCTTCCTCAGATACTTCTTCCGTTGAAAGCATTGGTTTCTTGATTTAGTCGAAGACACGAGCTCAATTTTCCACCACACGGCAAACAGATGACGAGAGTTGCTTAGAGGATAAGGACGAGAAGGAGGAGGAGGAAGACGAGGAGGAGGACAATGAGAAGAAGGACGTTGAGGAGGAGGAAGAGGAGGACGAGGAGGAGGAAGAAAACGAGAGGAGGACGACGATAAGGAGGAGGAGAAGAAGGAGCGACAGGATGCGGCAGAAGGCAGGCAGGGCCTCGAAGTGACGCCTCCAGTCGACTGGTGCGATGATAACCCTCTCATCATCAATCACACCACTCACGTACACTCGCTGTATCATCTGACAGAGTTTCAAAGGCGCCATATAAATATAGACGCATATACAAACATAGATACGCATACATACATACATACATACATACATACATACATACATACATACATACATACATACATACATACATACATACATACATACATACATACATACATACATACATACATACATACATACATACATACATACATACATACATACATACATACATACATACATACATACATACATACATACATACATACATACATACATACATACATACATACATACATGCACACATACATACATACAAGTGTGGCACGGTGGCCGATAGGTTATAGTGCTCGATCTGTGGCGCGCACAGTAGGCCATATTATTATCTGACTATTATTTTTCAACACCTTTCGGATAACCTCACAAGGACGCTAACGTCGATCTTAGACTGTGTTTTACTCAAGCTGGCGCTTAAACGCATTGGTCGAATGGTTTTCCATGTGTCTAAAGAGGACGCTGTTTTAATCAGTGTTTAACGACGTCTTTTTACTGTCAGTCCCATTAACGTCGACCTCACGATTCACAAAGTTGTAATCCTAAGTACTATCGAATTAACGCAACTGTCACGCTACTTTTAAGAGCGGCGTACGAAAGTGATTTATAAGTGCAGGAGGAAGAGAGGGAGAGAGGGAGTTGGGAAGGGAGGGGGTGAGTGAGTGAGTAAATGAGCGAGTGAGTGAGTGAGAGATTGAGTGAGTGAGTGAGTGAGTGAGTGAGTGAGTGAGTGAGTGAGTGAGTGAGTGAGTGAGTGAGTGAGTGAGTGAGTGAGTGAGTGAGTGAGTGAGTGAGTGAGCAATTGAGTGAGTGAGTGAGTGAGTGAGTGAGTGAGTTGGTGAGTGAGTGAGTGAGTGAGTGAGTGAGTGAGTGAGTGAGTGAGTGAGTGAGTGAGTGAGTGAGTGAGTGAGTGAGTGAGTGAGTGAGTGAGTGAGTGAGTGAGTGAGTGAGTGAGTGAGTGAGTGAGTGAGTGAGTGAGTGAGTGAGTGAGTGAGTGAGTGAGTGAGTGAGTGAGTGAGTGAGTGAGTGAGTGAGTGAGTGAGTGAGTGAGTGAGTGAGTGAGTGAGTGAGTGAGTGAGTGAGTGAGTGATGCACATCTGCTGGAAAGTATGTAATTATTTCTGGTACACCATTGGTCGGCGTTCATTCACAGTTGTAATTGACAGTCGGTCTCTCCATCTGGAACTTTACCAGGTGATTGCAACAGTAATAAATATTCGACACACTCACACACACACTCACACACACATACACACACACAAACACTCACACACAAACACTCACACACACAAACGTCTAAGCCATATTTGAGAGTGAGGGTCCAATGTAGCATAGTTGCGCACTGCAAAAGTTCTGCAAAATTAGCTTCAAAATTAAATAAAATGTCATATAAATGGTAATAGACAATACAGCACATATTAAATATAATTTTCTGCTTATACAGGCAATTATTTTTGCGTAAAAATAATTAATTATCCGTCTATTTTCGTCATAGAAACCGCATGCGTTTGTTAACACGACGTTAAAAGACTCTGCCGCTAGGAGCGCCACGCTATACGGACGCTGTAACTAATCACATAGGAACCAAAACAAATTACAAATATCTGTTCAAGGTTTGCACAAACTATTACAAACTTGGTATTAAAAATTGCATTATTTTAAGTGTTTCCTAGTGTTGGATTTACGTTTTTTGCAAAATCACAATTGTAATAGTTATTGCTACAGAAAGGTCAGCGTCCTTGAACCCCTTTTTGGTTAACGTAAAATAAAATATAAAAGGCAGCGTCGAGATACGGCACTATCGCTTCTCGGTCTGTTGATCAAGATTAAAGTGTTTACTATGTACATGAGTAAAATCGTGTGCTGCGGCCCTAAGGGAGGGGGGCTAAAATTTGGGGGGTCCTGCCAGGACAGTCCAGTCCACCTGGCTGTACATGGTGACACTTTCTTCTGGTCGATAGCCAGAGGCAACAAACAAAAAAAATAAGAAAAAAAGGAAAACGAAGCGTTAACTACAGTCAACAACAGAATAGCACACATGTAATTAAACTGACTATAAAGTTGAGTAATGAGTTGAGATCATTAATTATAATATATCGTGAAAACATTAGCGTTATAATATTATATGCAGTTTTTGGGTGCGTCTTATTTGAAATAATTCATCAATTAAAGCGTTAAACTTTAATTACTTTGCTAAGCTTTAAAGGTTTGAAAGTACTGATTAACTACTCAGAACATCATGAACATGTATATATATAGCCTATGCTAATAAGACGCACGACATTGCAGAAACAGTCAACCAGACCTGTCTATAACATCACTGCTTCATGAGTGAAATAGGCAGGTCATATAAGGCAGGTCAAGAGTAGAACAGACAGGTCAAATGTCCTACCGCGACCTGCCACTCTGGCTGTCACTTCTCCACCCCATCGCCGCAACTTGGCCCAGAGACTTTAAGCATCGTTGCCCGTCAGTCATCTATCGTCGGGTATCCTTTGGTTGGCTCCACGTGTGTGCGTGGGCCCACCACTGGTGATCCTTCAAGTTCAAGTTCGCTCTGCATTGCTTTGATGTAATAGTCTATAGTTTTAAATGACATTTAACTTCATATAAGGTAGCACAGAGAGCGCATTTTCTTGCCTAAAAAGTTCTGGTTTGTTTTGCTCTTTTAACGGCGCTATATAAATGTCTTATTACATTTACAATTACATCTTCAAACGTCGCTTAGAGGGAACAGGTCTTTGTGTTTGTCTTTGTGTATGTCTGTGCGTCTGTCTGTCTGTGTGTGTCTGTATGTCTGTATGTGTGTGTCTCTGTGCCTGTCTGTGTCTATATGTCTGTGTGAGTGCCTGTCTGTACGTCTGTATGTATCTGTATGTCTGTATGTCTATTTGTGTGTCTCTGTCTGTGTTTCTGTCTGTGTGTCTGTCTGTGTATACGTGTGTCTGTGTGTGTCTCTGTGCTTGTCTGTACCTGTTTGTGTGTCTGTCTATGCCTGTCTGTGTCTGTCTGTGTATCTGTCTGTCTGTCTGTATGTATGTATGTCTGTATGTCTGTCTGAGTGTATATCTGTGTATATGTCTGGGTGTCTGTCTGGGTGTCTGTTTGTGTGTATGTCTGTCTGTGTGTCCGTCTGTCCGTCCGTCTGTAAGTTTGCATTAGTTTTACTGATCGCGGTACACTCTACTTACTGACCGACCTGCATGTGTGTGATCCTGGGTCATAACCGTCCATGGCAGTTGGTGTCCTCGAGATCGATGAATTAATTATTTTCTCACATCTTCTGACTGTCTTTTAGATGCAATTCCAAACCATATCCTTCTCAAAAGCCGCCTTGATATGCTTCGTATTTTGGCATTACTTAATCGGTCACTTGCGATTGGATCCTTTCGTCCATGTTTCTTCCATGCTATAGTAGGTCAATATCCTCTACTGAAGAATCATCTTTGGACGTTCACATCAGGTCAAACTATTCGCCAATTTCAAACTTACATTTTTCTAAACTTCTTGAACGTGCAGTTAAAAGTCGACTAGATGACCACCTGCCTTCAAATTCTGTACATCTTCCTTTCCATTAAGCATACCGCAAAATCCATTCCACCGAAACCGCTCTTCTCTCTGCATGTATGCATGTCTGCATGTGTGTATGTATGTATGTATGTATGTATGTATGTATGTATGTATGTATGTATGTATGTGTGTGTATGTATGTATGTATGTATGTATGTATGTATGTGTGTGTATGTATGTATGTATGTATGTGTGTATGTATGTATGTATGCATGTGTGTATGTATTTATTTATTTATTTCGGATATTTCTATAGCGCCTCCGCAAGTCTACTATTACTCAGAGGCGCTCCCGACTACAGCATTTAATACTGTGTCGGAGTTTTCACGCCGAAGCGCCACGAGCAATCGTGAGTGAAGGACTTGCCCAATGTCCGTACGCAGCGGATAGAGTGGGATTCGAACCTACAACCCTCCGGTCACAAGGCGCCGAACTTACCACTGAGCCACCACGCCCCACATGTATCTACGCGTCTGTGTATGAATAATGAAGTTCGCACACATGAAAAGCAACAGTCGGCTTATCTTTCTGTTATCAGGCACTGTCTACGTATACGATGTAATCTTCAGCAACTGTTATGCCAGAATGCCATTCAGGTTTCTATACTCATGCGAACAACTGTACGCCTAAAATAGGTCTCTCTTCTGTCTCTCTCCTTCGCTCGGTGTGTCTTTGTCTCCCTTTGTCTCTCTCTGTCTCTGTTTCTATCTGTTTCTGTCTGTCTGTCTATGTCTCTCTTCTTCGCACTCTCTGTGTGCACAGGCTTGAATATGCAGACACCATGATGATTATCTTCTACTTGTAATTGATCATAAATTTATATAGCGCCTCCTAAGGAAAAATTAATCGGGTAAGCTCTCTGAATACTCTAGTCTAAACGACATTAGGCCTACAAGTAATTAAGAACGTAAAGTTCATTAAGTACAAGCATTGCTTAGACAGCTGTGTCACCAAGGTCTACCGATCCTTCCATATGGAATTGAATTCAAAACAGCGCTTTTGTGAGGTTTATACAAAAGGCGTTATGCTAAGTGTCTTGATACATACATGAACAATTACATATATATACATAAAGAAGAAATGATTTTTAAGACATGTAGTTCGGAAAAGTTTACAGAACAGAGTTGAATGCAAGTATCACACATGCACAGCATTGCACATGTGCAGCCGAAGACTGTTCCATGAGGAAAGTCCAATCCATGAAAAGGCTCGACTGGTTCGAGTTGATGTACGGAAGTGCGGCACCTGCATCTCTCCACGAGCATCAGAGGGCAACGATCGCCGACCCGATGGACGTGAGACTGGAACACGCTGCTTCCTGACGTATGGTTCTGTTAGCAGTGGAACGCGTTTTCCAGGTGTCTAATGAGATCATTGCATTATTCAGTGTGGCCAAAATTGGCTGCGTGTCAAGGCCGCTGACGTCGACCTTACCTTAGTCACACCTGTCAGCCCTAGATCGCTGTCTTTCATAGATGCAGGTTGTCGTAATTGGAAAGTGTCACACAATCTTAATGAGGACTCTATTATCGCCCATTTCGCTTATGACGACCAGTTTCAAAGGCGTCATTCACCGTGCGAGTAATCTAACACGTGCTACCAATACGATGCATACACGCCTCTCTAAATTTCCTAAAGGCCGCAATGGATAAAATACCTACGTAGGCCTACACCTACATGACTACTAACTACCTAATTGCTTACCTATATACCTGCTTTCAGATATATATATATATATATATATATATATATATACCAATGCATGTAGTCTGAATCATGTATGGCTATATGCTTGGTAAATTATTTTCTCATCTTCACAAAAGCCGCTTTGATGTGCTTCGTATCATTAATTAATTAATCGGTCACTTGTTTTCCTCCATGTTTCTTCCATGCTATAGTAGGTCAATATCCTCTACTGAAGAATCATCTTTGGACGTTGACATCAGATCAAACTATCCGTCAATTTCAAACTAAAATTTATTTTTTCCTTAAAGTCGACTAGAAGACTGTTCCAAGAGGAAGGTGCAATTCCTGTCTTCAAATTCTTTACATCTTCCTTCCCAATGAGCAAACCGCAAAATCCAGTCCACCGAAACCGCTCTTCTCTGTACATGTATGTAGGTATGTATGCATGTATGTACGTAGGTATGTATATATGTATGTATGTATGTATGCATATATGTATGCATGTATGTATGTATGTATGTATGCATGTATGTATGTATATGTATGTACGTATATATGCATGTATATATACATGTATATGTATGTATAAGAAGAAGAGGAAGAGGAAGAGGAAGGAGGAGGAGGAGGAGGTGAGGTACCTCAAGGTACCTAAGCAGTATGTATGTATATATGTATGTATGCATGTATGTATGTATATGTGTATGTATGTATGACGTTCGCACACATGAAAAGCAACAGTCGGCTTACCTGTCTATCACGAGCTGTCTGCTTACTATGCAGCGAACTGTTAATAATGCTAGAATGCCATTCAACTTTGTATACTCATGCGAACAACTGTACACGTACGCCTAAAATAGGTCAATGTGTGTGTTTGTCTGTCTCTGTCTGTCTGTCTGTCTGTCTGTCTGTCTGTCTTTTTCTTTTCCTTTCTCTGTTTCTCTGTTTCTCTTTCTTTCTTTCTCTCTCTCTCTCTCTCTCTCTCTCTCTCTCTCTCTCTCTCTCTCTCTCTCTCTCTCTCTCTCTCTCTCTCTCTCTCTCTCTCTCTCTCTCTTCTCTCTCTCTCTCTCTCTCTCTCTCTCTCTCTCTCTCTCTCTCTCTCTCTCTCTCTCTCTCTCTCTCTCTCTCTCTCTCTCTCTCTCTCTCTCTCTCTCTCTCTCTCTCTCTCTCTCTCTCTCTCTGTGTACGTTAAAAGTGTAAATAAATTTTATAAGTCAGCTGAAGAACTGTTAATAGACAGATGAAAACAAAGTTGCGTTATGTCAGCTTTGATGTTCAATATTAAAACGAATATTCATTTATTTGTCTTCGACGCAGGCTGTAAGTCGCACTAACCGCTTACTTATTAATATTTTATTTATTTCGCTGGGCGCCATTTTGCCGTAGATAGGTTGTTTACAAATGACGTCACACTGTATCAGCTTAAATAGCAGCTTAAACTGCAAATCAACTCTAACACGACACGCGTTACAAGTGTGCATATAAGTAGGCCTATGTATTAAATACATTTAATCCAAAGTTCGAATCGATTTAAAATGCTGAAAACAATGTAGAAGAAGATGATCTATGCAGTGATTTATCAACCACTGTTTGATGGTCCATTTCAGGCTTTTGTCTCATCGTCTGAATAATTATTATTGTACATGGGTGAATCGAGCAAGCCCATTAATTTCCATAAGACTACCTAATGGCGCTGTGTTTATTATGGGATTGGCGCTGCAGAGGCTATTATTTTAGACGAGGATTGGCCGCCTGCATTGTTTGTAGTTTGGCTGTAAATAACCGCCTTAGAATTAAATACAAAAAACCACAGTAAAATGCATGCATTGTTCATGGATTCACGCTGTTCAAGGAGTTTTGAAATGACAATGCCGCATTCTGATTGTCTTCGCGTACAATTGTCAACGCTAAATGCAGGCGTAGTTTTCCACGCATTCGCGAAGTCATCAATCTCCAAAGGAATCGATGCTATGAGTTTTGCAGCATTTATTAATAGTAAATGTCTAGTTAGAGCAGGGGTTCCCATTTTTCCCAACCTTTTCTGTGCCTCGCACCCTTTGGAAATATTTGATTTGCGCTCGCACCCCCTACAAAAGTCAAGTGAAACCAAATCGCACATACTCATCATTCCATTTCCTTCTTTTTGACATGATGAAAAATGAAGGGTTAATCTGCGAACAAGCAAGAGAAAAATATGAGCAGGAAAAATTTGTCAAATTTTTCCTGCCCATTGCGTCTTTCAAAATATGATGTCAATATGACATTACACTCAAAGCAAATATAATTACCTACAAATGCCGGCACACTGCAAGACACCAGTTGCACTACGATACAAATACTGCTAAGTAAGTATACACACATGCACACACAATTATTGCAGTTATTAATATCAAGTTCTGTTATAATAAAATGAAGGTGACCTCACCTTCAATGCAAACAATTTTTTGTAACGAGTTAATTTCGTGACATTTGTATAAACATGACGGATATTCTATCGGCCGATAAAAATGTTTACCTACTCTTTCTCGCACCCCCTGAAATGCCATCTCGCACCCCCTGGGGGTGCGGGCACCTCTGGTTGGGAACCTCTGAGTTAGAGTGACATCAAATGCTACGGTCTATACAACGATATATATATATATATATATATATATATATATATAAATTTTACATATACAGCGTGAGTGGAGAAAAGTGATCTTTGCTGTAACGAATAACGATTTTGAAATCTTGGAGGTCCTCTGATAAATGTGACGTCACTGTGAGAGTGTGGCGCAATTTGTTAACAACCTACCTACGGCGAAATGGCGCTTAGCGAATTAGATAAATATTAATAAGTAAGCGGCGAGTGCGCCTTACTGCCTGCTTCGAAGCCAAATGAATGAAAACATGTTTTTGAACATCAAAGCTGACATGGCGTAACTCGAACAGGCTACAGAGGTTTGACTCATGGGCAGCTAGTTAGTTTCAATTAGCGTCAGTAGGTATTCTTGTAGGGAATACGGGGTATAAAATTATGATCGTCTTTTTCAGGTAGCGTAAATTTATGCGGTCTCGCTCGGAGGTTGCGTCCACTGCTGCGGAGAGGAGGGAACAGGCCACGCAGCATATGATTGGAATCTCTCACAATAGCATGAAAAAGCCGTTCGTCTGACTTATTGGCCAATTGGTCGACACCATCAGCATCGTCAGGCAGGAATCCGTCGCGGGTTAGTCGCCTGAACAATAGGTCAATCCTGTCCTGGTGTGGCATTCTTCTGATTCAAGTTTTGACGCCTGGAACCTGACTCTTATTTTATTCGTACATTATTCATATCATATATAGGTAGTTTATTCTGTGGGATGCTCGATTGCCCTAATGTCAGCGTGTTAGATTGCTGACCAAGAGGTCTTGAGTTATAATCCACACCGGGACAGAAATATGATGCAAAATTTCTGCTCCACTGGCGCCCCCTAGCCAGCTCAGCTATAATGACTACACTGACTGTACAATGTCGGTAGGAAGATCAGATGGCAAGGACGAGGACTTGCCATTTGTTATGATCACCAAGGCTAAGAAAATGAAGTCGCTAGCACTTCATATCTATGACTGCCTCCTACGGTTAACTCTTTTCTTCTTCCTTCATTCTAAATCTGTTTCTTAAATCTGTAGGCATGCCGCTTAGAATATGATTATATAACCAGGGCTGTAGTGGTGAAATTTGAGGCGAGTACACGCTACCGGTGAGCAGCGGCGTCAGTAGGGCTGGTGTGACCCTACAAAAATGTGAAGACCTTTTTTTAGGAATTCGTCTAAGAAAAATTTCAGACTTTTTACCAATTCTCTGAAAATTTTCTGACTTTTTACGATTTCATCTCTGAAAAAGTTGATGACCTTTTTTAAAGTCATTCCCCTAAAAACCTTTCAAAACCTCTCTTTTTCCTCCAAATTTGATTGCTCAGTGGCTATCGGGTCTCTACAGAGGTAAGTATACGCTGTATGCCCGCGTATACCCTCGTCTAGAGCCCTGAGTATACGCTCTCAAATTTCTCTAGAGGTGAGCACTGAGTAGGCCTGTATACGCTGTATACCCGCGTATACCCTCGACTACAGCCCTGTATATAACATATATAAATACCAACTTGTCTGTATTTAGTAATATATACATGACAACTTGTAGCAGTATATATAATTACATATATTGTCTATATATATATGGTCACAGATGTCATATATATACTTATATATAGTACATAATGCAGACATGTGGGTGAGTGGTTTCCATTACGTCGCTCGCCGCACTCAGTATTCGTATTCGTACATGCATGTGTATTCTTGAAATCCTCTGAAAGCAGTTGTTGCAGCTGTCTGCTTCTTAATAACCGATGTTATCAATAATTGCTAAGCAGCATCAATATACAGCGAATGTACCCGTATACAAACTACTCGGCTATATGCAGTTTTTCGTATGTATTGTCGCTGTTGTGCGTTACAAATACATACATGTATATGGGCAGTTTGGAACAGCCCAAACAGTGGCGTAACAACCATATAACGAGGGTGGACAAAGTCCAGGGGCCCCCGAGGTCGAAAGGGCCCCCAAGCTTTCCTACTGCGCACCCTGTGTGACATTTTGCTTTAGTGCCCTATTATTTCATTTTCCTCCGAGCGCAGACATTTTTTAATTGGTTCATTGACATATTTGGTTCTGATGACATATATAGCCTACGCGTACGCCCTACGGTGTTCAAAAGTACCACATCAAGGCCCACCTAGGTCTGAGCTTCTCTGCAGCCTGAGGAATAGCCTGTATATATGATACATATGTACGTGTTGTCTATCTAGGTCGCCGAGGTCGGGGTATTTGACCCTAATCCACGCACAGTACAATGAAAACCCATGAGTCATATTCTCCCTTTTAGGCGCACATTACTGCACACACTTTACGGTATACGCATATCTCTCAGCTCCAGTGCTAAGCAATGTCTGTAATATTATCTGCCTAATTGTTCAATCTGTTTCTCGCTCTCTCACTATAGCTCGCTCTCTGTCTATGTCTCTCTCGTTTTCTCTCTCACTCGTTCTGTCTCTGTTGCAATCTGTCTCCTTGACAATGTCTCTCTAAAAGCCTTGTACCCTTTACACACTACACTGTCTACAACGACTGCAGTCTTCGTGCTCCTCAGCCTCACGTGAAAGTACAATACGTCTTTCTTGTTCAGAATACAGTCATTCGCTTACTTAAAAACGACTTCTAATTAAATTTTTAATCGACGGCTAAAGCTATCTTGAACCAGAGAAACTAAGACTCAACTGAAGGTATGGAACTTCTAATTTAGAATAGCAGTTCTGAACTTCTTGCTGCTCTGCTTTTGTAATTAGTATATAATATAAGTAATTATAATCTGTTTCACTTCGTGAAACATTACTAATGCCTTAAACCTTAAACGTTAGGCCTACGCTGTGAATCTGAATTTGCCTCGAGAGCAAAGATTCCACGGAGAGAAGTGATGCCACTGCATGGTTTGAAGCCAAACATGGAGAAATTTAAGTTCATATATTTATTATCATTTGGGAACAATTGTTACTGACAATTGACAGTGCATCTCGTGCACTTCAATCAGTCTATATATATAGACCTATCTACAGCAGCGCTACCAGACTTCTCTCTGTGGCATTTGACTTAACATGCGTGATTCATATGAATCTATCATTACTACAGCTACAGCAATCAGTCAGCTCTTTGTAAGATTAGGCTACGCCGAAGTTAGAAAGAGTCGCACAAATAAATTCTCTGGTGAACTGAACAGTGACGATCGAACCAGAAATAACTTTCAAGAGTGATGTATTTTTCGCTATTGTAGACAGCAATTCCTCAGCTTAAGAGTCGTTTTGAAGGGCAGTGTTTAGTTTCTGCAGCGTTTAGTTTTCTTTAGGCTATCCCAAATCTCTTCTGCACTTATCCGATGTTCATTTGGAATTAGCAGCAACAAAACTGCAACAAACATATTAATCGGACATCGGCCCCGATTTTTTGTCAGAGGCGCGGTCCTTCAGACGTGAGTTCAGCAAGGAACTCGAAACAACAAAAACTGTGTTGGACATACTGAAACTCATATTGGGCTTGGCTACAGTACTGCCTGTGTGCTTTTGACACTCTCCCAGACTATTGGGACTCCCAGTCACCGTTGCCAGTGCTCCTTCTCCAAGTTGAAACTTATAAAGACGTATCTTAGATCCACTACCTCACAGGACAGGCTTGATGGTCTTGCTCTTCTTGCGATCGAAAATCGAATGTGCAAAACAATTGAATATTGATGACTTGATAGACAAATTTGCTCATAGTAAAGCTAGAATAGCCAAATTCGTGAAGTAATTCTCTGAAGAACTGCAGAGATGGAGCGCTCAGCACTGGCGACGGTGACTGGGTGAGTGACAAACAGCACAAAGACATGTAGCCAATTCCGTGATATATAGATGACATGATATGAGAACTGCATACATTATATTAGGCCTAGGCCTACTGCAAGTGTACGTAGGCAATACATTTTTTTGTGTTCTTTTTTGTCTTGAACTATTAATGTGATTTGAAATATGGGTCATTAATGAGAACATTTAATACTCTTTTTTAATCTAACTGCAGTTTAAAATATAGCTATATCATTATTTTTACGTTTTAATGGGTAAGGGCCCCCATGCCAAGAATGTCCAAGGGCCCCCGGCTAGGTTGTTACGCCACTGAGCCCAAATTGATACATTTAGTTATATACATATATTATATATATAAATATATATGTATGTGTGTTGGCGGTATCTGACGATGTATATAAATTATTTAAACGAGCTCCTTTGAAATCAAAGATGTCGAAGAATTATAGGACTGTAAGGTCGTGAATTCTACGATACAGAAGATCCGTCTTCTGTATCGCATCTGATCTTCCTATATCCTCCAAGGCCACGGCATAGATTACTCTCCAGTGTCCTTGTAATTGCGCATCCATTATTCTACACTTACATGTAGAATCTAGACGACCAAAAACACGTCTGGTCTATGATACATGTGCCTTCAAAGGCAATTGAGTATTCTCTCTGAAGAATTCGTCTCCGATTATAAGTTTTCTTTAGCTAAATAATGGAGTCTATAAAGGAAGACGTGGGGACGCGGTGGTGTAGCGGTATTCTCTGTGCCTTGTAAACGGAGGGTCGCAGGTTCGAATCTACCTCAAGCCACTGCGCAAGATGCTCACCTACAATTGTCTGTGAGGAAGGCAACGGGAAACCACCTCACTCATCTCATCCACGGGTGGCATAAAGCCATCGTCATCATCATCATAACGAGGGAAAATGGAGGATAGACGGACGGACGGGTTGGGGTTAGAGTTAGGGATAGATGGGATGATAGACTGATGGACTGACGGATGGATAGACGGACGGACGGATGGATGGATGGATGGATGGATGGATGGGTAAATGGATGGGTGGGTGGATAAATGGATGGATGGATAAATGGATGGATGGATGGATGGATGGATGGATGGATGGATGGATGAAGGAACGTATGGATGGATCGGTGGATGGATGGATGGATGAAAGGACGGATGGATGGATGGATGAAGGGACGGATGGATGGATCGGTGGATAGATGGATGGATGCATGGATGGATGGATGGGTGGACGAGTGAACTGACGAACAGATGCAGTTGGATTGATACATGGACGGATGGATAGACAAATGAATGGACTGATGGATGGACGGACGGACGGATGAATGAATTAGATCCGTTGATCCCCATCCTATCGTTAGGAGCCAGTACAAAAACTACTGAGCCTAAACAAGCCTTTTTCTCGTCCAATTAGTCATAATCTTTGCTTTGATGTGTAAAGCTACTCTCATATGCCTTTCCATATATCTGACCTGGCTAAATCCACCTCAGATGACAAGCTCATGGCCTAGATCATAGACGCCTGTATAAGCGCTGCGCTATAGCCTAAATACATGTACAGGCGTCCATGCCTAGATTCGACACAAGGTATAAATAAAATAATCCCACTGTAAAGCTACTGTCAAAGTCCTTTTCTGTATCGTCTATATGTTCTTGAAGAATTGTCATACTGCGTCGTCCAAATTGTTCTAAGATAATCCCGGTTGGCATGATCACCGTTGCTATGGCGACTAACTGCGCTTTTCTTTCGACTATTTCTTCTTCTCTCACTCCTGCTGCTCCTATATTGTGTATTCTGCTCTATCGTCAGTTTGATCCTCGACCAAAGTCGATGCTTTGCTTCCGGACTTTCTCAGTGGGTGTTCTGGAATTTCTGGAATTCGATGCAATCTGTTATCATATGCCATTTAGGTTCTGACAAAAATTTCGTGTTTTCCGCATTGCTTATATCCAGGGAAGCCGTCAGTCTGTCGGCAGATCTGCCTGACCTTTCGTATCTGGAGTTTCCTAATCGAGTTTGCCTCGACATATGATTCCCACGACCAAGCAAGTTTTGAGATGAGATTTTTATTCTGGAGCTCAAAATTGGATCAATTTAAAACATCAATTACAGATATCGATTTTATTTCAAGGAGGTCATTGCAAATTATGATGTGTAGGCCTAGTGTAGGCATTTGGTGTGATATTTCGATGCAATTTTAGTTAGCCTTTTTAGCGCCGTCCTTCATAGTTCGAGAATTCGTGACTTTCGGTTTTAAAATTCGTTGATATTCCTGAATTTTTGGCCTATTTTCAAATTCGTAAAAATTTGTTGGGTCATTGTTGGACCTTATTTACATTGGCAACGGCGTTTTGCAAAAAATAGCAAATGTAATGACGTCATGATTTGTTTTGTTAAGTTTCTGCTTAGAATTTAATGTAGAATTCAATATAAAAGTGTATTATGTAACGAGTTAATTTAGTTAAAACCTAATTTCTCAAAGATAACAGAACGTGGACCGGAGTGGAAGTATGTAGTGACTTTGGAGGAGAAGGAAAAGGTAATCCGAAACTACGGTGTTGTTTCTGTGACAAGGAATTTGTTGGTTGTTCTGCCCGAATTTGGGATCATTCGCATGGGGAAAATACAGAAACCAGGGTCGAGTGGGAGCTGTGGGCTGTTCCTGACTCAGAATCGGAAGACGATGAAGAAGAAGAAGACACGGCTTAGTGAACGTTGCCAACCCTTAACCATGTTTGGTTGCAAGCTGTGTCAGTGACTGACTGGTCACACGGGAGCTGCGGCACTGGTGGTTTTTCGTTCTGCTGACTGACACTCGCAGTCGGTCACATCTGTGATAGAAATCGAAGTTCAAGACTCCAAGTAGAACAGTAACTGAATATCAGTGCTGTTGTGTTGCTAGTCACCTATCTTTTTTCGAGTTGCTTGATTGATTGCCTATGACATTGACATAGGCCTATACTTGCTTAAAAAGTTGAAAAGTAAACAAATAATAAATTTCGTTGCCAGTTTTAAAATACGTGAAATATTAAAATTCGTAAAATTCGTAAAATGCAAATTCTTGAACTATGCCTTCCTTTACCATGGTCCTTGCATGCTTGGTTGTCTAGCCGTATATATAGCACATTTTAGACAACAGCTAACCCTATATGTGGATGCCCTACAGAGTCTGAAAAATCAACGTGCAAGAAAAATGGACCCAGAATTCCAGTACGCATACATACCATAGGTTCAAAATTGTTCTTTTTTTCATTTTTGCACAATGTATGATGAATATTCTGAGTGTAAACTTCAGGCTACACAACCCTACTATTGACATAACTACTGTTTTTCACTTGTCAAGCGGTTTTCACCAAACTATTCAGCACTTTCGGCCCAGTTCAATGTTATATTATACCGATTATAGAATTTTTCTGACTTTGCGAAGTTTTCTCAGACAGGATCATATCCGGACAGCAACTATCAATAAGTTGACATAGTCTGCTTTTCTTAAATTGTACATATAATATAATATATTCAGACATGCCAGATAACAATGTTTTCGCGGCTTTACGGAGACTTCTGTTTAAGATGCTCTGTAGAAATGACAGTCTAATACATATATTTGGCTAGGAAAGTAACTGCCTGCCAATTTCTTCGGATGCACGATGACATGAATCGCTAACACAGTAACTCTGCGGTGGAATGCATCAGTAGTTACACGCTGCCATTTTCTCATGAGGTTTCGGTATGAACCCGACGCTTGACAACCTGAAACTGTCAGGACGAGGTGCAGGTTTCGTTCCTCATTCATAATACATGTACAGGTTAAAGTAATTCATTTCCACTGACACCCCGTCGAAAACCGTCTTCCATCGATCACTGGTGAAGGCATTAAACCTTGAGCCATGATACTAAATAAACCATAACCTGCCAATAGAACCATTCTGAGAGGCTGCAAGATTGTCGTCATAACTAAGCCTCTTCCACAGTGCCACGGCATTGTTTAACGTCATCAAAGTCAACGAAATTGAAATCTATGGCCGAGCGTATAACAGAATCATGAAGACGACGCTCGAAGATAATTCCATTATATGTCCTCCGTCCGACTATGAAATTCGTCGGCCGCTCCTCAGGAGACTGCTTGTAAATGTCAAACAAAATATGTAGCTACTTCGTAAAGGACTCGTAACGGCCACCAGGCTTTTGTCGTGTCTTGCGGCTAAAGAAATTAACTCCAGCGAGAGATGGCTGTAAGAACTGTGGAAAGTATCAGACAATCCGAACAACAAACAGATTCTGTGGCATGCATTCAATGTCCGGAGTGTGGAAAGTTCACGCAAGTCCACAACTCGTTCATCGGTTAACGTAACTGTCCGGCCAGTGATCGATCAAATCTAACCCTATACACTGCAGTGTCATTCAATTTAGTTTAAAATATTCTGATTGAAATCAATTGCATCCATCTATCATCACCGCCACCACGTGGAATACAACCAACACCACGAACACCAACGATACCACCACCACCACCACCACCACCACCACCACCACCACCACCACCACCACCACCACCACTACCATCGCCACCAACAACACCACTAAAGTTGCGCGTGGATCAACACGAAAACACCGCACACTGTCCTGCATTGGTATATCTCCCTCTGGGAAGTCTTCCTGTAAACATTCGCACCATTTCTCTTACCGTTCTCTTCGTTTCTTAAGAAGCACCTGCATAAATCCCTTTGACAGTCATGTTGACAATTCTGTTGAGGCTCTTTAAATGCGCTATATAAAAGTCCAGATACACAATATAGGCCTACGTAGACACACAGTCATCGTAAACATTCTCCGCTCCGCAACGTTGCATTTCTGACACCGCGTTGCCAGACTAAATATAATAATATAATATAATATAATATAATATAATATAATATAATATAATATAATATAATATAATATAATATAATATAATATAATATAATATAATATAATATAATATAATATAATATAATATAATATAATATAATATAATATAATATAATATAATATAATATAATATAATATAATATAATATAATGTAATATAATATAATATAATATAATATAATATAATATAGGATCGCTGCCTTAGTATGGCGAAGTTGTCAGGGCCCTGTCCCTGCTTACCTTTGAGAGCTTTGCTGCACAGTTTCAGGTGCCCAATGCCGAAGTTCCCTCCACTCAGCAGGAAAAGGAGTACTTTTAGTTCCATTTGCTCGTTCCACGACTATGCAAAGTCGAGCTTTTTCAGTGGTAGGCCCGGTAGTCTGGAATAAACTTCCCTTAGAGCTCCGCATGTGCCCTGGGGTCACCTCTGCATGGCCTATTTCTTGCAAATCTTAGAACTGTCTTATATGACCGTGCTGGTGTCGGGAGCGCCTCTGAGTAGTTCCCTTGAAGGGGCGCTATATAAATCTTCGAATGAATGAATAACCTGACCTGCTTAAATTCAATCTAATATTCTCTAATCTTATTTAACTTAACCTAGCAAATCTAATTCAACCCAGATATATGACAGAGTCATTGCGTCAGTGGCGCATACACCTACAGTTGAGCCAAAGAAAACTATACAAGTATATCGAAGACTTTCTTTCTCTACATTTCCTCAGTTCGTTGTAAAGGTGCAAAGAGATCTTTTTTGCTCTGATCAGTGACTCAATCCTCTTGCTTGCTAGAAGGCTTTAAGAGCCATTAGTCGCTCGTTCGATAGGTTTTTCGTGATGACGAATCGAAAAGCCTCTAATAAGATTGTCTTACCGGCGGCGAGGAGAAGCTTGGCGCACTTGGTTCTGCCCTGGATTGCGGCTTTCATGAGTGCAGTGAAGCCGAGTTTGTTGCATTGATCGATGCAGACGCGACGAAAGTGTCGCAGAAGGAAACTGACAACATCGTCGTGACCTGATTAAACAGACAGAGAAACGAAAAACATGCAGCGAAACACAAAGGAAATGAAGCAGACAAATGGATATGCTAATTAGTGCTTTAATTAAGTAAAATAAATCATTTGGTCGTTGTGCAGATATGAAGAACACACAATGAACCACTGTCTGGATACAGTGGATGATATGATACGCTTCTCGTGAGGTACCAAAATGCGATATATGAAGTGTCCTGATGCATACATACATACATGCAATCATACAAACACACATACACACATACATACATACAACATAAATACATACAAACTTACATACATACAGACAAACAAACATACATACATACATACAAACTTACATGCATACAGACAAACATACATACATACAATACATAATTATACACAAACATACATACATACAAACTTACATGCACATATACATACATACAAATATACATACAAACATACATACAAACAAACAAACAAACATACATACATACATACATACATACATACATACATACATACATACATACATACATACATACATACATACATACATACATACATACATACATACATACAAACATGCATACATACATACAAACTTACATACATACATACAAACTTACATACATACATACATACAGAAACATACATACATACAATACAATAAATACATACATACAATAGTACCTGTCTGTCGATTGTCCATATGTATGCATGTAATTTTTTTTATTAATTTGCAGCTTCTAGAACGTACAAGGCCTCAACCGATGGAGCTTCAAACTATGCTTTCATTCAGCTCAACATCCATCACCAGATCACTTGACCAAAAGGGAGACAGGCTGTGTTCGATAAGCAATTTGAAAAAGATAATTGGGGAACGCATTGCCACAAATACCTGAGCAGAACGAATGGGATCAGAGATGGAATTCCAGTTCAGCAACCGATAGAGATCGCTCATCAGAACAGTTCTAGTTTTTTTGCATGACAGTGAACGGCAATCAGATGACGTTGTTGAACATTAATAACACCGAGGGACAAGGAATGATTTTAAATACTGCAGTTGGCTAAAGTTCAGTGTTTTATAGACCACAGCCCCGTGTTGAAAGAAATTGTTTGCTGAACAGGAAGCCAATGCAATTATTTAAATTACGGAGGTTATATGATCATATTTTATGTATTATTTATGACTACAACCAAATAATTTTGAATTCTCTATAGCTTTTGCAAATATGACTTTATAATGTCAGTCAGAAGAGAGTGACAGCAATCTACTGAATATCATTTTTGTATTCGCCTGAGATATCATAGCAGATACTGGGATAAGACGTCCAGATCTGTGTAAGGCACGATCATGCATTTACTACGAGTCTACGACCTACAATAACAATGACACCGTCGGTGAAAGGCATACAGTAGAGTGAAATAGAGCACCAAAGAGCTCAGGCTTCTCTGGTGCCTGGTTTCAGAAATAACAGATTTAAACCAAACCTATGAATCAAAACGAGTTATCAAGACAACCAGAGAATGGTCTTTGTGATGTTTATGGAAGGTATTTCAAGTTAAAACCTTTCAACGTATACAGAAATGAAGAGTAATAGCTCTTTATATCAGCATGGACTTTAATGTCACCCATAATAACTGTTTCAGAAGGGGAATAAATCAAATATACAATAAGTGACTGAAATTCACGCATAGACAGTCAAAGCGAGAGATGGAGGCCAATAAATGTTCACATGCAAGGCCTGCTTTTTCCAGAAATGGCGGAAGCAGTAGGTTCTCAAATGGCTTGGGCGATGGAAAAGGTAAAAATGATTTTCCGCAGATTATGACTTAAATAGGAAAGCTAGTTCTTCACCTTACACTGCACCGATATTCATTTTAGAATAAAGTAAGATTAAATATGAATGCCAATTTATTACTAGGTTGAAGCCAAGTCTCACATAAGAACAAGTATATGTATTGTATTGTATTGCATCTAAACATTTATAAAGCGCCTCTCACAGAGGCGCTTCCAGTGCGAAAGACCCAGTGAATAGAAAGTGGTTTTAAGACAGCGGAACGAGGCACTTGGGCCACCAGCTAATAAAGAGGCTCGTGTCAATGGAGGGAGTTGATTCCATAGAGCAGGATCAATGCAAGAAAAGGCTCGAGTTTTGGCCATAGTGGTCCTGGCTCGTGGTACAAGAAGATCATGGCGATTAAGCGATCGCAGTGGACGGAGGGAAGTAGCTGAAACTGGCAGACGAACAAGGTCACAGAGGTACTTGGGTGCTAAGCCTGTATAGGACCGAAGGACTAAACTTTCACTAAAGTGAGAACCTTAAGCTGAATCCGAGCAGTAAGGGGAAGCCAATGAAGATGATCGAACATGAAAGAGGAAATATGAGACCAGCGAGGAAGTCGGGCTATTAATCTGGCCGCAGCTTTTAAAACAGTCTGGAGGGGGAAAGGCAGACTTTTGGCAGCCCAATGAAAAGAGAATTACAGTAGTCAATTGTGGAGCAGATGAAGGCGTGAATGATGGTGGTAAAAACGGAGAAGACAGAGCGTCGGATTGCTCTAAGCCGTCAGGTGAAAGTAAGAAGAATGGGTAAGATTGGCAATGTGTTCAGAAAAGGTGAGCGTATACTGTCAAGGACAACACCAAGGTCACGAACACTACAGAGAAAAGTGAATGACGGGAATATGTAAGGAGTACTCGTACTGTGCAGTCTGAGCTGCACATGTACTCCGGATAGAACAAATGTTTTCATGGTTTAGAACCTGACTGGTTCTGGATTTGTCTCAATATAACCTAAAGAAGCAAATATCATTGCAGCACTTGACGGCTTGTAGAACGTATTCACCACGAATCTGGAGTGAAACTGAAGACAAAGCATTTAGTGCGCAATGAAAAGATGATAATAATAAGACTTAAATTGAATGCATGCGTCTGACCTCGCTCTTGAAATGGACGCACATTTTCTAAGTTGTAGGCAATCAAAATAGATTGGGCTCAAGTGAAAAAGCTGCGTTTGAAACGAATTTTGAATGTCCCTGCTCCAATCGATGAAATACACAAAATAAAGAGGGAGCATATGAAAATTCAGAGACCCAGTAGCTTTGCAAACATGTTCTGAAATAAGAAACACCCGAAGTCATGTGGCCCATTTCATTTGGGCAAAATTATAGAAAACAACTTCCGATGGACTCGAATCACGCAACAAGTATGAAGACGTGACCTATTTTAGTGCAGAAGATTAGCATCTTTAGCTCAAGGGCAACTCGTGAGCACAGGAAGCTGAAGTATGCCAGCCGTGTTAGTCTGGACCTATACCAAACCAATTGTACAGTAGTGGAGGGAACTTGTTGCACGTAACGAGGCCGACCTGGCAGACGAGACACTGTGGGCGATAACACAGTGAATCTGTCCGTGCCGAAACAGTCACGAAAAGAACATAAAAAGAACAAAAACGAGGAATAATAAAATCTTATTTCGGTAGAGATAAAAGTCAACAAGTCAACTTTAAATTGAAAATATAAGTGTAAAGGTAAATATTAATTTATTTAGAAGCATGACAACATTTAAAACCAACCAATCCTGCCTAATCAAGGAATGCTGTCATTAAGTGTATTTAGCTCTCTCTGTCTCTGTCTGTCTGTCTGTCTGTCTGTCTGTCTGTCTGTCTCTCTTTTTTCTCTCTCTCTCTTTCTCGCTCACTCACTCACTCTCTCTATATATATAATATATATATAATATATATATGTATATATTAGGGTGTCCCAAAAATAGTTTTTGCTGAATTTTTATATGCAGTCCCTCTGAAAAGTTTCTTTATGGTCCCATAATAACACCTTTAAAATTTTATGACATTTAAAATATATTTAGGGGTCCCCAAGACCCTCAAATTTTCCCCATTTTGCCATAATTTGCGCCCGACGTGTCCATTGTCTAAACGGTTTTAGACTTGAATCTTGGATCCCATGATAACATGTTAAACACCATTGGAAAGCACTTAAATAGTAGAATCTACAAGTATGTAACTTTATTGGATATTATATGCATGGTTTTACGATCAAATAGTACACAAATTAAAGAAAATTTAAGATTTTTTGACTTTTGCAATATCAGTTATTACCACTAATAGTTAGGAGCAATCATCAGAACAAATCTTTTATATTGCAACAAGCCCTGGTTTCAGCTCCTCCATACCTTCATATGGCATGTGTGAATGAGAGTGCTGAACGTTTTGTTGCCCTTATACAGTATGTATACAGTATGTAACAGTATGTTCAACAATAACGAAGAACAGAAGCAGTTTCTTCTACAACTTGTTGAAGTTGTTGACATAGGCAAGACTTTTCTAAGTGCAATCATGTAGATATGTAGAATGTGGATTGTAGAAATGAAGAATTAAGCAGCTGAAGGTGTAATCAATGATGAAGAATAAGCATTCCACATTCTACATATCTACATGATTGCACTTAGAAAAGTCTTGCCTATGTCAACAACTTCAACAAGTTGTAGAAGAAACTGTTTCTGTTCTTCGTTATTGTTGAACATACTGTTACATACTGTATACATACTGTATAAGGGCAACAAAACGTTCAGCACTCTCATTCACACATGCCAAGTTATTAACAAATCCACAAACGATCTTATATGATTGGCTTTCGAGCAACTCTGCAACTGGAATATCGAGAAAACTGCCGTCGATGGCGTTAGCTCGGAAGAAGCTTCGAGAAATAGATAATTCCGTTATTGTGCGGGGAAGAGACTGAACCACATGCAATCCTCGATCATCTTTCATTGATTGAGATAAGCTGTGCTTTCTCTTCAGAAGACAGATGCTGAGAGAAGAGACAGGGGTTCGCTAGCTCTTGGCTTAGGTACCAAGAATGACGCTGTATCATCTTCAGTCCTGTGTCTACAGAGCAGCAGCATCAAGCATCAGCAGTGACTCGACATGAGAACCACGAGTGGTTGTAGATGTTGACTACAAATCTGTTGAAACGTTAGATGCCCTGTAATTCACAGGCCATCAACTAGATAACAGATTCGTTTTCATCAAAAGGGCTTGGGTTTATGGCGGAGCCGGTCGGACCATTTATCTCTAAATCAGTTGAAGAACAGAATGTCAGGCCCAGTTGATGGACAAACTTTATTAAGGCACAATACGAATGCATTAGACAACAGGACCTCAAACATTTCATGTCGACAAGCCATCCACAGCAGATTATGACTGATGGCTGTCTCTAGAAGAGTGCAGGCTCCATTCACTTTGCTGGTGTTTGAGGCCGTTGTGTCAAAGTACATGCTGATAGCAAATCGTGCTGCCATGACTTCAAAAGGTCCAGAACTGCTATCACTGCTGCCTGTCCTGACTCAGAGGCCAACTTTGGCACACCCAGAAGAATTAGTACTTCCATCAACTAGAGAAGAAATCAGGACTGCCATTCTGTCCACTTTGTCCACGTCTACTGCAGTGGTGTCATAGATAGCAGCTTGCCTCTCAGCGCACGACAGATTTACAGGCTTGAAAGTCATCCTTGGTTTGCTTGGCCTCTTCACTACGAAAATGTTTTGTTGACGGTGAATGGTACCTTAGAAAGCACTGCTGAAGATGTTGAGCAGCCTATTTCGTTGACTAGAGAAGCTAGGATCGTCATGAATAATATTATTGGGAAATTTATGTAAAACTATTGCAAAATACAAGTGAAGCCAAGAAATCTCGATTTTGCATGTTTTCTGTCTTCTTAATACTTGAAACTATATTCGTATATGCAATAAGGTTATATTATGTTGACATTGTTTGTATGTTGTACCATTTAAGAGCTTCTAATGGTACTAAGCTTGTTATTATGGGATCAAAGTCTGATCCTATGGCAATTTTCAGCCTCAGAGACATCATACGTACTTTAGGAAAAACTACCCTAATTCTGAGAGCCTTGGGGGACCCCTAAATATTTTTAAAATGTCATAAAATTTTGCAGGTGTACTTATGGGATCATAAAGAAACTTTTTAGAGGGACTGCGTCATAAGTTTCAAAAAAACCTTTTTTTTTCTTGTTTGTGTTGGGACACCCTAGTATATATATATATATATATATATATATATATATATATATATGACGCACATTGCCCTGTAGTCCAACACCGATACAGTTCTGTAAGTGGAAAAGAATTACATGCTGAAATACTTCTAAGTCATATGTATACAATATTGTGTGTTGGCCAAATGTATACATATATAGGTTGCTAATAAGTTAATAGAAAGAGGGAGATACAGGCAGAGAGAGAGAGACAGACAGACAGACAGAGAAAGTGAGAGGAGGGTTTTGAAATCCAATGTAGGTTGTATGTGTGTATGTGTGAATAATCTCTGACTTATCGGATATATATAGACCTGGCTTCTCTAAAAGACTGACTACGGTTTCAAGCTACCTTCGATTGATGCCTTGTACATCATAATAGCGGCGCTATAGAAGTCATTAGATTAGATAGATTAGATATGCATGTATGTATATATATGCATATATATATATATATGTATGCGTGCATGCACGTATAATCGTATATATATATATATAGTTATGCATGAATGTATGTGTGTAGGAGACTGTAGAGTTGGGTGCTTGAGGAGAATTGGCGCCACGGTCGTCAAGTGTTTGCATTCCAGACCACCAAACAAGGCGTGTCCATTATCTGAGCTCTCACCTCGGCTTTCTTTTTACTCTCCTTCGGCCTCCACAATGCCCTGTTTTCCCTGAGTGGCTCGTGAATAGGCTGATGCCCTGCGCTTGGCCTTCGAGCGTCGCTTTAGAAGTTTGGAGATTAAGATTACGATTATATCCAGAGTTGCCCGATTGTAAAGCATTTATCACCCAGACTTGGTATTGTAGATTTTCTGCCTGGCACTTCGACGAAGAGTGACTTGTAGAAATATTATGTAGCTACTAGATTGTAGCCTTAGCCTAACTAGACATGGAAATAGATAGTTTTACTGTACAGACCGTATGGCCTCGACTCAGCTCATTTTTCAATAAATTGATCGGGTGAGATCCTTCACCTCCGTTGTCCATTTGAATGGGTGCCACGCCATTTAAGGTGTACGGATCGTGCTATCCCGAGATTCAAATCTCTTAAATTAACGACAATCGGGAGTCGAACCGGCTTCATCACGCAGGGAAGCGCATGGGACGTACGCTGTGAACCAGTGTAGCTATCCTGGTCAGTGGAAGGCGTAGGTGTCAGCCACTCCCTGACAGTAACTACGTCTGTCAACCGATCTTATGGGTCGTCTGCTTCTGATCGTAAACGAAAGTCGAGGTAAACAATGAACGGTTTGTTAGTGAAAACATCGAGTGTTTCGTCAACTTGCCACTGGTACTTCCTGTGAGACCGGTCGCCTGATGAACTCTCTCCTCACTCAGCTCTGTCTTCCTATGCTCGTTGCCCACCTCTCTCTCTGTGTCTCTCTGTGTCTCTCTATGTATCTCTCTGTCTCTCTGTCTCTATCTCTCTGTCTGGCACTCTCTGTCTCTCACTCTGTCTGTCTGTCTATCTGTCTGTCTCTCTCGCACACACTCACACACACACACACACGCATTCTCTCCCTCTGTGCGTCAATTTACGAACGAGCGCTTGGTTACCATCCTATTCCTCTACATATCTATGCATGTATGTATGCTTGTACACATGACACTGTATGCATGTATGTATGTAGGTATGTATGCTTGTTTACATATGATGTATATATGCATGTATGTATGTACGCATGTATGTATGCATGTATTCATGCATGCTTGTGTGTATGCATATACTTATGCGTGAATGTGTGTGTCATGTACCTGTCTGTTATTCGCATGTTTCGTAGCTACACTGTTGTCTCCGTGAACTAATGATGATGCTGACGACAACGACAACGATAATAGCCTATGGTGATGATGATGATGATGATGATGATGATGATGATGATGATGATGACGATGATGATGATGACGATGACGATGATGATGATGATGATGATGATGAAGTTGATGATGATGATGATGATGATGATGATGATGATGGTGGTGGTGATGATGATGATGAAGTTGATGATGATGATGATGATGACGATGATGATGATGACGATGACGATGATGATGATGATGATGATGATGAAGTTGATGATGATGATGATGATGATGATGATGATGATGGTGGTGGTGGTGATGATGATGATGAAGTTGATGATGATGATGATGATGATGATGATGATGATGATGATGATGATGATGGTGGTGGTGATGATGATGATGAAGTTGATGATGATGATGATGATGATGATGATGATGATGATGATGATGATGATGATGATGATGATGGTGGTGGTGATGATGATGACGACGACGACGATGATGATGATGATGATGATGATGATGATGATGATGATGATGATGATGATGATGATGATGATGATGATGATGGAGAGTAGGAGGAGGATGTTGATGATGATAGTTACTTATAGACTGCTAGAGAAATCTCAAACCGTCAACACGAGGACGCAGGGGTTCTTTAACTTCCATTGTGACGCTTCGTAATGACTCTTTCATTACACTTTTCATTTAACAGTTTGTATGCTAGGCAGAATTCGATATAGACAGCAGCTTGATGGCCTCCTTTAGAGATTTGAATCTCGGGCAAGCATGGTCTGTACTGGGGACCTTAAATGTTGTGGCAGACATTTAAAATGGCAGCGGTGGTGAAGGATCTCAATTCAGTGGATAATGAGCGGGGTCGAGGTTATACGGTGCGATAGAAAAACGTTTTCATTTACATTTTGTTACAAGTGGTTTTGCCAGTGGAAGTGGAAGCCTTGTCCATGCATCCACGAGGTTTCCAGGGTTCCATTCATCTGCAGGCTGACTGCCTCTAGTGCTCTAGACTTGGGAAGAGTTTAATGAAGGCCATCTGTTTGCATGAACAATGAACGCCATCAATGGCATTCATCTGATGCGTACGCAAACCCTCGCTTGACGACGAATTCCTCCCTTGTTGGCTGGATTCAAGATGACCGCGTCGTTTATTGGCTGCTGCAGCTGCTGCAATGTTACCATAACAACGAACGCAGCAGTCATCCTCCGCCATTCTCCTGTCAATCGTTCCACTCACCCTGACTTAAAGTTGGTGTCTGATGACTAATGTGGCAGAGACATAATTTGTCTATTTTAAGCACTTGATTGATTATTGTTTGTGCACGCCTTCAACGTAACCGTACTGCATTACAGTGTAATGGTAAATGCAAATTTATATAGCACCACTTCAAGAGAGACTTATCAGAGGCGCATTGCGCTCAATTATAACATTGCATTGCAATGTACACCATAGTATTGCTGCATATTGTACTGCATTGCACTACGGTCTATAGTATAGCTTTGTATTGTATTTTATCAGTTTGTAGTGTATCGTATTGTATCGGTTTGTCACAGGTGGCATTGTAGAGTGTATTATCTCCTATTGCAGACAATCTACGCCTCAAGAGTCGTTCCTAACCACGCTTGTATCTGCAGTTATGCAGACATTACTTTCACGAGTAGGTTCGTGGGGAACAAACGGCCGAAGATTTAAAGCGATGTCACCAGCGAGCACAAAGAAGCATTGATGCTGGAACGTCAACATTTGACTGCGCAATTGTAAGACGATTTAAGCGTTAGGCTTTGAGCTTCGAAGAATCAGTTATTACATTTGGTCTGCTGTCTTCCTCTTCAGACGATGGTTTCTTCCTCGCGTTTACTTACTCGCCAAAGGTCAACCACAACAGCAACACTAATAATTCATTAATAATAAGTAAAAATGATAATACATTCACAAGGAAGCATGATAAATGTATGCTTTAGTATATAGCGTTGCTTGACGCCGCCTCTGATCTCGAAGACTCTGATCTTGGAGTTTCTGATCTCGAAGACTCTGATCTTGAAGTCCCTGATCTTGGCAGACTCTGACCTTGACCGAATCTGATCTTGAAGACTCTGATCTTGGAGTTTCTGATCTTCAAGACTTTGATCTTGAAGTTTCTGATCTTCGAGACTCTGATCTCGAAGACTTTGATCTTGAAGTCCCTGATCTTGGCCGACTCTGACCTTGACCGAATCTGATCTTGAAGATCTTGGAGTTTCTGATCTTCAAGACTCTGATCTCGAAGACTCTGATCTTGAAGTCCCTGATCTTGGCCGACTCTGACCTTGACCGAATCTGATCTCGAAGACTCTGATCTTGGAGTCTCTGATCTTGACCAACTCTGATTTTGGAGACTCTAATCTTGAATGACTTTGACCTTGACCGATTCTGATCTTGACCAACTCTGATTTTGGAGACTCTAATCTTGAATGACTCTGACCTTGACCGATTCTGATCCTTGAGACTTTGATCTTGGCCGACATGACATTACTCCAAGATCAGTCTCCAAGATCAGAATCGGTCACGGTCAGGCTTGAGCGACTCTGATCTTGGATACTGATCTTGGAAGACTGTGCTCTGGAATGACTCTGCTCTTGACTGGTTCCATGATGGCTATCGTTTTAACTTTAAATTAAACTTAACATTAAATTTCCGTTTAATAAGCCATGTGACATTGAATAGAATCTTTGTTGACGCCACTATTTAATTAAAGAAGAATTCTTACCACAATGATCTTTCGATAAACTGTCGACGTCGTATTTTTGGTTCAGCCGAAAGGTCCTGAAACCTCATGCATAGGTAAAGAAAGTCCATGAGCGACTACAGTATTTAGCCCTATCGTGAGTCTTCAGATGAAAAGTATATATACATACATACATACATACATACATACATACATACATACATACATACATACATACATACATACATACATACATACATACATACATACATACATACATACATACATACATACATACATACATACATACATACATACATACATACATACATACATACATACATACATACATACATACATACATACATACATACATTCAAAGTCAGTCCTTTGACCCTTTAGGCCCGTAGGATGAAGCTATCGATCCAGTCAAGAGGATCTTGTGTGATTATATAAGGGTCTAGAATGCAAGTGCGAGTATGTATACATACATACATATATACATACATACATACATACATACATACATACATACATACATACATACATACATACATACATACATACATACGTATACATACATACATACATACATTCGTTCACTCATTCATTCGGATAATTTACGTATGGAACGTCTCTTCAAAATATCTACTCAGAGGCACTTTCAGCCTATAATCTCAGAAACTGTTGATTGCATAAATTATCTCCTTAGTTAGTGATAAGTATTATAAATATATATATATATATAATATATATATATATATATATATATATATATATATATATATACAGGGCCTAGGACAGGATTTGAAGGCCCAGGGCCACAACTAATTTTCAAGGCCTTTTTCAATTAAAAATAATAAATTTTGTGATATAATTTTTTTTTTAAATTTAATAAACAGGATTTAGTTTATAAAATATCTTTTAAAAACTCAACAGAAAGGTTCAAATCATCCTTCGCATCTTCAAAGCTACAAATTTTTCGATAATGCTTTGATAATTTAAAGTTCTAGCGATATCAGAATTAATGCTTAACAACATAGCCAATCCATTAAGACGCTGCTGACCCATCGTGGAACGAGGTAGTTCTTAGTTCTTTTCTGGTTACTGAATGATAATAATAATAATAATATTTATTCTTTAATTAAGCGCCTGCAAACGCACTGCGCTGTACATGTACATGTTATGCGATAAACCTTAATTACTAACAGAACAGACACCCTGCAATAGTAGTATAAATACTAAGCTTTTGGCTCATTAGCTAATTACCTAATTACCCAATTACCTAATTAATTAATTAATTAATTAATTAATTAGCCATTTCTGTGGTTATCAGATGAGCGAAAGTGATCTGTTGACGCGTCGTGGCTTTGAAAAATGACCTGGTAACGGTAATGTGTGTGCGTGCTAGTGTTTTGTTTGCGTTGTCTGTCAAAAATAAAAAAAATAAAAAAAATAATGGTTTAAGGTGGGATTGGATCCCGCGACGTGCGGTCACAAGGCGCCGACCTAAACCACTGGACCACCCATGTCATCGGTACGTGTTATATTATATTTGCCTTATAATAGTGTCTGTAGAGAAATATTAGTAAATATTAGCGTATTACTTAATATGCTGTTTAAATATGTTAGTTTATACAAGTTTATACAACATATTATGTTTATGTGTTGTGTTATAATATTAAAATGCCTCCTCTAGAAGGTTGAAAAACGTTCGCTTGATGTCGCCACGTTCTTTCTTGCGAACGCACAACGCCGGGCGTATGGTCTATTCGTGGGTTCAATGGTCTGCGACGACATCGAAAGGTCTTAACAGCACTTGAATGGTCTTTAGGGCGTTGAACGGACTGTTCGTCGACGCAACGTTTGCGCGTCGATGAACGAACGGTCTTGAGCGGGACCGAAAACGTAGCGCTTGCGTATTGAAATAATTGTAATTGCATCATAGGCCTACATAGAAATCGCATCAGCGTACTGAAATGTTACATCATCTTTTGAAATCGCACTTGTAAGCGTTGTGAAATGTAATAATAATAATAATAATATTTATTCTTTAATTAAGCGCCTGCAAATTCACTGCGCTGTACAAGTACATGTTATGCGATAAATCTTAACTACTAGGCCTAACAGAACAGACAGCCTGCAATATATATATATATATATATTATTTCGTTTATTATGAATCAAAGTTAACAAATCGCAACTTCTTACAGAAAGAGCTCTTCCTCCTACCCTCCATTCGTTGTCATCCTCCTTCCCTCCACTCGCTCTCTTATTATATGGGTTCTATGTGGGAAATATGGGTTCTAATGTGGGCAATATTGATCTTACATGGAAATATGGACCTTACATGGGAATATGGACCTTACATGGCAATATGGGTACCATATTGGAAATATAGGTCCTTACATGGTAATATGGGCCTTACATGGGAATATGGACCTTACATGGCAATATGGGTACCATATTGGAAATATAGGTCCTTACATGGTAATTTGGGCCTTACATGGGAATATGGACCTTACATGGGAATATGGACCTTACATAGCAATATGGGGACCATATTGGAAATATAGGTCCTTACATGGAAATATGGGCCTTACATGGCAATATGGACCTAACATGGCAATATGGGTTCTATGTGGGCAATATGGGTTCTATGTGGACAATATGGACCTTACATGTAAATATGGACCTTACATGGCAATATGGGTTCTATATGGGAAATATTGGTCCTATGTGGGCAATATGGGTCCCATGTGGGCAATATGGGTTCTATGTGGGCAATATGCGTTCTATGTGGGAAATATATGGGTTCAATGTGGGCAATATTGGTCTTATATGGAAATATTCATGTCAGTACTGGTGGTGGTAGTAGTAATAGTATACTTGACATCGACCTCGAAAATGACCTTGACCTCAAATTTGACCTTGACCTGAAATTTGACCTTGACCTTGAAAATGTCTTATAACGGTACCTAGCCCCGATTTATGTATCGTATACGTACAACTGCATGACTTCTACTCCTACCACAGTGTGACTGGGATTGCTTGTTACAGAAAGTCTGTAATACTGGTACGCAGTCGGAGTCGTTGAAACATTAAAAAATGAAGGAGCAGGATCTGTGTTTAATAATGCCTGCGTCGATCTTAGTAATTCCGTAAACGTTGATCCATCGTTACTTCCGTTTAAAATCCAGTTTGTTATCTGGTACGTGCCTCTGTTGCGTCTTATCGCTTTCAACGCAATTCTCCAAATTTTAACAGGCTCAGGACATTTTATCTGCAGCCAGACATTTAATATTGATCTACTATCCGCAATCCATGTTCCATTGGAACCATCTGCATTTAGACTATTGAAAGCTCCATACGCTTGATACTTGTCAGTAACAATTGAACTAGCACTTGCGATAAAGCCGCTAACACTTTCGTCAGCCTCCAAAATAGGTATGTATCCGATATGACACTTTTTAAGAGCATTATTATCCGCTCTATTAAGAGCGTTATCTACATAATTTTTAGTGGAGGCATCTTGAGGATTAACGGGGTCTTTTAAATCGGTTATAGATTTTTGTCTCATAACGAAATCTTGGTAAACATCGATTTTATGGTTACTGGACGACTTACCGAATCGTATTATATTTTCCGTTCCCACTTTGCATAGAAACCCTTCGATCGATTGCAACGTTATAGGTTGGTTTAAATAACCTTCTATTTTGTTTAACAGATTACCCAAGATCAAAGCAAACAGTTTGTTTCCGCGTAGATCCTTACAACCTATATTACGTTGACGATCCGAGCCCACACTTAAAAATAGATTTCCGGTCATGACGTCACCAGTCTTAGAAACTTTATTCATACCGCTATTAATATCTACGTAATTTTTGGTAGCACCATCTTGGGGGTTAGTAGGATCTAACACGTTGACCAGCTTATGAGAATCTAAATTAATATTCTCGGTCGCGACATTTGTTCCATCCATACGTAGGAAAGTAGCATTTGCTTGAGACAATGTAACTCCTCCGGCAATTACTCTTTCCGAGTATCCAACATCAGTATGTCCGAATTTATCCACAGGCATTTTTAGTATATATATACAAAATATATATACAATGTATATATTCTTACATTAAAATACCACGATTTAAGTATCGTAAATGTATAATTGTATGCTATGAAGTCCTACGTTAATCCGACCGGGAATATGTGTTTTCGTAAATCTGTAATACTGATACGCAGTATTCGTTGAAATATTGAAAAATGACGGGGCAGTTGCGGTTCTCAATAACGGAGTCGTCGTCGTTAATAACATCGTAAATGTCGAATCGTCATTGTTACGCCCTGATATGGTCCAAAACGCCGTGTCTATTCTATATACATTATCGATGGATTTCAACGCGATTCGCCAAATTTTAACCGGCTCGGGACATTTTATCTGTATCCATTTATCTAAAGCCTCACCAGGAACCGAAGATCCGATAAAAGCCTCATTAGAAACCCAAGATCCGTTCAAACCATCCGCGTTGAGACTATTGAACGCTCCGTACGCTCGATATCCGTCTATGTGTGAACTGGCACTAGCGACGAATCCGGTACTACTCTCGTCGGTTTCTAAATTAGGTATATATCCGAGATAACATTTTTTATGAACATTATCTACGTAATTTTTGGTAGCACCATCTTGGGGGTTAGTAGGATCTAACACGTTGACAATTTTATGAGAATCTAAATTAATATCCCCAGTTGCAGCGTTTGTTCCATCCATACGAAGGAAAGTAGCATTTGCTTGAGACAATGTAACTCCTCCGGCAATTACTCTTTCTGAATATCCAACATCAGTATGTCCGAATTTATCCACAGGCATTTTATAATATATATATATAGATATATTAAAATAAACCGTTTATAACTTCTTGAAAATTAGCGCCATCGTCCATCATTTTCAACACGTACAAGCACAGATGACCGCAAAACACTTCGTTATCGGGCTGTATTCGTTCGCTGTTATAATAAACTGGACAGCTTAAATATTTCAATAGCTCGGTAGGTGGAGGGAGACCATAGCCATCGAAATATTTCGCCGAAATTTCGCCTTTCTTCTTGATCCAACACACCCAATGAGTCCCGCTTCCACTGGATTTATCTAGGTTAAGGATGCCGCTTTCGTTAGTAGGCCTACTCGGTCTCTCGGGCAACTCGTCTCGTAGGAACACGCCTCTAAAGTTTGTGATATTTAGTTTCTTCTTAGCGGCTTCTAGCAGTTGTATATTCGACAAAGGAACATTCGGTAACACGACTCCGCAAACGTCGATTTCTGTAACACTTCTAAAACTCATTTTATAATCAACGAATAGATTCTTTATGTGCGCAGCGTAACGAGTAATGTCCATACGCTAATGTGTGAATACCGTCTTCCATTATTACTCGCTTGTCATCATCTGCGGATAATGCAACTTTATTTACCTGTTCGGTATAAATTTCGTGATGATACGATCTAAAAACGTTCATTTTTCTTAGTCGTTCTCTTTTGGTAAAAAGACAGTTTTTGTAATCATCGTGAGTTATCGTTTTCTTAACGACATTTTGCTTAATGCCTTTACACTTCTTATGTTCTTCGCCATCCATTCTATACGAGTACAACTTGGCCCTTAAACCTACAAATTCCTGTATTTGTCTTCCTCCGGATTCGTCTTTGAACATACCGAGTACTTTCTTGTTAATTCCGCTTCTTAAACCCGAAGGGTGATCTTCAGGGTAATCACTCGTATCGAATCGAACCGCAACGTCTTCAGCGATATCGTCGTAAAAATCTTCTGTTTGTATTTCATATGCCAACGAATCTGTATCGGTAAATAACAATTTAGCTCTGTCTCCGTATTTTTGTCGTATAAAATTGTAATGGAAGTCGTACATCAAAGTTTTACTCAAGTCTAATATACACATGCCTAGATATATCGGTTTATTATAAAACAACTTCGTTCTTTTCATGTGAACGGCGATTAGATTCTCGTCGAAAATCGTTAGGCGGTCATAATTCGTTTTTGCAGCTAGCTTGATAGCTTCCTTCTCGTGACATACCAATTTTATATCTACATGATTTTCGATCCTTTCAAGGGTTTTTCCAAAGACGCTATTGTTCATCAATTTGAAAAAGTCTTTCTCAAAGTTATTAGTAGCACTCGTTCTCAAGTTTGTATTTAGATCTACATAATACTTCAACCAAGCGCTTTCTTCGAAAAGTATCCCTTTATGAATTTTTACGATTTTCAACCCGAGACTTTCGTACAGCTTCAAATTTTCGTAATGTACCACGTATTTCTTTTTATCGTTCAAGTTCGGAATTAGTTTTGGTATATTATATGTAAATTCCGGCGAGATGCTCTCGGGAGCCAGAGGATAGTCGTTGTGGAAATTGTGCAATTTTTCAGAATATTCTAAATCGACTTCCAATATACACGATCCCGTTACATTCCAATTATTTAACTCGGCGTCGCTCATCCATTTAAATCCGCGAGTCGGTAAAGGTTTGCTCATCGCCCAACCGTATAAATTATTAGCGTCTAGATACGTTATATATGACGAAGGCTCGCTGCTATCGAATTTATCCTCCGTCATATACTTATTGTTGGCTTTCCCATAACGATTCGAAATTGTGCTGATTCCTCCTCTTATTCCTTGCTTAATCATCAGAATCATATCGTAATCGCTCAACAACTCCAACTTTATACCAGTCAACTTCAAAGCGGCATCCCAGGCCAGTCCCGGAGAAGTGTAATACCATGCGGGATCAAGCCTATAATTCTTCATGCAAACGTCTCTAAAGTTCTCGAAAATATCGGCTAAGAGTAGAACGTCCGAAACATTGTACAGGTCGTGGTATTCTCTAAACGTTTTACATCCGAAAGCATTCCATACATTTTTGGCGTGATCGTAATCTTCATCGCTAATGTTTGAGTCATTTAGCCTCGAATAGAATGCGGACTTGGGAGGTAGTTCGGTTTCTTTAAATCTATCGACGGAAGTAACGTAATCATACGGGTAAAATCCCTTGTTGAGTAAAAGATCGAGCTGTATCCCAGAATATAATGCACCAAGATTTTTACATTGTTCTTTCTTCAGATTCTTCGATAAAGCATCTAGACTCGAGGCCATGAATCTATAACTGTCTAACGTTAATTTCTTTCCCTTCTTTGTTTAGAAACTTATCGACGATCACTTCTCTGCTAAACGATATGTACTTCTCTTCGTTATTAGGAATGCATTTAATTTTCTCATTCTGATCACCTCGCAATTTCTTTACGAACAGATGGCTATCGTATCCGGAAAGATTATGGAATACTACTGGAAAAAACTTTGGAACTTTATAGTCTAGATTACAACCATTATGAGCGGCACCTCTGAATTTACCGCTCAAATGACAATGGTCTCGAACCCCATCTGTACCCAACGCCTCTCCGCAGATATGACATAATGTAGCTAGTTTAAAGTTCTTCATATCATCTCGAGTAAATATCATCTTCTTCGGAAATTTAAACTGATTGTATATTCGTTTTATAGTGTCTTCGAGACTCTCTACGAATATTTGACCGATATCATCGTCTTCGCTTTCGGCCGTATACGTTACAGGATCTTGTTGATATAACATATCGTCGAAGCATTTTACATAATAACAAAACGAGCTAGGCGTGTGTTTTTGGTATTTATCGGTATAAGACACGCGAGGATCTGGCCGGCATGTTTCTATAGGTTTGATGAAACATTCGAAATCTGCATAAACTATAAAGGGAACTCTCATCGACCTATTATAATTTTTAAAACTTAACGTAGTTCCCGGTTCTGGGACTTCTATTTTTTGAGCGGCGTTTTGCGAACAGTACTCGGTATGTTTATTAAGCGCTTCTATTGTTCTGTAACCGTTTAAACATCTTCTACAATAGTGCATTGAATTATGGGATTTTTCTGTTCGTGAAGCCATCAATCTGTTAAAATTCTTTATCCAACAATAATGTTTCTTATCTCCGTCTGAAATTAGCAATAGTTCAACGATAGAAACTTTATCGTCCCGTTGATTCGACACATAAATTGGGAATACTATCTTATTTTCATAACCGAATACGTCAACGCTGATGTTATTATTTCTCTCAAACTTGCTTATTATATTAGCATCCGCAGCAACCGGAAATTCGATACCGCTCCAATCGAGTTTCTTGGATTGTTTGATTAATTCTTTCGTAATTCTTTCGAGATTTTTGCCCGTTGGATTTAACGCTCTAGTAATGCACCACTTGAAACATTGGTCGTCAGCGTTCTTCATATTGATAATAGCCTTTTTGGTGGATAGTTCTGTAGGCAACGGAATGTAAGAACTGCCTTTCAGTGGTTTATAAACAGCAGTATTGACATCTAATTTTACAACATTCACGAATCTCCAATTACTTCCCCGCATCTGGAAACTTGCCATAGTCTCTGGGATCTTATTTATCGCATTATTGTATATTTCGTTAATATCGGTAGCATCTAAAATAACTTCAGTCTTCGAGACGAATGGAACATTCGCGGATTCTTCTCGTCCGGATTTCATATCAACGCGCTCCATGGTACATGTAAGAACGAGTTGAACCTTAACCTGACGATCTCTTGACAACAGACTAACCACCTGCGGTCTAACGGCGTTAAGAAACGACACGGCATCGATTCTAGAAGAACCATCGATCGTGTATTGTTTAGTAAACCCTTTAATAGCCGATGCAGTCTTTCGAATATCAAACTTCTTTGTATTGATTTTAGCAAAGAGACTCTTTATTTTCGATTTAAACGATTCCAATCTTTCGTTCACAGGTTTCTTTACTTTGGGAGGTATGTAACTAATTAACCAATCTGCAAAAGAATTAATATTCGACCTAACCTTAGTTTTCAACTCACTGAGAACTTTATTTGGCTTGGAAACGAACTTTCTCGGAGTAAGAATTGGGGCTCGAATATCGGGAACTGGAGAGTCGAGCAAGGTTCCTCCTCCATTAAAATCTTTGCTCATAGCAGCAATCAGATCCGCTTTTCGCAGTTTCCAATATCCGACCATGCCGCTCCGTTTTGCCATAACTCTCAATTCTTTTACAGTTTTCAACTTGTAGTCCATTCCTTTATATATACATATATTTATATTCATCTCTTTAAGTATACTCTAGAAAACATTTTATTTATATTTTATTTATATTTAGAATTTTTTTTCTAATTTTCAATTTATTTCTCGCATTTTTTAATTCGTTTATTCGTCAACTCTATTCCAACACCTTAATTTCGTATCTCTTTCTCCATACTTTTCCATTATAATCGGTGATTATTCGCGAGGTTTGCCCGTGCGCCTTAGCTGCCTTGTACATTGACGGATACACGACAACATCACCGGTTTCTCGATCTAAAATTTCTACTTTTCTGGGTTGATTTCTGATATACCTCGCTCTATCATACGCGCCTTCCTGGAAGTTTCTTTTCAAAATTCGTTCTTTCCGATATTCTTTCCAGTATCCTTTCTGATATTCTTTCTGATATTCTTTCCGATATTCTTGCCGTTGTTCTTCGTTCCCTCGTAGTCTCTCTAGTTTCTCTTTTTCTGAGTTATCTTGAACAAAAATCCCCTTTGCGATCAATAGAGCTATAAGCTCGGGCTTGTTGAGATGAGCACAACCCTTAACGTTGTGCTGGACCAATAAGCTTCTCAGCTCTGGCAGTTTCATCTTCTTATTACTAATATAAGTAAACATCTCTTTATATAGGTTCTAGAAATTTTTTTTGATGTTTCACTTTGGAGACGTTCGCTAGAGTTGGGTTTCGCGGATATTTAAGACGAGCTTCTACCGTAGACGACGTTTAGCTTCTGCCCATCCGATTGAAACTCTAGCAACTTGTCCGAAATTACGATAGCATAAGCTTCGGTTTCGGCCGGCACTGCCGTATTAAATATAGCTTTGATCTGAATATCGACGACCGACGCTTTTAACCGCTCAGATTGTTTGCTAACGTCGAATACCATTAGCGGATATAGATCTCTGTAATCACTCGGTGTTATATTACTCTGCGTTATCAACTGATCCATTCCGTAGAATTTTTCGCTAAACGTTGCTGCGGCTCGGTACGCTCTCGAGATTTGTTGATTAGGAAACGATAGGTTGTAGTCTACAGCAGGGTATCTTTCCTGATTCATCATTACGTACATGTTCTTAAGATTGCAATGGTCGAAGATCGACGGATTAACTTCTTGATTTCCGTCACGACTTGTCTGAAATCCTACGATTATATACCTCGGTTTTTCCGGAGATGTCTTCACGCTAAGTCTCCAACTGAAAGTAGTCGACTGAGGAACCGTTATGGTGTCGCATTGACGTGCGCGATAGGCTACAGCCAACGATGCTTTCGATTCGATCGTTTTATACAACTGCATTTTTTCCATATCGGATGGGATAACGTGCGGCATAAACCACGATATCTTCTCTATTGCAACTTTTCCAGCCGCTGCATCGGTACCTCTGTAAATAGCATCGTCGTCGGCTTTACGCACTAACGTTAGCGTATGTTTCAAACCGTAAACAATCTTGTCGTAATCATCGCAAAAACCGAAGATATGCTTTAATGCAACTATGAAGCTGAACGTTCCCTTAGCAGTTGGTTTTTGAATAAGATACTGTTGTCTGACCGCAAACCCTACATTAGCATTAACGGTTGCGGCATTGTCTTTATACCACAGCTGATTTAAACCTTGTGCCACTTGAAAATCGTTTGGGTATTTAAGCAGTCCGAGCATCGTGGTAGCTTGACCCGGGTGAAATAAAGTTTCTATTTCTTGATTCGATAGAGAATACGATATTTGACTAAATAGATGCATTAACCCGTTGTTTGTAACAACCACGTCATCGGCATTAACGTATGCGGTGTTATCCGCTTTAGTCAGTCTTCCCTCGAATAGCAAATACGATTCTGAAGGGTGGCTGAACAAGTCTTGGAGTTCGATGTTTATACGAATCTCGCCCGTTGTGTTTAGATTCGTTCTCGCAGTAGGTTCGTACTCGTGAAATTCGTAGCGTTCGATACTCTCGTCCGTCAAAGGTTGTTCCGTGAATCTTAGTATATCTGATTGCATTTTTTTTATTAATAATATATGATTTTATTTTTTTTAAATATAAATAACCTACGCGACTTTCAATCCAGCTCCGTTTAAGCGTCTAACGAGATCTTGAATTCTAATAGCGCTCTTTGCATTGGAAGTTAAACCGTGCCCCATCATTAAATTATTTATATTTGTATTCTTCGAACGCGCTCCGTCGTTAATTAGTCTAGTTAGAACGTCTTTACTTTCTTGAGTTAGAAAGTCTTTACTTTCTACCGGTTGCGGCTGGAACGCTGAAAGCGCTGGAATCGCTGAAAGCGCTGAAAGCGATTGTGAACTTGTAGTCGGCAAATTTTTGGAACTCATAATTTTAGCAATCGCTTTATCGACTAACCGCTTCCCGGCGTCAGCAGCGACAGTTTTACCAACATCCAGCGCTTTTTTCCCGATGTCTTTAGCCGCATCTTTTCCTACGCTGAGAGCGGTAGACGCTATTTGTTTAGCCGCATTTGACGTAAATAGATTCTTGAAAAAACCCGCAACGACATCGAATATTCCCGCCCCTCCGATAACATATTGTTTCTTATACCTTCTTTTAGCAACTACTAACATTTTTATATTAATAGCATTATATTTTTATATTCATTTTTATTTATCGCTCCTTGTCTTAGTAACTCGTCGCATATGCCGACTATCTCATTTCTCACACCAGTATTGCCCGCCTCGAAGCTGGCCATTCGCAGAGATAACATTTCTACTAATGCATTAGGATCTTGAGGAATAACGATACGCGGTAGGCCTATTCCTTTACCTTGCGTCTTTGACATCATCGAGTCCCATATCGGTTTAATAATATTTTTATATTTTAAGCTCCTAGAGGATTTTGGTTTTCTTGGATTTTTCGGCTGCCTCATAGCATTCGTTACATTCAGAATCTCGGCATATTCTTCCCGATCGTTTGCATTGAAAATCGACTCGTCCGGTTTGGCCATCGTTAATAATTCCCAAAGTCCTGGAGTTCCTTCGTATATCTTAGGCCTATCGCCTACCGTCACGTTATTGCCGTTGATCGATATAGGGCTGTCGCCTATATAAAATTGACCGTCTTTTGAGTTTATACCGAACGTTGTGTCTACCATCTTTTTATCGGACGCGTATTGTTGCAGGTACTTCACCGCAATATCTCCTAGTTCTAAGGTTTTTATATCTTCTAGGCCTACCGGGTCTTCACCGTAAGCCTCTATCGAAGGGTATTGAGGAAACTGAATGGCTTTTAACGATGTCGAAATAGAAGCGGGAAGCGCTTTTAAAGCGTTAGCTGTCTCTGCCGAGTTTTCTTTTATAGTAGATAACAAAGCCTTTTGTTCTTTTGAAATTGTTGATTGCGAGTCGACTATTGGTTTGTACAATCTCGTTAATTCTCGTTGTAGTCCTATATCTCCTAATCTCTCGGATAAAAAGTTTTGTCGAATATTCTTCTTCGATTTCAGAAACTCTTCAACGATAAAATCTCTTTTTGCGGGATCGGTTATCTTTAGAAACGACATTATATTTTATTTATATAACCTTATAGCTATATTTTTTAAACGTAAATACGAACGTAAATTCGAACGTAATTACGAACGTTGATTTCGAACGTTCAATTTACGTTCCAGTTAAAACGTTCTCGTTAAACGTTAATTTTTCTGTGCTAACTTTGGTTTTATCTTTAATTTTTTCTTTCATATCGTTGAATTTCACAAACTCGCTTAGAATTAGCGAATATTCAACGTCTGAAATATTGTCGTCAACAAGAGCCTTTGAAATCAGGCTACTAATAGTGTTTAGTTTTGCTTCCGCTAACGTTTTGATCTTTTCGTGCTTTGTCAATTTCAGTGCAAGCTTCTTACTAACTTGTCCTCCGATAATAATTAACAATCCAACACCTACTGCCGTACCTGTTGCTATCGCTATGGCCGGAGTTGCAATTACAGTAGCCAGAGCTGCCAGTCCCGAGCTGCTGAGGCCCATCACAGTTACTATCAGAGCGTTGTCGATTACGCTAATAATTCGTATGTTCCTACGATACTTTGTACTTAAGGCGGTCCTTTTATCGCGTTCTTGTTCGATTTCTTTTTGAATTTCGTTAATTTTTTTAAAACGATACGATTGCGCTGAATTTTCCATTTGTTTATATTCCATTATTATTATTATTATTAAGATTTTTTAATTTAAACGTGGTAATTAATGTAGCATAGCGAATCCTTTTCGTTAATGATAACTACGGAATCGGAATTGTTTTGAATAGTAATAACAATGTCTTCTACATCTTCGCAAATGGTTGAGTCTTGCAAGCTACATTTCTTTTCTTTTAGCGCCTGTCTAAGCGACACTAGACAGACTCCCCTAGTTAGTCGGACTCCAAATCCTAGCTCTTGCGAGACTGACGATCTGGGTTGAATGGTGATCGCTCCTTGTGCGAAAATCTCCCAACGCTGTGAGCCCGGTTGTCTTATAGCCCGATGCGTTACTTCTTTAGGCAACCAAAATACTGATTCTGGTCGAGTTCTAACTCTGCTCGGAGAATTGCGTTTTGTTATAAACTTGTGTATTGGCATACCGTATCCCGACATTATATATATATATATATATATATATTATATATATATTATAACCTTTACAGAATCATACCAAGAATCGGACCAAGGATTGGAATACTAGAAAGAACTTTTGAAATGGGATTGTCGTTTCCAAGAATCAATCCTGAACCACTGACAAATCCAGAACCTCTGCGCATGTACAGTCCTTCTCCTGCATCGTCCAATCCCGACCCTGACCATGGTTTCAGGTAAAGACCGGCTGCGTGAGGAACCATCTTGTAGCTTCTTCCTCCTTTCTTTATGTATAAAGCACTTCCATTAACACCCGATCCCATTATCTTACTTACTCCTGTACTCGCTAATCCGCTTAAAGCTCCAGTTGCAAGACTTGGCAGAACGCTAGAAAGAAGAAATTTTCCAGCTGTAGCTAGAAGTGGTAATAACGCTGGAAGAAAACCACCTTCGACTTTCATATTATGGTGTATTTGCGTTTTACTCATTTTGATCGTAGTACCAGTTCCATTCTGATATGCTTTCGCCATTTTATTAATTTGTGCTCGTGTAAGAGCTAAAACATGTTCCCCGGATAGATCTCCGTGAGTAAGTCTTATACTCGTTCCGGTCCCTGCTTCAACTGCGCGTTTAATTTTGTCCTTTTGTCCATCCGAAACATTAACTTTTATATTCGTATATCGACTCATTTTATATATATAATTGAAATTAAAAACTTTAATACCACAATAATTAAATTTCACACTTCGCTAATTTTAAACCTGATCGACAACTCCTCTCCTCGAAGGTTGATTAGTTTTCCATTTTGATCTGTAAGTTTTGTTTCCATAGCTGAAATCGTAAATAGCGTAATAGGAAGATATACTAAATTAACGGGCACTTCTATGATCTTGTATCCGGGGCCTACATTCGGGAAAAAGGAATATATAATGTTTTCCGTTGTTCCGTTAGAGTACGAAGATCCTATTACGTCGCTGGTTACTCTCAAACTATTTACGTTCATTATATTTACTATGTTCTCCGATTCGTTGTATCCTTCTGAATATACTCGGCTATTAAATCCTAAAACAGTTCTAATCGAGTTCTCGATTGTCATATTGACCTGATAGTTAGCACCGATATCTAACACCGACTTCAAAGTATTGTTGTTCGCTTGTAACGTTATACAGTACGCATCTCCTGTTTCGTCATAATGTCCTGATTGTTTCATGATTCTCTGAATGTGTTCGTTTATATCTACGATTTCGTAACTCCCTTCTGGGATTTCTATAGTTAACCACGTTTTACCATTATCCGGCGAATACACAAACTTGTTGTTTAAAGAATGGATATTCGGGAAGGAATTATAAGTCTCAAGATTAACAAGACACATTTCATACTTTTTGTTTTTGTCAAGTTGAATCAGAGGATTAAATTTTGTTCGAATTTGCGTGCTCCTTTCGCTCACCAAAATGCTGAATGACTCTTTAGGCTCCGTGTTACGAGCGATCTTTTCTGTGTTGAGAACTATCTTTTCTAACCGCGCTTCCATTTTATATATATAATATATATAATATATATAATATATAACTTATGAAGATAATTTTTATGCTGAAGGCATATAAAATGTATCTAACCCACTTCTATATTTGCCGTTATTCTTTTTACTGGTTAAATCTATCACTACAAATCCGTGCGGACGCTCCCACGCAGTTTTGCACAGTTTTACAAATTCGTCTTTAGGCATATCATCTACTCCTACGTGATCGTTGTATATATTATTAATATTTTTAAGGTCTTGACTAAATAAACAGATAAAGTTTGCATTCTCTCTGATAGTCTGTCTAGGCAGCTTGAAATAGTTTTGGGCTAGGTAAAAGCAGTCAACATTGCTATGTCTCCCTCTGATATAATACGATTCGCATTTGTTTTGTTTTTCTAATTGTAAGTCGTCGAAAATCATGAGATTCTGCTTGGCACTCAAGTCTCTCGGATCGGGGACTTCTTCCGAAGTTTCAAAGAATCGACAGTTCATATCAGATTTTTTAACTATACTTTTAGCCATTTCTTCAACGACTGATATTGGAGATACATTCAGCCGGGCTATCTCGTCTTGACAACCAAACAACCTGACGATTGCTTCTTTAGGCAATTTTTCTTCGAATGCTTTTTTAAGTATTTTATATTCTGGTTGAAAGAGAGATCTTCCAAATACCTGTAGGCTGTCGTAGTCTAACCATCCTGGGTTCAAAAGTAAATTTAATAGTAGCGTAGTCTTACCACATCCAGACTTCCCTACGATCAGACCTCTTATACTTCTAGGTAATAACGGGTTATTAAATCTTTTCAATGTCTCGTCGTTCCAGGATAAATCTTTAACTTCCATTTCTTTTTTAACTATAAAAATAGTTTTATATTAAAATGTATATGGAACAGATGTATTGCGTAAAGTGCAAGAGAGAAACCGAAATGACAGATATTAAAAATGTGATCAGTAAAAATAAAAGACCTATGATTAGAGCCGTATGTGTCGAATGCGGAAAAAACTAAAACTCGATTTGTTTCCACTGCCAAAAAAGGAGGCGATCTAGTTGGGTCTTTTAATTCAGCTACTAGTAGTATTAAATTGCCGTGGTCAAAATTCCCTGGAGAATTGCATCTTCCAGGACATTCGTTTACTGGGCCCGGAACTAGATTAGATCTAAGATTGAATCCTGACGGCTCCCCTAAAAACTGGAGTAAGCCAGTCGATCGAATCGACCAAGCAGCTTATCGTCACGATTTAGCTTATGACCAGTATTCGGATACCGCTGCTAGAAATGCCGCCGACAGAGTAATGGTAAATGAATTAAATAATATAAATAATCCTACATTACGTGAGCGCGTCGAAAGAGCCATAGTTAAACCTATTTTGGCTGCTAAAGCGAATCTTGGTTTAGGTCTAGCTTCTTCCGATTCGAAGCCGGGTGCAAAATCGCCGTCAAAATGGACGGACGAACTCGCTGAAGAATTGCATAAACCGATAGTACGACATTTTACAAAAAGGAAGGTTTACGTTAAAGGTATTGACGAGATTTGGGCTGCAGACCTCATAGACATGCAGGCTTTCGCGAAATATAACGATGGCGTTAAATATTTATTAGGCGTAATCGATATTTTTTCAAAATATGGCTGGCTTCTTCCGATAAAAGATAAGAGCGGAAAATCTGTGTTCGATGCTTTCACCAAAATATTTTCCAGTAGCGGACGAAAACCCGAGAAACTGTGGGTCGATAAAGGAAAAGAATTTTACAATAAAGACGTGAAATCAATAGGAATCGATTTGTATTCTACTGAGAATGAAGAAAAATCATCCGTTATTGAACGATGGAATAGAACAATGAAAGAGAAGATGTTCAAATATTTTACTGCAAATTCGACTAGAAAATATATCGATGTTTTAGATAATATGGTTGCTCGTTATAACAGCACTAGGCATTCCTCCATAAAAATGTCTCCAATAAAAGCGAGTATGAAAGCAAATGAAAGCGCTGTGTGGATGAATTTATATGGCGTTTTACACCCAGAACCACCTCATAAACCTAAATTTTCAATAGGCGATAAAGTCAGAATTTCTAAGAAGAAGAAGTTCTTCGAAAAGGGCTATACGCCTAGATGGACAGAAGAAGTCTTTACTGTGACAAAAATTCAGTACACCGATCCTCCGACGTATAAGATAACAGATTATAACGGAGAAGATATAAAGGGTTCTTTTTACGAACAGGAGTTACAAAAAACGACTCAGGAAGTCTATAGGATCGAAAAGATCATAAAAAAACGCGGAAAGAAATCTTTCGTAAAGTGGCTGGGATATCCCGAATCTTTTAATTCTTGGGTTGATAATGAAAGTTTGTTAAATCTACATCACGGCTGAGCGCATTAGACGTTATTTCGAACAATGCGATAACTGCAGACATTTTCTCGGCGTTGGAAGAGTTGCACACGATAACACGACATTTTTAAGGTCATGGTCAAATTTCAGGTCAAGGTCATTTCCTAGGTCAAGGTCAAGGTCGATGTCAAGTACACTACTACTACTACCACCAGTACTTACACGAATATTTCCACATAGGTCCCATATTTCCCACATAGGACCCATATTTCCCATATGGGACCAATATTGCCCACATTGAACCCATATATTTCCCACATAGAACGCATATTGCCCACATAGAACCCATATTGCCCACATGGGACCCATATTGCCCACATAGGACCAATATTTCCCATATAGAACCCATATTGCCATGTAAGGTCCATATTTACATGTAAGGTCCATATTGTCCACATAGAACCCATATTGTCCACATAGAACCCATATTGCCATGTAAGGACCATATTCCCATATAAGGTCCATATTTCCCACATAGAAACCGTATTGCCCACATAGAACCCATATTGCCCACATAGAACCTATATTTCCCTTACAAGACCCATATTGCCCACATAGAACCCATATTGCCATGTTAGGTCCATATTGCCATGTAAGGCCCATATTTCCATGTAAGGACCTATATTTCCAATATGGTCCCCATATTGCTATGTAAGGTCCATATTCCCATGTAAGGCCCAAATTACCATGTAAGGACCTATATTTCCAATATGGTACCCATATTGCCATGTAAGGTCCATATTCCCATGTAAGGCCCATATTACCATGTAAGGACCTATATTTCCAATATGGTACCCATATTGCCATGTAAGGTCCATATTCCCATGTAAGGTCCATATTTCCATGTAAGATCAATATTGCCCACATTAGAACCCATATTTCCCACATAGAACCCATATACTAAGAGAGCGAGTGGAGGGAAGGAGGATGAGAACGAATGGAGGGTAGGAGGAAGAGCTCTTTCTGTAAGAAGTTGCGATTTGTTAACTTTGATTCATAATAAACGAAATAATATATATATATATATATTGCAGGCTGTCTGTTCTGTTAGGCCTAGTAGTTAAGATTTATCGCATAACATGTACTTGTACAGCGCAGTGCATTTGCAGGCGCTTAATTAAAGAATAAATATTATTATTATTATTATTACATTTCACAACGCTTACAAGTGCGATTTCAAAAGATGATGTAACATTTCAGTACGCTGATGCGATTTCTATGTAGGCCTATGATGCAATTACAATTATTTCAATACGCAAGCGCTACGTTTTCGGTCCCGCTCAAGACCGTTCGTTCATCGACGCGCAAACGTTGCGTCGACGAACAGTCCGTTCAACGCCCTAAAGACCATTCAAGTGCTGTTAAGACCTTTCGATGTCGTCGCAGACCATTGAACCCACGAATAGACCATACGCCCGGCGTTGTGCGTTCGCAAGAAAGAACGTGGCGACATCAAGCGAACGTTTTTCAACCTTCTAGAGGATGCATTTTAATATTATAACACAACACATAAACATAATATGTTGTATAAACTTGTATAAACTAACATATTTAAACAGCATATTAAGTAATACGCTAATATTTACTAATATTTCTCTACAGACACTATTATAAGGCAAATATAATATAACACATACCGATGACATGGGTGGTCCAGTGGTTTAGGTCGGCGCCTTGTGACCGCACGTCGCGGGATCCAATCCCACCTTAAACCATTATTTTTTTTATTTTTTTTATTTTTGACAGACAACGCAAACAAAACACTAGCACGCACACACATTACCGTTACCAGGTCATTTTTCAAAGCCACGACGCGTCAACAGATCACTTTCGCTCATCTGATAACCACAGAAATGGCTAATTAATTAATTAATTAATTAATTAATTAGGTAATTGGATAATTGGGTAATTAGGTAATTAGCTAATGAGCCAAAAGCTTAGTATTTATACTACTTGCAATACACGGCGCAAATTGCAGCCTACAAAGCATGTCCGCCTATGGGACTCGATCTCTGTACCTCTCGCACTCTACGCCAGATGTTATCCAATGCGCTATGCAAATATAGGTAACGTCATGAAAATTCTCAAGGAAAAACACATCTGGAAACAGATCGAACAGATTTTGAGTCACTATTTCTTGTAGTAGATTTTTTGGTGAAAGAGGAAGCTTGAAATTAATTTTGTATATTTCTTTGAGAAAAATCATTTCTTCGACGAGCTCAGGTGATATGTCTTATAAACGGCTTAAAGTATATCTCGTAGCTGCCTCTTTCAACTGATCGTCACTCATAGAATTGAATTGCCATAAAAATTCAAAATTCTCCACGATGCTTGCAATAGCTGAAATCTTGTTGAAAGACTTTCCGTGAGTGTTGAAAGAATCTCATTGAAAACTAGGCCCTGATTATAAGAACAATATATTAATATTAAAACATTATTTAGGTTTGAGTGTTTGACTTACGAGTAACCAGTTACGAGTTACGATACAGTTTAGACTGTTGAGTGTTGACAACTTTTCAATTTAACAACTAATAACAGATTTACGAAAAATTTGTTTACAGTTTGAAATTATTTAACGTCAACGATTTCGTCACGAAATAATTAGAATTTGTATAGCGCTACACTTCAATGAATAACTCCTCCGTAATTCCGCATTTCAATAAATAACTCCGTAATTCTGAGGCCCTTTATCAAGTGAGGCCTGGGGCAAAATGGCCCCGGTGGCCCCCCTGTCCTAGGCCTGTATATATATATATATATATATATATATATATATATATATATATATATATATATATATATATATATATATATTAAAATTATTATTATTGAATATCTTTTCTTTATAATCTGAATATATTTCAAAGAATAGTGAACTTAGGAGCGAACTCTCCACCAGAAGCGCACCCAACCTCTGCTTTTGATCGACAAGGGAACTGCAGATGACTCTCCGCTTATTTGATGCTGGATGGAAAAGCGAAAGGCTAAATTCTACAGCAGCAGCAGCAGCAGCAGCCAAGAGGCATTACCACACAGCAGAGGAGAGACTCCACCGGAAACCTTTCTAGGTCGGAAAATCAAACACAGCAGCCATACTCTCTTTCGTAGATTAATTGCATCTGACACGGGTCGATTAAGCCAATAAAACGATGCCATAACGCAAAGCAAGACTGAGCAAATGCTCGCCAGAGCGAAGCTTCGATTGTTGACTAGTTGACAGCCTGACTGAATTGCTTATGCAGCATATAAGTAAGTAAGTAAGAAAGTAAGTAAGTAAGTAAGTAAGTAAGTAAGTAAGTAAGTAAGTAAGTAAGTAAGTAAGTAAGTAAGTAAGTAAGTAAGTAAGTAAGTAAGTATATCCTGTATTCAAAACCAACAGCTAATCGCATTTTGGTGTACATAGTTCATAAAATTAATTTAAGCATATAACATTCGAACGACAAAGGTTTTACGAGCTAAAGCAGAATGTATATATATATGTGTGTGTGTGTGTGTGCGTGCGTGCGTGCGTGCGTGCGTGCGTGCGTGCGTGTGTGTGTGTGTGTGTGTGTGTGGTCGCTTGAACACCGTCAGAACAAGCAATGCGATTCAACCTGCACGATATAAGTGGAAGAGAAATTTTAAGAGATTTTAGGCGTTAGGGCATCTGCGCATTTAGAAATTTGTGGCAGTATCATCAGGCATCGCATTTTATTATTAATTTGTTTTATACAAGATGGAAATTATTCCTCAAGATTAAATCGTAAATGCAAATACTTGCTGGTAGTATTATTACGTTCATTCATTCATCATCTAATTATTATTATTATTAAAATTGTTGTTTTTGTGGTTGTCATTGTTGCTATTATTCGCCCGAGGTAGAAAGGATCTCTCAGGATGTAAAAAAAAATTATTGTGCCGTTTTTCTGGATTGGCCAATCCTCGCTGTTATCCAACTTTTGTGAAAAAGACTGAAGCGGAAACGGTCTCGTAACTGATTGTTCCAGCTAAATGTCTAACAAGACGGTTAGTGAATATCAAGGAGTGATTGATTGGGCCAGGAGTTTCAAAGGCCAAAACAATGGTATCATACTTTGCCGTGTTTTCCTTCGGCTGCTTTCTCGGCAGCAGTAGTCTGTTCAGCGGCTCTAAACCGCTATGAATCTGCCAGGATGATAGTAAACGACTGTTGCATTCCAGGCCTCTTCCTCACACCCAATGATTAAGGGTTGCGCCGCCTGGGCGCCTCCCAGCGGACGTGGCAAGTCCTACTGGCTCTTTAGATAACAGGAAGCAACATCTTTACTTAGATCTTGGCAAAATCATCATTTATCAACCGATATCTTGTCATCCAGCCAGGGTCTAAGTAGGATGATAATCGTAATCGTGATCTCCAAACTTCTAAAGCGCCACTTGAAGGCCAAGCGCAGGACGTCAGCCTATTCACGAGCGCTGTATTCGGGTACGCCATTTCATGCAACTAGCGTCCCACTGGTACGTTCATGATGAGCACATATGTTAACTACGATTCGAAGACCAGTTGCAATTCGAATAGTCTCACCAGTCAGCCTTAAGACACAAGTGCTGATTGGTAGGGCCATAAGAAACAATCGTCTGTGCGCATAGTGATGCTATGGAGGATCATTGGTTTGCCCACACCCTCTGAATTAAGGAGTTGTACCAAGCAGACTTTGTTAGCCATGTTTCTTTTGCTTGGTATGCTGTTATAGTTATAGCTGAGGTCAGAGTGAACTCTGACGACACATTACATTTGGAGCAGTATGGACGCCTGTATATGATCGCGGTACTTACGATTGAAGCCAAAAAAGGCTGGAATTGCCATCGAGGAAAAGCCACGAAGCCCAAGGCCATCAACCTTAATTCACAGACCGGCTTGCTCCCAGCTGTGGTAATCGAGACTGAGTTGAAGATGTCAACCGTGCCATCACGCAACAGCTGGTCGTACCAGATCGAACAGGATTGTTGAAATATGAACTGCAACGGAGACTACGAAGAGTGTGGACAAACAGAGACTGCTTTAGACTAAATTGATCGCGTCCTTCCTGGGTATAGATGCCTAATGGGGAGCCCAAAGGGAGAGTTTTGAGCAGTAAGACAGCAGAACGACCGAAAAGAGCACAAGTCTTAGAAGGCTGGAGGAAAGTGGAACCTCAAAATGACTGGTTGGCATGCAACCAAGTGGAAAAGGGAGGTCTCAGTTTTGGGTACGCGATATTATTTTGCACTTACAAAAGTTCAGTTCTGAACCCATTTCTTTTGTCTCCTAAATTATAACACTAACATTAGCAGCAACTAAATGAACAATGGACATACCCGCCAGGGAGAGTCGTCCAGGAAACCACTGCGGTGTGGGAAGCAGAGTGAAGTGGCTGAATGCAGAGGCAGAAGGGCCGAGGAGCGATTGGAACTCGTTGGTTTGGGCCATTGAGACATGACTGACAAATTTCCATGGTTCAAGATGGAAACTTTTACTGTACGCTAGAAGGCTACTATTACTACTGCTACTACTATTAGTACTAGCATAGGCGCCGACTTTTGCTTTTGTCTCTGGGTGCCAGTCAGAGGCGGATCCAGAAGGTTTATCAAAGTTTTAAAGGACCAACGAAACTTTTTTAGGAAATCATCTCCGAAAAAAACTGATGACCTTTTTTTAGTCATCCGGAGAAAGTCATTATACATTATTTCGTCATTTTTATCGTCGACTACGTGTGTAAACATAAAGAAATTTTAAATGGGGGCCATGACCGGATTGGCCCCCCTGGATCCGCCTCTGGTGCCAGTGCATATTTTAAGATAATTCTCTCCTAAAATTTGACGAATTTTTTAGGAATTCATCCCCCAAAAAAATGTCACAACCTTTTTTTTAGGAATACCCCAAAAAATTGAATTTAAGGTCCGAATTCTTCTGGGTGCCAGGCCCCCACTGAACTTTTTCTCTGGGTGCATTGGCACCCAAGGCCCCAAGAAGTCGGCGCCTATGAGTACTAGTAGTGTAGTACTAGCAGTAGTAGCAGTAGTAGTAGCAGTAGTAGCAGTAGTAGCAGCAGCAGCAGCAGCAGCAGCAGTAGCAGCAGCAGTAGCAGTAGCAGTAGCAGTAGTAGTAGTAGTAGTAGTAGTAGCAGCAGCAGCAGCAGCAGCAGCAGCAGCAGCAGCAGTAGCAGTAGCAGTAGTAGTAGTAGTAGTAGTAGTAGTAGTAGTAGTAGTAGTAGTAGTAGTAGTAGTAGTAGTAGTAGTAGTAGTAGTAGTAGTAGTAGTAGTAGTAGTAGTGGAAGTAGTAGTGGAAGTAGTAGTACTAGTAGCTTCTCAATCAATCAATCAAATCAAGTATTCGTATATTCAAGGATACCCGTCTGTTTAGGGATGTTCCTGTGTCATACAACTATGATTAGCGTCGCCCTCCTCCTTTATCCAGCACCGTAGGCTTCGGTCTATTGGCCTGATGGGTTCGCGGGCCTTCCGGGGACGAGATGAGTGAGGTGGAAAAGGAAGCTAATACTGAAAATGATTGGATACAAGATGCACGTGATCTACATCGGTCCCGTGGATAGATACTGATTGATGACGTCATTTTGAAAAACAAATGCTATCGATGACGTAAAATCCATTGCCAATGGCAACGTTCGCAGGATTTTCGATACGGACTGTCCTTGTAGACAGATGTACGCCATGAAAGAGCTGAGGGGGTCAAGACCTGACACCCAACATCGTTTAAGTTACTTAGCTGAGAGGGTTAGAAGAACAGTTAGGGGTTGAACCCCCAAACACTTCCGTCAATTAATTGTTTCAGAGTAAACCTATGCAGAGATGACAGGCCTACTACAGAAAATCGGGTTAAAGTAGGATGCTTCACCAAATTAAAAGAACGCAGAAAGTCGACTCTGGTGTGGTCCACATTAAACAGAGCTAAGATATGAAGCGACACGATCGAGGTAATTTACATTCAGTTTCTCCTGTTTTGTAGTAGCCTACCTGTTTCAGAGAACACTTAACGCTCAGACCATTAACTCTTATATATTATTTAAAATTAACTTATGGCAATTTAAAGTTGAATGGGGTTTCAGCAAACCAAATATCCAGATCGAAGGTCAACTCAACTTTAGATATACGGCCAACACGAAAGCAAAGCCAACTTCAAAGTCAACATGTGAAGCGAAGATACAAGGTAGGCTAATTGAAATTCAGTTTCATCTATTTTATAGTACCTTTTTGAGAGAACACTTAAAAACACAGTACATTAACACTTATATATTATGTAAACTTAACTTATGGCAATTAAAAGTTGAAGGGGGTTTTCAGCAAATCAGAATGTCCAGATCGAAGGTCAACTTTAGATATATGGCCAACACGAAAGCAAAGCCAACTTCAAAGTCAACATGTGAAGTGAAGATACGAGGTAATTTAAATTCAGTTTCTACTGTTTTAGGCCTATAGTACCTTTATGACAGAACATTTAAACACTCGGAATATTAACGTTTATATTTAAACCTAATTTTTTTATTGATTTGGATCTTGTGGCAATCTAAAGTTGAAGGAAGTTTTCAGCAAAATCAAAGAGTCCAGATCGAAGGTCAACATTAAATATATGGCCAACACGAAAGCAAAGCCAACTTCAAAGTCAGCACATTAACTCTAATAAATTATTTAAACTTAACCTGTGGCAATTTAAAGTTGTAGGGGGTTTCAGGAAATCAATAAGTCCGAAGATCGAAGGTCAACTTTAGATAAATGGCCAAAACGAAAGCAAAGCCAACTTCGAAGTCAACATGTGAAGCGAAGATACGTGGTAATTTAAATTCAGTTTCTTTTGTTTTATAGTATCTCTGCGAGAGAACACTTTGAAACCCATTATATTAACTCATATATTATTTAACTTAACTTATGGCAATTTAAAGTTGAAGGGGTTTTCAGCAAATCAAAAGTCCATATCGAAGGTCAACTTTAGATCTATGGCCAACATGAGAGCAAAGCCAACTGCAAAGTCAACATGTGAAGTGAAGATACGAGGTCATTTAAATTCAGTTTCTTCTGTTTTATAGTATCTCTTTGACAGAACACTTTAAAACACAGCATTAACTTTGACGTATGATTTAAACTTAACTTATGGCAGTTTAAGTTGAAGGGAGTTTCAGCAAATCAAAAAGTCCAGATCGAAGGTCAATTTTAGATCTATTGCCAAAAGAAAAGCAAAGCCAACTTCAAAGTCAACATATGAAGTGAAGACACGAGGTAATTTAAATTAAGTTTCTTCTGTTTTATAGTACCTTTTTGAGATAACACTTTAAAACACAGTACATTAACTCTAACTTATATATTTAAGCTTAACTTTTCATTGGTTTCCATTTTTTGGCAATTTTAAGTTAAGGTTGAGCGAATCAAATATAAAAAGTTCAGATCGAAGGTCAACTTTTAGGTATATGGCAAAGATGAATGCAAAGCCAATTTCAAAGTATAGCTCAACACAGAAGACAGCATAAGAGATTTATTTGATCTAGTTTATTGTTTATAGTAGGTCTACGTCTTTGTACTACTGCAATGGACAATGTTTAAAATTCTATTCTACCAATGGTGCTCATTGTTACATCAAGTTGCTGCTTTCAAAATTTAACAAACTGCAAAACCTTTTTTGATGGAGATTTGATCTACAAACGTTTTACTCGATGGAAATTTAATTCGATGAACGTCGGAGAAGACGGACGATCTGGAAGGAAGGTCGGACTAAGATCGGAATGTATCATCGCCCGGAACAACGATTTACACGATGACTGTATCGCTCTCTTTTATTTGATCGTATATCTTGCAGAGATCTCCTCTGCTGCCGTTCACTTTGAACGACGGCGAGAGGCTTCCTTTTCACAATGTCTAACTGCCAATCAGAATCGGATTTTGAATTATATGAGCGTATCTGAGTATGCGATTGCGAGTGCGTGAACCTTGCAATGTAGATGACACGTCCATATATCCTACGACGGTGATGCCGACACTAACGGAAAAGAGCTGGAAGGGTCGAAAGGCGCACACAGAAGAGGAAAAGGAGAACAAGAAAGAGTCACGCAGTCGGAGGGAATCCCAATGAAGAGCTGGAGGACCACGTGATGTCGACCGAACGTACGGGTCACGTGCCGTCAAGCACGAGACAGAAGCGTCCCATGCTACAGTGCCAGTCACAGATCCTGCCATGGACGCCTCTGAAGGAGTGGAGACGGAAAGGGGTGAGGTAACTGCGATCTCTGATCCTATCGAACATTGTTCTTGTTATGTCGCCAATCATCTTTGACATGGCGTCGTCGTTAAATAAACGTTATCAGACGGGAAATTTAATTCACTGTATATGTGCTTACTACTTTTACAACTAATTTAAGCAATTTCAACTTTCAAGGTTACAAGACACTTCGACCTAACCCTTAAACTAAAGTTGTAAGATTTGTTTTATGGCTTAGGTACGGTATGGAAAACGTTTACTGTGGTAATTGCACACCACTTTCTGATAACCTGAGGAAAATTTCCTGAAAAAATAAAGTGAAATTCAGATAATTGTTTGTGGCTGTTTTACAATCGGCTGTTATGAAGACCCCGTATGCACTGTATATATGACAGTACTAACGTCATTCACTCGTTATGTTGTCTTGAACTAAGTAGCCTACTGACCCCTCATTGGTTGGCCAGGACCTGGTCGTGGTGAGTTGGCTTTCAGCCAACACTGGCCATAATTTCTATTAAAACACATCTAATTCAGGTTATCACCATTTGTAATTTGACAATAACAACAACAACAACAACAATAATAATAATAACAGTGGTGGTGGTGGTGGTGGTGGTGGTGGTGGTGGTGGTGGTGGTGGTGGTGGTGGTGGTGGTGGTGGTGGTGGTGGTGGTGGTGGTGGTGGTGGTGGTGGTGGTGGTGGTGGTGGTGGTGGTGGTGGTGGTGGTGGTGGTGGTGGTGGTGGAGGTAGTATAAGTAGTAGTTGTGCAGGGTAGTAGTAATGAAGTAGTAGTAATAGCCTATAATAGTAGATGTAGGTAAGATTTATATTCATTCACTAAAACACCTATAATTGTCAGTGCTGGTATT